>CM050413.1:31199031-31619031 GCA_027564155.1 Gymnocypris eckloni scoliostomus | reverse complement strand
AAACTTTATTCAGATTTCTGACAGTTTGAGTGAACACGCAGGACTCTAATTGGTTCGGTCTGATCTGTTAAGGACATGAACAAGCCAATCAAAGGGTTAGATGACTGGCCCCATTTAATTTGTTCCATTTGATTGGTTAAAGTCATTAACTAGCCCATCAGATGACGAGGTAGACAGAGGAAGGCGATGCTAGAGGGCAGGATGTGGCAGCGCTAATGAACCCGCTACATCAGACTAATACTCATGTAAGTGTCAGAGGGCACTTCTCTGAGTCCGCGCTCCAATACGAGAACAAGTTAAAGATGGTCATCTCACTAATGGGTGTCATCACCCTATGCAATCCAGAAAGACTCTGAAAAGTTTCCCTGACAAAAACACTGAACTTTAGAAATCTACATGTTTAGCCAAGGGATGTCAATTTAGGGGACTTATGTGAACTAATCTAATGTCCAAGTTTGTTTAAAGAAGCAATATGTGATGCACTCTATCAGAATTTTGACGGATTTTTGATGGATTTGTAGTTTTCATATTGCCCAGTTTATTACAAACTTCAAACCATACATTTTGTTTTGTCACTCTTTAATGTGATGTGAGGGATTGCTGCATTGCTAAAAATCATTCAGTGTTCACATGAATGTCCACAGACACATACATGTGCATATACAGTATATATACTTATAAAATTATATACATAAATATATATATATATATATATATTAGGGCATGACAAAATCAGTATTCCTTTGAAATTGCAATTAATTACCATTATCACGATTTACTTTGAATGATGTTTTGCATAGTTTTATATAATTGTTTGAAGCAACTACATGTCGTATTTTATATGAAAACAAACAAGCTGAAAACACTCTTCTGAAAAACATTGATAACAAGATAACATGTAGAAAGAAAAGAACCTTTTTTTGTAGTTGCATCTTTGAATGTTGAACATAATTGTGACAACTGTAATTGTAATCATTATTAGAAATTCAATTAATCGTGCAGCCCTATGTTGTCTTAAAAAAATCATATTGACCCCAAACATTTGAATGGTAGTGTATGTTAGAATAAATCTCTTAAACTCCTAAAAAAAAGTCATTTTCTCAAGAATTATTATTAATGACACTAAAGTAATTATTACATACTTAATTATTTTAGCTAATTTTCTTGAAATCTTGAAATAAATAAAAATATTTAGGTCAAAAACCCTCAAAATGATGGAGAAGATCACACATATGGAGTGTCTTTATATATCTGTTGAATTTATCAAATTATTCTCTGTTTTGCAGGTGCTGGAAACAGCACATCCCAGAATTCCCCCCAGAAGTCCTGGTGGAGAAAACGGCCCGCTTCCCCCCTCCAACATCGCCGTTATCGCAGGTGCAGCTGGCGGTTCGGCTTTCCTACTGCTCGTAACAGCCGTGATCTGCGTGGTGTGTTACCGTCGACGACATGCCAAACATTCCGAATCACACCACCCACCGCTCTCCCTCTCCTCCCTGACCTCACCCAAACGGGGCTGCGGCGGGGGCGTAGGAGGCGGCAACAACAACGGCTCGGAGCCTAGTGACATCATCATCCCGCTGCGGACTTCTGACTCCGCCTACTGCCCACACTACGAGAAAGTGAGCGGGGATTACGGCCATCCAGTCTACATCGTACAGGAGATGCCCCCTCAGAGTCCCGCCAACATCTACTATAAAGTATGAGAACCGGAGACGACCTTACGACAACAAGACCACACCCACCTTAAACAACTACCTAAACCCCACCCCAAGCCCCGCCCCCACAATCTGCATCCCCGTAGATCAGATCCTTTTACCTTCACACGCATTTCTCCGACACGCTGACTGCTCGAGGTCGAGTGTGTGAGTGTGTGTGTGTGTGTTACCATTCCAAGCAACTCACCCAACTTCGGCCTTTTGTTAGAGAGAGGTTGTCCTGATGCGAGGGCCTCCCTCTCTTTGACATCCCACATGGGGAAAAGTTCTTAAAGCTAGACAAGACCTTCTGGAGTGATTCAGCCAACTGAAAAAGACACAAACTCCTTTTTGGGGCCATTCTGGAGCACAAGCATCAAAACTTTTTCTGATGTACTTGCAAAAAGACTATAATCACACAAAAAAGAAAAGAAAACTCAACTTGTCCAAACCTATTAAGACAACGTGAACTTTGATTTCGAATGCTACATTTACTCACAAATAGCATTTTAGTTTGTGTTAAAATCCTTCGAAAGGGGGAGGGGCCATTGATTCAGCCAATCGTCACACAGGGCTGCAGTCACGTGATCTAGGACCCATGTGTTTGATTGGTGGAGTTGTAGTAGCGTGGAGAATCTTGTATATTTTAATAACGTGTGTATTTTGTGAGTGTGTAGGATAAATATTCCGACACTGCTGTCGCACATGTCGCGACCGGCGTGCTTCAATCGCGAGTGTTTTTGCGTGCGGATGAATGTGTGTTTGAGTACAGTGCGTGAGCATGGGAGCGTGTGTTTGTTAGACTGTTTCAAAACCAAAACACACAAATATGAGCGAACATCAAAAAAAGTTTTTTATCGCTTTCACACATAGATTATAATTATATATAAATACTCAGTAAAATCATTTTTAGATTGTTTTTCATGTAAAGTTACAGTTTGGTAGGCCTAATTTTTGTTTTCCTATTTTTTATGACATGCTGACCTTGTTTCTTCTCCTTTTTGAGTTGTAAATTAATTTAATGCTTTCATTCCGTTGCAGAAACCCAGTTTGTTTGGTTCCCCTTCATTTTCCTTCTTTCCTGGAGTCTCCTCGCTCTACACATATATTTTTATAGCTCCTTGTACTCTGGTGTAGTTTTGAAGCTAGACCTCGTTTGTGAATGTGTTGAGGTAGAACAATCCGAGAAAGTTTTTTATTATTATTTTTAAAGACGCTTGGAAAAAAGGGGGAAAAAAATCCAGAAAATAGGTAAGAATTGGATGGGGGTGAAATAAAAAGAAAATAATGCGAACACCGCCTGTTGGGAAAGCAAACGCCGAGCGAGGAAACTTCTAGAAAGACTGTGAAACTATGGAAGAATCACACATTAAAAGAAAAAATAAGGGGAGGGGAGAAGGGGGAGAGAACGAAAGTTGAAAGATGATTGAAGGAGAAGAGAGAGAGAGAGGGATGGAAATGTTTTTAATAAACTCGTCTGAAGCGGTGAAAGAGGCAGATTTGGGCCCTATGGTCTTCTGAGGTACAAAGAGACAGACGAGGGGAGGAAAGAAACTCATTCTCTCAGATGGAAACAGGATAGATGGACACACAGAATTGCTCTTTTACAGGCACACAGTGCTCTTTTTTGTTCACATGAAGTGAAGTGGAAATATTTCTATACTCGTTTCAAATTCTTGAGTACCGAACACGTCTCAATTTAGTAGACTTGTTCACACACACACACACAAACATACACATACAGAGAAAGACTCAATGGCCATGGCACACAGAAAAGATTTTCATCACACACGTGCAGCTTCTAAACACAATCAAAAGTCATTCTGATTGGGCATATATGCTGGTTACCTCAACAAATGGCGTGATTAGCATTGTTCTTTCACATTCTCTTTCTCTCTCTCTCTCATACACACACACACACACACACACACACACAATCATGCAGCTTTGTAACTAGCTGTGTGTATATCTCTGTTAGTGCCAATGAAAATATCTCTTTTAGGCCTGAAATACACTCTATGCAAGTATGTGAACGCAAACGCTTCCGACTACATGTCGTTGCTTTCTGAAATGTATCAGATCTCAGATGCATTCTCAGAAACATATTAGCATAAACTATGGTCAGTTTTCTCTGACATGGTAGATCAGCAGTTTGACAAAGGATCTTACATAACTAGTTAGCTTCAGTTAGTCAGTGGCTGAATTTGGAATAGAATAATATTCTTAAAATGTATGTCATACAGTATGCTATTTGAAAATGTTAGCTAAAGTGATTCAGAGGCTGAATTAAAATTGACATGCTTTGACTAGCTTTAGCTAATTAGCAGAGACAAATGAGCTATATGGCAGTAATACAGAGCCCCATACATGACATGTGGGGGGAAAACAAGATATTGTTGCCACAAATTAAGAATTAATTCCTACAAGTTGAGTTATTCATTTGTGGTCACGTTTCATTTATTAGCTCTGTTGTTTTAGATAAATCCACAGTTTAACTAAAGTGAGGGAACAAAGTAGAAAATGCCACTAATAACTATTAATTAATAATTAAGAAATTATGAGATTTATTTTTCATTTTTTATGCTCATTTTATACAAGCTGTAGAATAACTAGTAGTTTCTGTTTCACTGCCATTGTCACAGTGTTTTGTATGCGTGTAAAATAATGTTATCGCTAAGAAATACACCGCATACACGCACATAATAACAAGCCATTCATACCCAAATATGTTGGTGGTCTTATTTTGCAGATGTGATTTGTGACTGACGTTGGGACTCGAACAATCTGTTACTGTTTTCAATCTGCCTAGAAAGCTTCAATATTAGTCTCTCAAAAGCATTTAGTTTCGTATCACTCTGGTGCATCAAGACTGTGAGAAAAAAGAAACGACATGACATTGTTTTCCTGTCACATTGATGTTTTCTTCTTACATGCCAATTTTGATTTTGTTACTTCAATAACAAGTTGCCTAAAATGTGGAGGTGTTACGTTTGTTCGGCGCTGTTGTATTCGTGGGCTGTTTCATACATATTTAAGCGTTCAATTTCTGTTCAAATTCTGTTGCATTTACTAAAACAATCAGCGTAAGCCATGTCTCTGACCCGGTGCACGTGGACTTGGATACGTGGGTGTGCGTATGTCCGAAACACACATGGACATCATTCGAAGACGGACCGACGCGTTGCGTTCAGATCACAGAGGACACACGAGGAGACACAAACTCTATCTGCTCACCATCCTCCCTTTTCTAGGTCTCGTTTATCGAACATCTGGCCTCAGAAAGGTCCATCTTTACATCGAGCGGTTCTTTGTGCACTTGCTTTCGCCACGAACGCTGGGACCAGTATTCTGTACGCAGACACAAGCGGGGACGAACCACAAAGTGTGTATTTTTTTAGAGAACGCTTCAGTTATGTGTACGTGTTTCTCTGTGCCAATAGCCAGCGGGTGGCGGCCACTTTAAAGACCTCCATTCCTCTCCAGTGATGTGTTCAGACGTTTGTAAAACACCATGTTTGTGTGTGCTGTTTTCTTTTCCGTGTCCATCCCTCCATCTTGCCCCCTCACGATCCCTCTCTTGTTTTCCCTCCTGCATACATGCTTTTAAAAAGGTTAAACAACTAATACATTCCTTTGAAGAAATGTTGATTAAAAAACACAAAAAAACTTGACAATGCATTCTTGGGTTCTCTTTAGTGTGTGTGTGTGTGTGTGTGTGTGTGTGTGTGTGTGTGTGTGTGTGTGTGTGTGTGTGTGTGTGTTTTGAATACATTGAGTTTCCTCTGAACGTGCAACTGAATGAGATATAGAGAAACCATTTAATGTTCTTTATTTTTCTGTCCACTCAACCATCAATCTCTTCTTCCTGGTATTTCATCTTCTCTAAAGTAAACAGTGGCTTTAACGGAACCATTCTTAGCCAGCATAGAGCGATGAATGTGTTCTTTAAGTGCACAAAAATACCTTTTCTTGTATTAGTTATTTCGGACTGTATCTCTCTTTCTCTTTTATTGCTTTCCTTTAGATCCTTCTGTATGTTTTCTGTAATGCCATTCAGTTGCCAAAGCAACCATTGCCTTCTGGCAATAATTTCATTTTTATGAAAACTCGCAAAATCTGGTACTGATTGCCCCCGTGAGGTTTCCACACAGTTACAGGTGATGCAGAGGCGAAGGCTGTATTATTGGCCTGGGAACGCTTATATAGGGCTACAATCCTCTCATTGGTGTAATGTGATTTAGGTGTGAAGGGGAAGGTTCTGGAACACAAGGGAGAGAAAGAAAAACACTTAAAAAATGGACTTATAGGCTTCTGCGGTCATCTTTATTGCGTAATCATTTTTCTAAAATGTGCTTGTATTCCTTTAATGACCCAGAGGAGCATTTTATCACCCATGGTTTGCTCAGGGAATTTCTCAACTGTGTCTCAGGTTTTTCTCCTTCAGTGTCCTTGGTTAAAAATAAAAATGTCAGCAAATTAGACAATTGTTGACATACGGTGATCAAATGAATGTGGATGGCACAGATAATTAGGTTTTGCAAGAATGTTGTGCTAAATTGAATTAGTGATCAAATAAATGTGGATTGCACAGATAATTCGGTTTTTTAAGAATTGAATAAGAAATGTTGAGCTCTCAAAATCTAAAGCAAACGTCCCCTTTTAATCTCCATTTAAAATCATTGCTGTCTCAGAGTGTTTACTTTTTCCCCCAGTTGAACTCATAGGATCTAAATTAATTAAATGATTAACTTCAAAAAGAGCTACAGATAAATCCAATCTGCATTGAAAAAGAAATAAAAAGCCTTAAAAAGTACCCCAGAATTTGACATAAAGCTAAAGTTTAATTAAAAGGTAATAACATCTTCACATTATTTGGAAAAAATATAGATTTTGTAATAACATTTTGCAAATGTTCAATTTTGATAGTATAAACATGATGTGTGTAGATTAAAAAATAGACATTTTATCCTTTTTATTAATGTAATGCACTTACATTATATCAAGAACCTGTGGCCTGCAGCTTGCCATCCGCTTGGGGGGAAAATGGTTTGAAATCTCACTAATAGAAATGTTGAACCTATATATCATGTGTAATTCATTTATATTTTGTATTCCATTTATTTGATCAACTTTGCACATAGACCAACTTTGTTAAATTTCTTTTCAAATTCCAATTCATTATTTGTGGGCACAGCCATTAGCCTAAATAAAAATGTCAACTCAATGAATTGAAAGTGAGGCAGAGGCAGCACTTAAATTATATATTTTCCCAATTCTGATTGAGCAGCTATAACAAAGGGATTGCTAGGAACGCATATCAGACAGCCATTCAATATTCCCGTGTGGAAAAAAGCCCTTGGCTGAATGTCTGCTCCTCCACTCGCGTTAAAACAAATCTAAGCTGGATCTATATTTCGCATCACGCATAGTCACAAAAACATGAACATCACAAAACAACCGATCACATAATTTCACATTAAAGCGCTCTTCACATTCATTCGCATCCACTTACACGCGAACGCATTTTCTCTGCATCTTCACGACGTAACTTCCGGCGCGTACAGACTCGTGCAGTCTGAAGTTCATTAAACTGTCACGCACTCTGAGGCGAGGTGAGGTACAAGGATTTGATCTCGCAACAACATCATTGCCCCATTAATGTGAGTAGGATATTGTGGTGTTAGAAACATTTTATGTTAACCAAATAATCAAAGCCAGTGTTTCAGATATGAACGCTAATGTTGATAGACAAGTTAACATTTTTGTATATGGTGTGTGTGTGTGTGGGGGGGGGTTACATATATTTACAATACCACAATATATGCTTTAAGTATTTTTAATATACCATGAATGCACACATACTGCTTTCTTCCTGACAAAAGCTGTGCTTTTCTGTGAAGTTGAGCACAGTTTCTGTTGTGTTATTAAAAAAGAAAGAAAAAAACTCAAACTTGGCCTGGAGTGAAATCAATTAGGAGATAATCCTCTATAATCAGATTTGAACAGGTTTTGGCGGCAAGGCTAAAAATCCCGAAGACCGGCCAGCTTAACTTGAATGTCGCCACAGGAGCCTTAAGACCGCGTTGCTATGGGGACCCTCCTGAAGGTCAGAGAGAGCGAGATATCGTTTCCTAGCCGCCTGTAATTTGGCCATTTTAAAAGCTGGTCGGTCATCTGCATATCAAATGTGCGAAATGAGCGAGGGAGAGGAGAATGAAGTACAGGCCACCTCCCCTGCGTTTTCTTTCTAAAGGCCGAGGTGAGGAAAGGTGAGGGCTGAAAGTCAAGTGTCTCTCTCTCCGTCTCTGATTGCACCTGTAGGCAGCGTCGACTGGAAGCAACTGATGAAAAGACCGGTCTATAAGTCGTCCCCAGGAACCCCCTCTGCTTAATCTCTCTTTCTGTCTAGCAGCCACCACACCTCTGATCTCTGACAGGGACATTCTCTCTCTCCCTCACTCTTTCTTCTCCCTCTTTCGACATGTTCTCCTCCCTTTCTTGTTCAAGCCTTGCATTCTTTATGTTGTAGGAGAGAGAAAAACAAACTGCTGCAGTTAATAATGGGGCCGATGACAAGTACAGCTGGGCTGGTAAAAATGAAGCTGATAAAGCAACAGAACTGGAGAGAGAGAGTCATTAGAGGGTGTTCATTTCAGATGATTAATTTATTAACATGACACCATACCAGCCGAATATCGATACAATGCAGTTCATACACCCACATGGACTCATGTTCTCTCTTCCACTTTATTCACAAACCACACGCTCTCACAAACCCTTAGATCTATATGATAGCATCCGAAAACATCGCCGTGAGTTATGGGTAATCGTTTGCCCTCGGATATTCAGACAGAAAATTGCGTGGTGGTTCCATGATCTCATCCATCATTCATTCACATTATATCTAGAGGGCTTCTTTCATCTATGATACTTCGGTTGCTTATGTTATTCGAGTCGAGGAGAAATCGAGATTGGCTTATAGCTTTCTTACCACAAGTTTCTGGTGTTATTTTGTGCCAAATAAGTAAAAGTTTGTTCTTCATAATCAGACTTTCTTCAAAATAGCTCCTTCTCTAAATCAACTTTTCTTTTTGTCTGATCTCACCAAGTCTGATTTAGTCTGATAGCTGCAAGTTAGACATTGTTCAAAGCTGCTGTTGATTCAGAGTTTTTGCTGTAATTTAAAACTAGTTACAACCTGAAATCAAACAGTAGAGCATGATGCCAGCAATACCAAAGTCCTGGGTTTGTGTCCCAGAGAACACACGAACTGACAAAATGTACCTTCGGGTTGCTTAGATTTATGTAAATGTAAAGGTTACAGCAATAATAGCAAATAAAGTGACTGTGAAGTGACATCAAGAAGCTCTCGAGGGTGAGCTTGACCTTCATTCTCCACCATCTTGGTTCCCAGTTGGTAGAGGCTCAAATAAATATGGCCTGATGCCTGGGACAAAAATGTAATCCTCACAAAAATCTACTGCAAATTTGTACTTAACATTCTGGTATTAAACCCACTTTTCAAGGTCCAATCAATTCTTGATGGATAAAATATTTGTATATACTACTGTTCAAACATTTATGGTAAGCAGGTTATTTTTCTTTGAAAGAAATTTACACTTTTATTCAGCAGGGACACATTCAATTGATCAAATTTGACAGTAAAGGCATTTATAATGTGACACAATATTTATATTTCAAATAATGTTGCACTTTTGAACTTCCTATTCATCAAAGAGTTGTAAAAGAAATGTATCACATTTTCCACAAAAAGTAGTTTTCAACTATTTTCAACAGTGGCAGGTTTCTTGAGAATTAAATCACCTTTATCTGTATAGTGCTTTTTACGATACAGATTGCATCAGAGGCATATTAGGATCATGTGACCCTGACGACTGAAGTAATGGCTGCTTAAAATTGATCTTTGTCATCACAGGAATAAATTATATTTTAAAATGTAAAATAATGCAGTGATTTTAAGTATTAATACAATATGAGTGAATTTTCTGTATTTTTGATCTTATAAATTTAGCCTTAATGAGCATGAGATAATAGGATATGTGAGAAATAGTAATATGCTGTATGCCCCCCACCACATTATGCCCCCCAATCACATTATGGAATTAAAATGGGTTGCAAATGCTGTTCCAATTTGATTTTCACTTTTTCCTTTATTTTCTCTCCTCACAGAGGATACAAAGGATGTATCTGTGGTATAGTGATGATAGGAAGCTACAATTTTCTAAGGGGGTTGTGAAGCTAACAGACTAAGCACCTGTCAGTCTGTATGTTCACATAAAGTTGTCTGTTTCTAAACCTTATTATCATATATTTCAGGTTGGATATATAGACGGTCTCTAGAGCGTCCACTCAGCATGTTGTTTCTAAACCAGCCGTCCATCTCTCAGCTTCACAGCCTGTTTTGATGCCCAGTGACCTGAGGTCAGTCTCACCCTGCTTTAACACTTCAACACCCTGAGACAACACAACAACAACAACAACACAAATCAATACAGCCTTCGTCTGAAGGGATTTCTTCATTTTCTTTTCAAGTCCCAAAGGAAAAAAGTGTTCAATTCTATGATATTCTGTTAACACTGAAATAAAAACACAGGAAAACGAGACAAAATGTTTAGCCTTGTGGACATGCACAAACACACATGGTCTCCCAAACAATGAGACAATAATGGACCCCCACAAAGCCTCAAAATTCAATTTGAAAAGTTTTCTCAAAAATGCCCCAATTGATAAGAGTCCTTCAAAAGCAGAATAGCTGCCCTGCTTCTCCTTGTCTCCCCGCCCTCTCTCACTCTTTCAGCCCAGAAAAGAGGAAAAATGAATCCACCACCTCCCTCACTCCCCCCACTTACTCTCTTTTTACGACTCGCACACACACTCCCGTTGCTTTATTGAGGCAGCTGCACCCTTTGACCTTTGTGCTTGTGGAATGTGTGTGTATGTGTGGGTGTGAGTGTGTGTGTGAGAGAGAGAAAGAATGGCGGGGGTCTTTTTTTCTCCATACAACAAAGGCTGTCGGATCGACAATAGAGTGGCAGAATAGAGTGTGTCCAGAGGGCCAATGAGTCGTGCTAGCTTGCTAAACCAGCGAGGGGGACAGAGAGACAGTGAGAAAAGAGAGAAAAGAGTTTAATTTAAAAGAAGAGGAGAAAAGAGATGAGGGATATTTGTTTTGTCTTGGCACACTCATAAATATATGACTTCCGATGCCAAGGGAATCAAAAAGATGGGCCCATGTTTGGTTCTAGACGTGTGTGTGTGTGTGTGTGTGAGGGGCCCAGTGCACACAGCAGGAGTGTGGGCCCAATGACTCATTCCTGCAAATGACATCAGCAGTGTCAGCCTCAAATACTGCCAAATGCTGCATTCAGAGAAGGAATGTGTGTGTGTCCAGGTTGTGCAGCTTGGCTACAGACAGACAAAGGTGTTCCGTCACGCTTTGCCTCAAAATGTGTGTTTTCGGAGATATGGGGGCAGTTTGGTGATTTTCTTTTCAGTCCTCTCACACACACTTGTTTTATCGATCTCTCTGGCGGAAGGCAGATGTATATGTGTAGTCTACCATCTAGGAGTCTATGAAGTTATTTACTTTTTAAGGTCCTGTGTTGGGCAGGCCCTTAATCTCTTCAGTCTAGCTGAACTGAACCTATCATTTCCTCCATTTATGCTGCCGGCGGCCTTAAGGTCTCCGACCTCAACAGAATACATATGGATCTCAATCCTCACACGTTTACACACAAAAACACTGACTAACAGAAAGCGCAGTCCAACAGTTTGGAAACGCCTTAGGGCAAGTGGGGTTTTGGACAATAAAATAAATCCTGATCAGTTCTTGGTGTAGAGCTACAGTACAGTTCAAAAGTGTGGACTTCACGGTTTCAAATAAATGCTGTGTTCAAAAGCTTTGTTCATCAAAGAATCATGAAAAATAATATATCACAGTTTTCACAAAAGTAATAAAGGGATAGTACACCCAAAATGTGCAATTCTGTCTTTAATTACTCACCCTCATGTCATTCCAAACTCGTAAGACCTTCATTCGTCTTGGGAACACACATTCAGATATTTTCAATGAAAATATGAGGTTTCTGAGAGCTTTCTGATCCTGCACAGACAGCATCGCAACGGACCCGTTCAAAGCTCAGAAAGATAGTAAGGACATTGTTAAAATAGACATTGTTTAAATAATTAATGATGAGCTATTGATGAGTTTTAATCTTTGGGAGAACTATCCCTTTAAGCAGCAACTTTTTTCAACATTGATGAAAATAAGAAATGTTTCTTGAGCACCAAATCGACATTTTAGAATAATTTCTGAAGGATCATGTGTCACTGAAGACTGGACTCTCTCAGCTTTGCTATCACAGGAATAAATCACATTTAAAAATATGTTAAAAAAGAAAACAGTTCTTTTAACATGTAGTTATAGGTTCCTGTACGTTACTGTATTTTTGGTCAGATACATGCAGCATGTAGATTAAACAAGTTTATGATCCAGCCACTGGTGCTTACTAGGGTATTCTGGGTGGTTGCCAGTACGTTGCTGTGTGGTTGTTAGGGCATTTCTAGGTGATCGATTCTGGTCAACAGAGCCCACCCCCATGGCCTTATGCAAAGGTTTAATGCTGCTCAGGCGTGGCTTACAGTAAATGCATTTTATGCAGCAATTTGTACACTGTATACAGTTATACTAGAAGCGGAGGTGGGTCAGAGCAGGCATAAATTGCCTTATGTGTTCCAGCCTGTAAATATGACTCACATCCTTCTCGTGGTGTAAGTCTATGGGATGCGTTTGCTGGTTCCAAGTGAAAATCAGTAGTCAAATTACTTAGAAAAGTACTAGCACCTAGCACACCTCTCCTCAACAAGCCACATGTTTTGAGGTATCACTCATGTCTTTAGCACAAATGGTACGGGACGAATTACACGCTAGAATTTAATGCTTATAGTCATAGATTTATTCAAATCCCCAAGCATCACTAGTAATAAATTATTTTTAGGAAATGTTTTTATATCATTCATCAGTTCAAGTCATGTTTTTGTTTGTTTCTCTAACAAAACAGGTGGTCTCTGAGTAACCTCCCCTTCCCTCCCCTTTTCATTTGTGATTTCAGTCACTCCATCCCCTCCTATCGCTCTCTCCAAACAATGCTTGAAGGAGGGTCTCTCTCGTCCAGCAGCACAAACTCACCCAAACTCTGCTTGGCTCCTCCCCCGACCCCCATCTACCCCAGCACCCCCTTCCTGCTCACGCAGCAGCTGCCAGGCTTCTTTGCAGGAAAAATGATGCGTGTCCAAAAACAACTGATCGCACATTTTTCTTCTTTCCCAATCGTAACTACATCCCCCGTACACCTCCATCCACTCCTAATTTGTTCGTTTTCAGCATTCCAGTCCACGAGGGTCTGGGGCTGTGCAGGGTCCCTGAACAGTATAATGTGTCTCTCTGTCTCCATCCCATATAGCTCTAATACTAAACTGGGCTTCAGTCCTGTGTGCTGACAGACGGAGAGGTTTCAGGAGGGAGGCTGAGCATTTAAACATACTGTTTATTGAATGTCCATTGAATTTAGAGGGAGAGTTCACCCAAATATTCTGTCATCATTTATTCACCGTCATGTCATTTTAAACCTGTATGGCCTTATTTTTCTGTAGAACACAAAAGGATTTTTTTGTCCCAAATGTCTCTGTATTTCTTTGTCCATACAATGAAAATCAATGGGGTCAATTTTCTTTCTTGTTTATGAAGCTGCAACTTTTGGCCAAACATTTTGTGATTATTCATCAATGACAAAAAAATAATAATAACAACAAAAATGACAGTTATTTATGTTGTTGTTATTATTATTATTATTATTATTGCTATTAGTATTATTATTATTACAACTAATAACATATATAAATAATACATATAATTTAATAATATTTCACTCTAAAATTAAATATCAAGAAAGTATTTAAGAAAAATATATATACACACACACATCACAATACTAATACTAAAAATACAATACTGATATAACTGCTATCTTAATTCATTTTCAAATGTTAAACTTAAAAGCTTTTTTGGACAACAAATGGTTTATAAGCATTTGTCATTGCAATTTTTGCTTGATCGTTGAGGCGCATTAAATGAATGCAGTGCTGCACATCACTAAAATACTTATATATTTATATATTTATTTAAATTGTATACATTGCATAATTGGTATCTTTTTTCTCCAATCTATTGCATAGCCACTGGGTTTCATTGTATAGACAAAAACAGAAGAGTAATAAAACAATGACAGAATTTTCTTTTTTTGGGTGACCTATCATTTTCCATTCTGGTTTTGATGCTGGCTGATTATTGTAGCCAAAGCAGCTCATTGACCTAAGCAGACTTGCTAGTTAAGCAGCCATATAAAAAAACTTGGTCGTTTCAGCAGTGAACAGACAGATGGAGACGGAGAGAGAGAGTTTGGATAGCTACTAAACACTCCAAGATGTTTGAACGCACTTCTGGAGACATAATATTCGAGAGTGATGCTCACAACCGTGTCAGTATTGATCAGGGTTACTTTCATGTGCTAGCTACACACACACACATACACACAGATTTTCTGCACACAAGGAGCTAAACCTCAGTTTTCATTAATGAATGTCGTGCTGACACCTCAGCATAGACTGGAGTGTGAGCTCTTTTCATCCATGTTCTGCAGGGAGCAAGGGCACACACACACACACACACACACACACACAACCGTGTCAGTATTGAACACTCAGGCCTGTCTGTGAAACCTATCCCTCCCATTTTGTCAGATCTATGAATACAAAAATATTTTCACATTGTCTCTTCTGCACTACTGGAGCTAAACTCTTTTTTTTATTAATGAATGTCGTGCTGTCACCCATCTGCTGACACATGTAATTCTCACATTCATCCATGTTCTGCACTGGAAGGGCACACACACACACACACACACACACACACACACACATGCCCCCCCTGTGTGGTTGTGACCTCATAACCTTGTTGTCATGCCGTATCCATCTGTCATCAGGACACAACAGGGCAGAGGGAGAGTGTAAGACAGAGAGGAGACTGTCAAATGTCAGGCCCTCCCTCCATTCTTACTTGTGAAAAACACTAATGACTTTTCCTTTCTCTTCCCCAGCCAATACTTTTCATTAGGACGGCCATTACTGACTCAAACTCAGTCATTACTTGTGCGCTGCTTTCATTTTATTGGCATATTTATGTTTTGTTAAAGAGTGGATAAAAGTGTTTTTCAAATTCTACAAGAGTTGTATGTCAAAGTAATTAGTTGGTTGCTGAAATGTGTTGTGGGATAGATCAGAAGAGCATGTAAAGGAATAGTTAACCCTGAAAACTATCCCTTAACTAATAACTAAAACGCATTTTAGCCAAGTGTTCATTCAGTTTAAATTCTGGTAATTTTGTTATATGGTTTTGCCATTTTTATTATTAAAAAATATATTTTTTTATTAATAATTAATATATATAAATATTTTGTCATTTTACTACTTCAACTTATTTAATTTAGTTAATTTATTTATTTAAGCATTTTAACACTACAGAATAGCCTGAAAGTGGCTTTTTAATATACAAATAGTATAATATTAAAAGCATAAAAAGCACTAGAATTAAAATACCTTTACACATATTAAGCATTATTTATTTGGTTTAGATTTCAAATTTATTTGAGTTTACATTTTCATATAGTATTTATTTTGTTTCAGGTTTACTTCAGTTAATGCAATTTTTATAGTTTTAATTTTAGTTAAAGTTCCACTGTGTAACCTTTCTTTGTACCAGATGCACAAAATATAATGATATAATGAACAAGTACATCATGAATCCTATGGTACGCCTATAATAATTGTTTATATAAAATTTTAGTCCGAGTGGGACGCCAACCACTATAGAGTGGCCGAGAACTGTGGGACTCATAAACATATTCATAAAAAGAGAGAAGCGGCTGTGGCTACAGTGTTCTTCCACAAGATGCATGCTCTTTTGTTTATTAACTTCTAGAGTGGCAAAAGTAACATAGTGTAGCTTTAACAGTAAGAGTGTTTTGGGCTAAAATGTTTGGCCCAAAAACTGCATTTTGGCATAATTGTTCTTTGGTTACACTTCTCTTTTTAATATATATAAAAAAATAATGCCAGTACCAGCTGTACAAACTACTTTTATAATGTTTTTGGCCCTTTTTAAAGCTTCCCAGTTCATGGTCACAATATGATTTCATTGTATGGGGGAAAACATTGTTTAAAACAACTCCCTGTGTGTTCCACTGCAGAAAGAAAGTCATACAGATTTGGAACAACATGAGCAAGGCTGGATTATGGATAGAGCCAGTAGGCCCAACGCCCGGGACCTCGGATTGCCAGGGGCCTCCAAAGCCTCAGGCTGCGCACCCCAAGATTGCCAAAGTAAGCTGAACACCAGGGTCCTCTGTGCAAGGCCAGCAGACATTTCCTCATTTCAGTAGAATATAAAATGAGCTGGTGAGTAGCATGTGCCAAACACATCTCAGCTTATTCTCACTTATGTCTACAGAATAGTTTTTCCCCTTAATTTAGTGTACATATTTACACTCACTGGCCATTTTATTAGGTACACCTTGCTAGTATGGGTTGGACCCCCTTTGACTTCAGAACTGCCTTAATTCTTTGTGGCATAGATTCAACAAGATGTTGGAAACATTCCTCAGAGATTTTGGTCCATATTGACATGATAGCATCGCGCAGTTGCTGCAGATTTGTCGGCTGTACATCCCTGATCTCCTGTTCCACCACATCCCAAAGGTGCTCTATTGGATTGAGATCTGGTGACTGTGGAGGCCATTTGAGTAAAGTGAACTCATTGTCATGTTCAAGAAACCAGTCTGAGATGATTTGAGCTTTGTGACATGGTGCATTATCATGCTGGAAGTAGCCATCAGAAGATGTGTACACTGTAGTCATAAAGGGAAGGACATGGTCAGCAACAATACTCAGGTAGGCTGTGGTGTTTAAACAATGCTCAATTGGTACTAAGGAGCCCAAAGTGTGCCAAGAAAATATCCCCTACACCATTACACCACCACCACCAGCCTGAACCGTTGAGACAAGGCAGGATGGATCCATGCTTTCATGTTCTTTACGCCAAATTCTGACCCTACCATCTGAATGTTGCAGCAGAAATCAAGACTCTTCAGTTCAGGTCCAGGCAACGTTTTTTCTAATCTTCTATTGTCCAATTTTGGTGAGCCTGTGCGAATTGTAGCCTCCGTTTCCTGTTCTTAGCTGACAGGAGCATCACCTGGTGTGGTCTTCTGCTGCTGTAGCCCATCTGCTTCAGGGTTCAATTGTTGTGTGTTCAGAGATGTATTCTGCATACCTTGGTTGTAACGAGTGATTATTTGAGTTACTGTTGCCTTTCTATCATCTCTAACCAGTCTGCCCATTCTCCTCTGACCTCTGACATGAACAAGGCATTTTCGTCCACACAACTGCCGCTCACTGGATATTTTCTCTTTTTTGGACCATTCTCTGTAAACCCTAGAGATGGTTGTGTTAAAATCCCAGTAGATCAGCAGTTTTGAAATACTCACTTCCCCATATAAATGCATCATTCATTCATTCATTCTGATGCTCGGTTTGAACTTCAAGTCGTCTTCACCTCATCTAGATGCCTAAATGCATTGAGTTGCTGCCATGTGATTGGCTGATTAGCAATTTGTGTTACCAAGCAATTGAACAGGTGTACCTAATAAAGTGGCTGGTGAGTGTATGTAGCCCTGCATCTTACATTTTACATCTTTTCAAAATGGACCTAACTTAGTGTGGGAATGCAATATGCTACTTTTATGGTGTATAAAAAAAATAATGACTTGTAATGCGTACTACTCTATTCAGTGCCTGATTAATAGACATTCTTCAAAATATCTTCTTTTATGTTCAACAGTAGAATGAAACTCATACAAGTTTGGAACAACTGAGGGTGAGTAAATGACATAATTTTCATTTGGGGGGAAACTATCCCTATAAACAATTACTAATGCAAATTAAATGTTTTTATTCACATTTTGTGTTTTTGTTTTATTGTTTGGTAGGGCATTACACACATCTACTCTACGGGTTCCAAGGCGGATTTCATTTACGACACCAGCACTGAACATGAGGGTAAGTAAATCACTGCAGAATTTTGTATGATTTGTTCCTTCAAAAGGATTTAAAGCATGTCCTGACTTTTGCAAGATTTGGGTTGAGCATCTGAGTAGCAGAGATAGTGAGCGTAAGACCTCATATGTATTCTGCTAACCCAGAAGATCATTTAACGACAAGTGCAGATGTGTCAGATATCTGCCAGTTGTAGTACTAACCTAGAATCTCACAACATCGGATTTAAAGTTCCTCTGCACAGTGTGCCAGTATTAGAGTTCATAAATATCTGCGTGTCCTTCCCATGACACATTTATTTGTTGAAATTTGTATGATTCATAATGTGGAAACAGAGTGTTTGTAATGAACTGCCTTTTGAAAAATTTTAATTAAATCCCATTAAAGCCGGCACTTTGTCGCTTGTGGAAAAGGCGGCTGGCAGTAGTTAATTAGCCTGTTTAAGCGCAGCTCGCTTTTATAATGCATTTTGCTTTGTCATCATCCTGCTTTTCCCTGTAATTAGGCGTGACAGTGCGAGAGACGTGACGTGAGGGCCGAGAAGCACGAGCGCTAGATGGAGACAGGTAAGTAAGTGTGAGGAGAGCGTGTGGGAACCAGAGGTTTTTATATATGGGCCAGACGATTACCTTACTGACTGCATACTCCCATACCATACATTATATTTCCTCCTCCAATTATCATCTAACAGCTTCAAGTTCATTAGCGACACATGTGTGCTTAATAAAGGTATGCAATGTGGTTACTGGGAAAGGTGTGAAGGAGCTCTGCAAACAAACTAAACCATTCCAGACTCACCGCCAGTGAAACCGTAGTGTCTGGCATGAAATGCACCGTTTCTGGAACAGAATGTTGGTTTACTGCATGACATGCAGTTTATTTTGTGACTGCTTACTATTTAAAAAGATAGAATGCTAAACTCTATGTATTATGTAACTATAAATATCGTGTGTCGTATTATTGTCACTTGACCTCATCATCTTGTTTAATTCAGCAAGTGCCGTTCAGCTGTAATCTTGCTAATTTGTTTTGCATTTTTATTCAGATCTGTGTATAAATACAGCATAAACATACAGTGTATAAATACCTTCTAGCTTTCAGGTGTCCTGACATTTAGATTTTCCTACCAAAGACATGCACTATGCATCAATATTGCATCCTTTTTCTCACGCTGAACAACAATATTTAATGTATCTGCATTATTGTAAGGGTATGTTTAGAGTTGGGGTTGGTATAGACGTTAATAAAACACAATCTAATAGGTAGAAAAAATATTTATTGTTGGTTTCCGGTACTAGATGTATCATTTTCTATCCACAACCACGACTATAACACGTAATTACTGTATGTGCATTACTGTAAGTGTAGGTTTAGGGTTGTGGTAGGTGTACACATTAATAAAACATAATTTAACAGGTAGCATTTTTTGTTGTCGAATTGTACTACCCACTGTTTTAATGGGAGGTAGCAAAATCTGACAGGGTAGCACAAATCGACAGAACACCGATCATAATATAAGTCAAGAAAAAGATGTTGAAAATCACAGCTGATCAGGTTAAGCAGCAGAGGATATGATGGTTTGTAGAACCCAGCATGGGTGTAAATACATAAAATAATTTGTGAATGCCTTTTCGCTGATAATTACATCTGTAATCTAATTTGAGTTTGAATTTGACTTGAGGTAGCAAAAATAATGAGTTAAAAAAGAACAAAAATGAAATTCAAATAAATTAATGTAATTGTAAAAAAGTTACATAAAGTTGTATAGTTCTGTTAGATCAGTGGTTTTTCAACCAGTTGTTCATGATTTTCTGGATTAAGATTAAGTAGAACAGTTTTTATAGATATTTTTTTTTTACTCTCAATCTATTTTCCGATAAAATATTTTAGAGCTTGGGATAACTATGAAAATATACCACATTTATTACAAAAAGGCCCAAGATTAAATTTTAAATGATATGAATGCAAGGTCTAGATATTTTACTTTCAAATGTAGGCTTCCTCTTATATACAGGTTTTTCAAGACCCTGAATCTTCAAAGAAAACAAAAACATTTATTGACCCCGAATTAAAGTAAAAGTAAAGGGAGCTAATTCTTAAATTTTGAGATTTGAATAACCCTGTGCTATATAGTGCATATTGCACATTTTTCTAAACGTGCATCTGTTTTTAGAATTCTTAATTCCAGAATTCAGCTTGTATTTTGAAAGCAGCCTGAAACTCCACAGGAGAGTTATAATGCTTCAGCTGGTCTGATGCAAGACTCTGAATCTTGTTGATGGCATGATTTGTACCCATGCTGCATCCCGTAGTGTTATCTATCCTATTTACAGGGCCATGTGTGTGTGTGTGTGTGTGTGCATGCAGATACTAGAGGATCAGAGTAGTCTGGAGACACAATCTTCCCTAGAGACTGATTAGTAAACCCACCAAATGCCATTAGGGCAAAATGAAACCGACCACAATCCCTGTTATAAAGTGGATGGAGTGTAATGTTATTACAGTACAGACCAGACCGTGATATTAGTGGTCTTGGACACATGCACACGTCAGAGTGAAATAGGCTCTCTATTCAAACCCACTGTCTTTTAATAAGGGCAATATAAAAGTAGTGACTAATGGTAATATTTCTGTTATGGTATTGGACACTGTGGGCCGGGTGAGGTGATGTTATGTCATATATGTGTGGTGAAGACTAAGCCAAAGCATTAAACCACAAAAAGAGGCCCATGTGACCTTTTGTCTGGTTTTAATAGACCACAATTTTTCCATAATATTAGCAATCAAGACTGGAATAGCTTGGCTTATTCTGCAAAGATATGAAACTTGGTAGTCATAAATATTCTGTGCTATTGAATGAGAATACAATTCTGAACAATGGTAATTCAGATTTCCCTTCCTGCGTGGAGCTGAATGTTGGATGTGATTGCAGGAAACAAAAATTTAGTTCTTTAATGTCACATATCAACGTTACGTCCCTGCGACGTACTGTCACTGCATCCCTCACACATGCATTTAATTAACTACTAAATGAATAATTCATAGTTGAGCCTCAGGGCAGTAGATAATTATAATGATGAGGGTTATTCTGTTTATTTTGCTTTTTATTGTGTTAAGATGTCAATTCCTCTCACTGCATCTCATGCATTTGAGAAGAAAAGTTATGCTCTGTTTTTAACTCAAGGTAAAAAAAAGACATTAAGAGGATGATTTGCCTCTCACACCTTATTTTCTGAATATAACTGATGTAAATAGGTTGATGAAGTGCGATCATGAAAACAAGTAGAGAATCTATGTGCAGGTTCTTAATTAGTTCCCTCGTTCCCTTTAGCACTGAGATTAGTTTGGATATATTCATGTCTCGTATGCAGAGCTACAATATTCAGCTGCAGATATTCAATACCATTGATTATACATCTATACAATTGATTTGGACCATTCACATGAGGATAAATGATGGTCATACACCAGTTTCCTGCACTGCTTTGAGCCCGCTGCTGATGAATCTACAGCTCCACATCAAAACCACAGATGTGTTTGCAGTCTGCAATTGAACGTTTTGACATGAAAAGATAGTTTACTGAAAATAATGGCAAGAAAGCATCTTTCTACAGTTGTCTTTGTCTTATGCATGCAAAAACACAGCACGATTAGAGTAGTCTGATTTAAAAGCAAATGATTCTCTTCTTGAGCTGGTTATTTTAATGAATTCTTAGGCGATTTGTAAACTCAGGAGTTGCAAGCTGACTCGTTAAAGAGTCAACGTATTATTACTGTTGTTGTGTGTTCATTGTAATGTATTGTTCATATTACAACTAGAAGATACACTCGCACTTTTTGTAATCCTATATTTTTGTATTTTAAAACATGTCTTTGTTACATACAGATATTTTAAAACATATTTTTATTACATACATATATTCAAATGAATTTAAATTATATGAAGAAGGTAGTAACAATTTAGTGCATTATTAATATAATCTGACTACATTAAATTACTTTTGACCCAAGGAGGGGTTATAAATTCATAAAAAATTAATAATTAATTAAATCTTAACTAAAACTATACAAAAATATTAATTCATTCATTTAATATAGCCACACCACTAGTGACCAGTCTGACCATACACACATATTACATCAGTATAACATTTTATGCATAACTATGCAATAATAGCTTGATAATTCATTTTGGTTGGCTTGCATAAAGCATAGACAGGTCACTGATTGGCTGATAAATCTGTTTGTTGCTGACATATATCATGTGTATATGTCCATTAGACAATTCCAGCTGGGATCAGGGCAGAGCAAGATGATGGCTGATGTTGGCTCTGGGCTTTTTAACAGGCGATCAATATGTGATTGATGGCTTAAGTAGTTGTGATGACTCCATGAGTGACCTTAGAGACCTTAGAGAAACCGGTAAAGCTGGGTAGAAAACCCTTCATCGTCCTCTTCACCACGACTAGCTATTGATTAGTGGTTTTACGTCTGCTGATCAATGGCGCGAGACTGTTCTATAACTCATTTAAACAAGATGTCAATCAGTCTTGATCTATCTGCTGACAGGGGTGCAGAAGGGGATTTTTCCTGTCCGTGAGGCCTTGTGGCCGGAGTGGGAGCGGAGAGTGACAGGCATGGATGTTGTGGGCGTTAGGCTTGTCCAATCTAAACAGGAGCAGCATGTCTGACATGGAGCCGTCCACCTACACTCATATATACTGCCACTTAACGACAACATTCCACCAATCAGCGTGTCAATGAGCTCTATTGCTGCCCAACGTTCTTTAACATGCCTGGGCTTGACGCAACCTACGCAGCTGTCTGTCAAAAACCGAGGCCCCGCCTCCGTTCACCCACTGTTTATAGAGCGACGAAACGCAGACAGAAGTGTGGCGCTATGCACAGGACGTATGTTTGCACAGAGTCACCCACTGCAACAGGGCCTGATGCATGCTGGGAGAACGTGGGCGTGGGAATGCCAGACGGCCACGTGTCTGACACGATAGACTGAACGCAAGACGGTTTGAAGGAAAAGCAGGATAGAACTGTGCAAATCATGTCATGGCTTGAAGTGTATTCAGAGACACGTGATGTTTATTTAAAGCAAGAGCAGAGATATGAAGAGATGTACAGAACAGCTTTGTTTAGTATAGGCACTTCATGCTTCATGCTAAGATTTGTATTGGTTAAAGTAAAGTTTGGTCCAAATTTCAGTTTATTCTGGCTAACTAGCATCCATACTGACCCAACCCCATACGTTCCATAAATGAATTACCAAAGTGCTGTGGTTTTTAAACTTTTTGATAATAAGAACCTACCTTTTTAAATAATCATTTTGTGAATTATCCCCTTCAAAAACAAATACAGCTATACAAAATAATACATAAATACATTTGTGTATTAATATATTTGAATGTATTAGTACATTTTATAAAAATAGCTAATATATTTGAACTAGAATTTTATGTATATATAAAATTCTAAATTAATACATACATAAATGTGTGTGTGTATGTATGTATGTATATATATATATATACACTGCCGCTCAAAATTTTGGGATTGACTGGTTGAATAATATATGTAGTTTCTTCTGTTCTGTATGAGCAGTATTGATTATAAACTCAATATAATTATGTGCAATACACCCATGTGTGCATTACCTTAAGATGTATAGTAATTTATATGATGTTATGTGTTTGTCGTGATGTATATAATGTTGGTTTTGTTATTTATGTTTGCACTACTATGCTCATTGAGTATTGGGCTCGGAGAAATGCAGTTTCGTTCTGCTGGACACTTGTCGAAAGGCTAGAATGACAATAAAGTATTTGAACTCAACTGAACTGAACTTTGTGTTACAATTAAAAGACACAGACAACGGGGTAACATTTTGTGCACTGCTGCCAGGCAAGATACTGAAAAAGGTTAACTGAGCCACTTAATACACACTTCGGCTCTGCTTCAAACACCTAGACAGCACTCTTTTTTTGATCATCATAGATGCATTTAAAGCTTTGGTTCAAACTGCGGTTTTGGACAATGTAGTTCTTACATTCGATTAAAATAGAAGTTTTGATATAATTGGCAATTTCAAATTTTGTTATTTAACTTTTTTGGTTCCTTCCTAACTTTTGATAATCATAAATGAATTCAAATGGTCTCTCAGAACCTTGACATTTTTTAACCGTGGCACATGGTATTTTTTGTTACATTTCTGAATGTTGTATTTTCTATTTATGTTTTTAAGGCATAAGCATGAATAATTAGTTTATTTCAGTGTTCATACTAAGTTTATGTTTGTGAGATAAGAAATTATGTGCTTCTTTTTGTATTAAACAGTTTTTGGTTTTAAATTGATATCACTTAAAACATATAATGTAGATTGGGGCTTTTGTGGTGTTACTTTTTTAGATACTCAAAATATTAATCAGTATCTAAATTTAGGCAATATTTCATTAATGTAAGGCTTCAAATTATAACTAATTATCAGTTATGCTTTCCATATTGTTGCATCACAAATTAAAACCCAGCGTAATTTTGGTATTTTAGTAAATATTTGTAATTTTTGTTCAGATTTTAATTTAGCTTTTATTTTTAGAATTTCAGATTTAATTTTATATTTTTAATCTTATGTAATTTCTTTTACTCTTTCTTTTTCAATATTTCTGATTAGCTTTAATCTATATTTATTTGAGTTATAGTTTTAGTCATTTTAACACTTATTTCAGTTAGATGACACGGTAACATTTCCAATTTAATCTAAGGTTTATATTTAAGTTTTTCATCAACTATTTATATTTTATTTTATTTCAGCTATATTTTAACTAACACAATTATAATAGTATTCGTTTTATTTGTAGTTAACAATAATGACACTAATTCAAAGAAAGTTCTGGTAGTTTCTATTTTCTTTTTCTTTCTTTTTCAGGTAAGTTTGATTATGTATTTTTAATTCAAGTAGAATTCTAGACTCATTAGGTCTATTTGAAAGATTGATTTAACCATACTTTTGGGGCATTTGGGCACATTCAAATGTTTGATTATGTTATGCATCTGGACCTCACTGTTTGAATACACCTGCACTCTATATATCTGTCTACTGTATGTAGACTGAAACACAAGTTGTTATATAGTTACCTGTTTCCAGACTGTCCTGTGTCTCAAAGGTTAACTCGTTTGCTTCTAACTCAAGCGGCCATGATAATCAAACTATCTCTGTGACACACGGATGTGTGGCTTTCATTTTTCTGTGCCAGTGAAACAAATATTTGATAAACAAGTGAATAAATTAAAAGGGGGGAGGAGGGGAAGGGATGACAAGTTTTTCATCAGAAAAATTTAATTTCTCACTTGATCACACACGACAGAGAGTGAGTGGTGTGTTTGTGTACGTACGTCTTTTCTCATTCTTTCTGTTTGTGTGTGTGTGTGCGAGCACCTGTGAGAGTGTGTGTGAGGGATTATTATCTGTGTTGTCTTTGAAGCATTCATCCTTGAATATGCGTGCATTAAAAATATTTCTCTCCTTCGTTTTCTTCTGTCTTTGTCTCTTCTTTACCATCTTTTACTTTCTCTTTTTCTTCACTCGTCTTTTCTGCATCTCTTTCAAATATCCGCACACACTGTTTTACCGGATTGAGCCTCCATAGTACTGTATGTACAGCTCTTATTGACTCTCCATTGGAGGAAAAATCTATATAAGGAAGAAATAAAGAAAATGTTTTGCTCTTCCTCAGTGTGACAATTGCTCTCTCTCTCTCTCTCTCCTCTGGGAGCGATGCCCCTGGCAGCAGGGTGGATCTCGTTTTAAAGGGCTTTAATTTTTAATTGAGCTCTATTCTCCCCCCCGTCTTCCCAGACACCCCCCATCATTCCTCTCTCCTCTCGTCTTCGCTTCAGGCTGGCTCTGAGGGCTACCAGATTTCACTCAGTCATAATAAATAATTCTAATACACACACACACACACACACACACACACGCATCGACACACCCAGTTACTGCTTTTTTCCCCCCAGAAAAGCCCAGCTGTCAGTGTGGTGTGAGTGCAGTAGTTCAGATGGAGCTGCTCTTTCTCCTCTCAATAATAAAATATGCCGGTAAAATGTCATTCCCTCCCCTAAGAGCATGGCAGAGGAAACTGATCGATTCACATTAGTTGTTCAATTGACTTTGGCTTTAACCTCCCTGCCCGTTTGCTGTCTTTCCTTCACTCTCTTCTTACATTTTCGCTTATTTTAAGGAATGGTTCACCCAAAAAGAAATGCTCTGTCTTCATTTACTCGCCCTCGTCCCAGACCTGTATGACTTTCTTCACTGAACATGTTTCTCTCTGCTGCACCTCTCAAATTGAATTTGCACGTCTCTATACGATACGTCACATCTGAGAACCAAAGTTGTTTGGCATGTCATATTTGGGAGGACACGTCATGTTTTGGTGTACATTATACAAAGGTATGAGTTTCAGCTAAAAAAATAATTATCTTGTGTGCAGATATTCAAGTGGCTTAGTTTTTAATTTCATTATTAATTAGCAATTGTCTTGTAATAACTCTTCTAATCATTTACAGGAGCAGTATGTACTGTTTATTTTTGTAGGCTTTGTAGTTTTTTTACCTTTTGATGGAAATATCTTTGAAATGTACTCAATTTCATGTTATACATGTTTATTGATCTTAGTCAATTTTACAAAATATATAATAGCAAAAAGACTATTATATACTTTACAAAATACCAACTATTCAAACAATATTTAATTTTAATACTTGTGTAAATAATACTTGTATTTTTTATGCTTATATTTTTATTTGTGTATATGTTAAGTATATTGATATTTACATATTTATTTATATTTAATATTCTATATTTTTTATATTTATGTATAGGGTGAGGATAATGGTATTTATTTAGTTAACCATTGTTGTAATAAATGATCACTCGTCTTCCACAGGAAAAGAATGGCTAGATATTGATTTTGAGTTTAAAGTAATGATCTGTGAAAGATGCGAATCAACCACCTTTTATTTACCATCATCGGTTAATAAATCGTTTTCAACAGCGCTTTAAAAAAGACAGATGATTCACTTCCTTTAAAACATTCATTTAGCTCATTTTCATTTTTGGGTGAACTCTTTCTATAAAGGTCTCACTGATTTGTATTTATTTTTCCTGTCAAATCTGTTTGTTTCTCATGATTCATTCACTGTGGTTTCCTGTCTTTTCTTTTCTCATTCTTCTCTGCCCTGCTGTCCCTTTCTTAAGAACAGTATAGCTCTCTCTCTCTCTCTCTCTCTCTCGTTTCTTCTCTCCTGTGGCGTTTTGATTTGATCTTG
This sequence comes from Gymnocypris eckloni scoliostomus, assembly GCA_027564155.1. Taxonomy (NCBI): domain Eukaryota; kingdom Metazoa; phylum Chordata; class Actinopteri; order Cypriniformes; family Cyprinidae; genus Gymnocypris; species Gymnocypris eckloni. The sequence goes on along the minus strand of CM050413.1, from coordinate 31,591,810 downwards.
CTGCCAGTTTCAATTCTCACCTTCTTTACAGTGATTGCCGTCATTAAGTCCCTTTACACACAAACTCACACACACTTTATCATTGTGCCACGCTGATGCGTTCGCCACTTTTTAAAGCACCACACTTTTCCAGCTTAGCTTCTTTTTATCTTGCTAAAAACGTTTAGACCAGCAAGATTCTAGCTTGATGCCTTACATTTAAGCAAACGTTTGTCCGGTCTGCAATTGTTACCTTATCTCTACCAACACTGCAGGCACCTGGCTATCTACAGTGTTGTATCGACGCTAAATCAACGCTGAATCAACGTAACGGCATCATTCAGGACCGATGCGCTTATCTGAGCGGCCTGTTTTTTCAGATGGGATCCCAATTTGGACTCTTGTCGTGGAGAAGAGAGAAACAGACGGATGGGGATGTGTGTGTGTGCACAGGGGGAAGGTGGAGAGCGAGGTCAGAAGTCATTGTAAGAGAAACTGATGGCATAAGGTCATGGGGGGAGGTTTGTTGAGGTTAAAGGGGGGTTTGGTTAGTTGGGGTTTAGGGGTTAAGCCTCTATAGGATTGAGTCTAAAGTTAATATCCAGCTTTAATAATCCACCAGCCCTAGGACACGCAAAAACCACTCTCGCCCCAGTCTATAAATCAACAACAGGTCCTTTGACTCCGGTCCCACCACTAAAGCATATGTGAGTGTGTGTGTCTTCAGATTAAAACCTTAGCTGGGAGTTTCCCACTTCATTTTATATCCCTTTAAAAAAATCTGTTGTTCCCTTCCCGTAAGGAGATATGCCGCAGCTCGATCCTGTCACCAATGTGAGTGGCATTCTGTGGGTATTTCTGTCCGGAAGGCGCCATTTACCAGCCTTCGCGGTCGTACCCTTGATGTCACACCTCCTTGTTAGACGCACACACGCCTTTATATGCAGCTCTTTTAAAACAGGAAGCCAGAGCACCACATTTCACACACTGTGATGTAGAGCACATGGCAACATTTATCTTAAACCTTCATTTCTGTCTAATTAACAAAAACGAGATTTACAACCGTCTTAATTTAAACCACCGTTACACATGCTACACACATGTGTGCATTTATCTGCTGTCGCATGTGTGCATTTGTGTGTGCTGCTAAGCGGAAGCAAAATAAATTCTCACCGGTGTCACTGCAGTCGCGTTAATTAAAGCCCACTGTTGAGTGCTAGTGAGTGTTTACGTGACTTTCGGTTCATCGTTAGATTCATGTCAGTCTTCTTGTGCTTTTATGGGTGCTTTTGTTGTGTGTTGTTGTTGCTTTTTAATTATAAGGAGACACCATTGGTGGTCCTGGCCCACTTGTTGCAGTTCAGACGTGACCTAAAAAAATATATTTTTAGGGACTTAGTAATTAATTCCATAGCACTGCGTACTAACCAACCATAACGCAATGACATTTTAAGCAACACATAATTTGGCTGTCCACCTCGCACATGAAAATTATGCGTGACAAGACACAATCAGTCATAAAATGCACTCAATCAGTCAAAAGAGTGTGAAGATGGGTTGTTTGCATTCTATTTGCACAGTCCTTGTATTTTCATGGCTTTAGTCTTGCTTCTCTAGATTGCATACTTTTCATGGTTTTCTAATGAAACTCCATTTATATGTATGCAGAGTTTATTATCTGCAACATTTTCTCCCTGTCCATTGTTGTTGCCCTTTGGTCCAGTGATATTTCAATACTTGTTGTTTAGTATAGGCCCAGCTGCAAAACTCTGTATTTATTTTAATTATTTATTAATTTTACATTTATGTTTAGGCTGATTATTTGTTCGTTTGCTTGTTTATTTTTTAAGCTATTTTGTTATTTGTTATATTTATGTATATTGGCGTTTAGGTTTTAGTTAGTTGGTTAATATGTTTATTTACAGTTTAATCTGTGTTAAGTTAATTTATAGTTTTTTTTTTAAAAAGTGGTTTCTTTTAGTACAACATATTAAGTTTATTTTTTATGATCTTTTTTAGTTATTTAAAGCATTATTTATTTATTATTTCAGTTTTTAAAACTATTTGGGTTATTTTTTTATGTTTATAAGTTACATATTTATTTATTCAAATAAAGCTGTTAAAATAATGACTCCTATTTTCTTTGACAGGAAAGAAAATCATATTAGTTTTGAGCACCATTAGTGTGGTTAGATATTGATTTTCTGTTTAGAATAAATGATCTGTTGGAGGTTTAAATCAACCAGATAAATTCTGTGAATGGTAAAATACTCCAAGCAGTATGTGTATGATGCTTCAGCATATAGGTGTGTGTGTGTGTGTGTGTGTGTGTGTGTGTATATATAATTCTCTTGAAGCTTGTCGGGCCTCATTATGGAAGGAGGAAAAAGCAATAACTGACATGAGCTCTAATCTCCCATAAGACCTTATCGGCCATATACCACCACACAATCTGTGGCCTTTAAAAATACTCACCTCTATAAAATGAAGGGATGAGGAGTTTGACTGACTGAGAGAGCTAGCGAAAATCTAGGAATGTAGGGAAAGAAAGATGTAGTGATAGAGTGAGACAGGAAAAGAGAGGGGAGGCGTGTATGTGCTGACAGCTCCTGCAGTCTCAATGGCGTTGGTCTCTCATCCCTGACATTTGGAACAATATTGCGCTAGTATGAGTCTACAACACACACACATACACGCGCACATCTCCATCTTTCTCTGTCCTGCAGGTGTGCGTAAGGGGAGGTAGATTTATCTCTGTTAACTATGGTTTGTTCTTTTATACAGAGTAAGAATGGTATAACGCTGTTTTTGTGCATTTGAGCAGGTATAATGTCTTTCTCTTTTTCTCTCTAGGTAAACTCTGTTCTGCTGTGTAGTTTTATTGAGTGTTATGTCCATATGGATACAATATATGATGTGAAAATCACAGGAGCTGGAAAAAGCATTGACACGCAGACACTTACACTGTGTGTGTGTGTGTGTGTGTGTGTGTGTGTGTGTGTGTTACTCGTACAGTATTGAACTGGAAATATTTGATTGCTATTGCAGCTAAACACATATATATGTTACTGTAAAAAAAAAGTATGTTTTATAATAATACAATAATTATTTTATTGTCTGATGACTTTATGCTTAAAGGAAATGTTAAAATATGTTCTCCTAGAACAGCTTAAATGATATAGTAGTCATTCCAAACATGTAAGACAGAAATCGAATGTAAAAAAAAAAGTATAATACCTGAGAGGTGTCCCTTCAGTGAAAGTCTAGGTAACTAAAATTTAGAAAATCCAAAAATGTCATAAAGGCATTTTAAATGAGTCTTGTGAAGAGATCTGAGTGCTTTATATGATGAACACATTTGTTATTTATATCTAAACAATTATCAAAATGCATAGAGCACATAACATATGGTAAATACAGAAGTCAGTGAGATTTGTTATATCTTATGACACACATGAGCATCCGTGTTTACCATGATTCTCTCTATGTATGTTTATATACGAATAAAAGCCCATATTTCTGGTAGAACTTCTCCTTCAATATGTGAAGATATCTATAAGTAAGCATTCATTTAGTGCAAACAGTAAATTGGTGTGTAAATTTGGGAAATTTAGAAAAAGTGAGTATTTTTGCAATTGTGCTTGGGCCCTGTCCCAAATCAAATCAAATCACTTTTATTGTCACTTCCCCACAGCATGTGTGCCTTGGTGAGTGAAATTCTTGAGAGCGTGCTCCAGACAGTGCATAAAAAATTTACATATAGACAGTACATACTTGCAGACTTCTACAGATGACAATGTGCAGAATACATATACTCAGTACACACAGTGTACTATTAAGACATACTTACAGTTATCAATACACATTCTACACAGTATGTACACATTCTACATTATGTATACAAATATACACACAATAGTATGCGAAGGTGCAGCAGATTATACATAAGCTGGATACGCAATGTCGTGGATGTGCATTGGATGGTATCCAGTGGTAGCAGATAGGTTGTTGTATTAGTGCAGTGTGTGTGTGTATTCCAGTTGAACTGTGTGGTTCAAGTTAAGTTAAAGTGCAGTGCATGGCATATTGTAAAGTGGGGTGTGCTGTGGGGTGTATTAGTTCTGACTGTTCATTAGCCTGATAGCCTGAGGGGAAAAAGCTGTCCCTCAGTCAGCTAGTCGAGGATCGGATGCTGCGAGGCGTCTTCCTGGGGCAGCAGAAGGCTGTCTGTGGGACGGTGGTGGCTGGAGTGATGATCCTCCGGGCTTTCCTTACACACCGCCTGGTGTAGATGTCCTGGAGGGAGGTCACCTCCAACAATGTGGAGTTCGTTCGCGACCCTTTGCAGAAACCCTGCGGTTGCCAGCGGTGGTGTTTCCAAACCAGGCGGTGATGCAGCGGTCAGGATGCTCTCCACAGTGCAGGTGTAGAAGGATCTGAGGATGCTGGGGCTGTTCCCCAAACTTCCTCAACCGTCTCAGGAAGAAGAGACGCTGATGTGCCTTCTTCAGCACTGCATCTGTGTGAGTGGACCATGTGCGATCCGCCGTGATGTGAACGCCGAGGAACTTAAAGCTGGTCACCCGCTCCACAGGTGTCTTGGTCGATGGTGATGGGTGTGTTCTCTGCTCTGTCTCCTGTAATCCACCACCAGCTCCTTGGTCTTGTCGATGTTGAGTGAGGTTCACCTGTTCACCATTTAGTCAGGTAGTCATCTCTCCTCTCTGTAGGTCTCTTCATTGTTAGTGATCAGGCCTATCACCGTTGTGTCATCAGCAAATTTCAGGCGATGACATTGATGACATTGGAGCTGTGTTGCTGTACAGTCGTGTGGGTGTGTGTACAGGAGTACAGGGCTGAGGGCGCAGCCCTGCGGTGCACCAGTGTTGACGGTCAGCGGAGATGAGGTGTTGTTGTCCATTCTTACCACCTGACTTCTGCCTGTCAGGAAGTCCAGGATCCAGCTGCACAGAGATCTGTTCAGTCCCAGAGTCTGGAGCTTCGCAACCAATGTGGCAGGCACTATGGTGTTAAATGCTGAACTATAATCCGCGAACAGCATCCTCACATAGGTGTTCTTATTTTCCAGGTGGAGAGAGCAGTGTGCAGGGTGAAGGCACCCTGCTATTGCACCCTCTCACAAATCACACACTGGATGTGGATTAGTGACAATTTTGGGACCATTAGTGGTACAAAAATTGGTTACTTAATTTCAATAGCCCACTTTAGACATTCTACTAACTAGAAGTAACTTTGTTACTACATGTCAACTAATACCCATTAATTTTCAACTACATGTCTACTAACTCTCAGTAGGGTAAGTTTAGGGTTAGTAATAAGTTGACATATACTTGCAAAGTTTCTCATAGTCAGTATGTTGTTTGTTGTGGACCCATCAAAATACAGTTTTAGAAGAACAGACAGTCTACTGATAACAATTGAGGGACACAAACACAACTATTAAGAGATATATTACTTTAGGAATTTGAAGTTCAAGGTAAATTGTACTTAATTTGTTTTCTGGGAAACATGAAAGTATCTTCTATTGCTTCCAAAGGGCAGAACTAAATGAAAAAAAAAAAAAATGAAAAAACAAAAGAAGAAATATTTGGACATCTTCATCCTGTTCAAAGGTTTTCACCCCCTGGCTCTTAATTCATTGTGTTTCCTTCTGGAGCAACAGTGAACGTTTGATCCCTTTTTTAATAGATGTGTTTGAGTCCCTCAATTCTCCTCCGTGTGAAAAGATGGATCTCAAAATCATACAGTCACTGCTGGAAAGGGTTCAAATATGCAAAGATGTTGGAAAACTGGAAGAAGAATCTGCAGGACATGAAGAATTTTCTGAAGAACAGTGCTCAGTTTTACTGTTCAGAACAAACAAGGGACTCATGAACAACCATAACACAAAAACTGCTGGATCATCCAGATAACCACACACAGTATTAAGAACCAAGGGTTCACAAACCTTTGAAGGTTATTTTTAATAATTGCAGCAATTTTTTTGTCTTGCAAAACATTAAAAAAAATTATGTAAAAAAATCTTATCTCAAAGTACTAAAAATAACATGCGTTTTTGTATGATCTCTCTTATTTGTTGAAATTATTCACGTTTCACAGATTCTGCAAGGGGTTCCCAACCTTTAAAACTTTATATTATGTGTAAAACTAATAAAATGACAATAAAATTAAAATTAAAATAAGCTACACAAATAAAAACAGACTTAAATTATTATTAAAATATTATCCCAATTATACTAAAATAACATTTGCCAGTGGTTGATGACAAAATACACAATATATATAATAGTTCACCCCAAAAAAAGGACTCAAAATAATTGTATAATTTCCTGACCGTCGTTTCTTTTGAAACCTCTGACTTACTTTCTTCCAGAGCCACCGGAGATATTTTGAAGATATAGTGATTGGAGTACAGTGTTGCTTTAACCCCAACACTCTTCAAGATTTTTGTGTTCTGAAAAACAACAACAAGTAAAACATCTAAAATCTTATGCGATTTCTGTGTCGATCTCATGTGAATACATCTCATTTGAACAATATATGTACTGGGCAACAAGACAAAGACAGTGATTTTGCAGTGCAGATTGTAAACACATGCACACAGTTTGTACTAAAACTGTGTAGGAAGAGAAAGAGATTTTCCTCTTTGTTCTTAAAGTGCTCTGTCGTGGATTGTGTCCACTACCCATCACTAAAACCAGCGTGGCGTTAACAGACCATGTGTCTGTGGGTGTGACACATTATTTAAGGGAAATATTAGATATTGTGTACAGTGAAAAATGTGATGTGTTGTTTTCATTGCTGTATTTATGATTTGGCTCTTTGTGTATGTGTAAGTATGCATGCTTATGTTTAAGGACAAATATGCTGAAATTTTTTCCAGATGCTACAAAACCTGCTTTTGGGGATATTCTCAAAAGTAGTATTTTATATATAAGAAAAATACAGTTTTATTATTAAAAATGAATGATGTTTTACTATTCAAAAAGTAACTAGATATAGATAGTGAAGTAAACATGTACACTGTTAAAAAAGAATGTTTACTGTTTTAGATGTTTCATATTTTAGAAGGCATGCTGCATATTGACTGTTCATTAGTTATAAAGCACACATTTTGCATCCCTAATACTACCCAATACCTAAACAACTACGTTACTATTTACATGCAGTGAATTAGAAATTTCTAGATGCAAAAGTCGTAGTTAATGGATTGTTATTAGTTACCAAAAAATTAACCCTAACCCTAAATTTAAAATAATCTAGCTGACTTAAAAAATTGTTTGGACATCTTCATCCTGTTCAAAGGTTTTCACCCCCTGGCTCTTAATTCATTGTGTTTCCTTCTGGAGCAACAGTGAACGTTTGATCCCTTTTTTAATAGATGTGTTTGAGTCCCTCAATTCTCCTCCGTGTGAAAAGATGGATCTCAAAATCATACAGTCACTGCTGGAAAGGGTTCAAATATGCAAAAGATGTTGGAAAACTGAAGAATCTGCAGGACATGAAGAATTTTTCTGAAGAACAGTGCTCAGTTTTACTGTTCAGAACAAACAAGGGACTCATGAACAACCATCACAAAAAACTGTCGTGGATCATCCAGATAACCACACACAGTATTAAGAACCAAGGGTTCACAAACTTTTGAAGGGGGTTATTTTTAATAATTGCAGCTATTTTTTTGTCTTGCAAAACATAAAAAAAAATTATGTAAAAAAAATCTTACTCATGAAAGTACTAAATAAAATAACATGCATTTTTGTATGATCTCTCTTATTTTGTTGAAATTATTCACGTTTTCACAGATTCTGCAAGGGGTTCCCAAACTTTCGCAAGCCACTTTATATTATGTGTAAAACTAATAAAATGACAATACAACGAAATTAAATTAAAATGAAAGCTACACAAATAAAAACAGACTTAAATTATTATTAAAATATTATCCTAATTATACTAAAATAACATTTGCCAGTGGTTGATGACAAAATACACAATATATATAATAGTTCACCCCAAAAAAAGGACTCAAAATAATTGTATACAACAACAAGTAAAACATCTAAAATCTTATGCGATTTCTGTGTCGATCTCATGTGAATACATCTCATTTTAACAATATATGTACTGGGCAACAAGACAAAGACAGTGATTTTTGCAGTGTGCAGATTGTGAAAACACATGCACACAAACTGTTCGCTGTAGTGGAAAGAGAAAGAGATTTTCCTCTTTGTTCTTAAAGTGCTCTGTCGTGGATTGTGTCCACTACCCATCACTAAAACCAGCGTAGCGTTAACAGACCATGTGTCTGTGGGTGTGTGACACATTATTTAAGGGAAATATTAGATATTGTGTACAGTGAAAAATGTGATGTGTTGTTTTCATTGCTGTATTTATGATTTGGCTCTTTGTGTATGTGTAAGTATGCATGCTTATGTTTAAGGACAAATATGCTGAAATTTTTTCCAGAAACTACAAAACCTGCTTTTGGGGATATTCTCAAAAGTAGTATTTTATATATAAGAAAAATACAGTTTTATTATTAAAAATTAATGATGTTTTACTATCCAAAAAGCAACTAGATATAGATAGTGAAGTAAACATGTACACTGTTAAAAAAGAATGTTTACTGTTTTAGATGTTTCATATTTTAGAAGGCATGCTTATTAGCATGCATATTGACTGTTCATTAGTTATAAAGCACACATTTTGCATCCCTAATACTACCCAATACCTAAACAACTATGTTACTATTTACATGCAGTGAATTAGAAATTTCTAGATGCAAAAGTCGTAGTTAATGGATTGTTATTAGTTACCAAAAAATTAACCCTAACCCTAAATTTAAAATAATTTGTTACTCCGCTGACTTAAAAATTTTAGTCAACTTGAAATTTTAAGATACTCAATGTTAATTTAAGGGACTACTGGAATATTTTAGCTGACTAAACTAAAAAATTTAAGTCAGCGGGGTAACAAATTATTTTAAGATGAAACAACTATTTTTTTATTATTTACAGTGATTACAGCAGTTAGCTACAGCCCCCAAATTCAGCATTCAAGAAGTGCAGATATTTGCCCCAAACACAATTAAATATTGTACTTTTGTGAAACTTTGCTTGTTTTACTCTGGTTGAGTCTGTGTGCTGCTTGATGACAAATAACATAACACGAAACATTCATAATGTTTCATAAATAGGCTTCTTACCACTGTAAAAAGTGATACGTTGACTTAACTTAAAAATTGAGGAAACCCGTTGCCTTAAAATTATTAAGTAATATTTTGTTATAGATATGTCTAGGTTTGTTTGCTCAATATAAAACAGATGTAAAGTCTCCGCCATCATAAAAAAACCTGTATGTGAGTGTTTTAGCACTGGGTAAAATACAGTTTTCTGCAAACGAGTCGACTGACCAGTTTATCCAAGAATAGCTTCATCAAGCTTTAAAAAGCACAATTTCCAAATGTCTCTTTTTACATTTTAGCCAGAAATAATTAAGGTGTCCTGTCAAATCTAATTCCAGGCCTGAAATTGAATGCATTTGTAACAGGCATAATTATGCAGATATGTACCTGGAAACAGCCTTCTTCTAGTTTCACCACATTGTGGATGGAGAGTGAGTTTGTTCAGTTAGCTGAGTGTACTCAACTAATTACAGCTGTGAGCGTCACGGCACTAGAGTGCTAATATTATTCCACACGATGTGTGTGTGTGTGTGTGTGTGTGTGTGTGTGTGTAGACATTAATTCATACAAACCCACTAAATTAGTCTGTTTAATTAACAGAATATGGAAGTACATGTTCACCAGAATGCAAAAGCCATCAATCACATACTAATGCACACGGAAAACACACTCGCTTTCTCTGGCAATATGGTTTCCATTAGGATTGAATCTCAGAGCTTTTGGTTTCAGGACTGAACACTACAGTATGTGTGTGTTTGTATTTTAGTGCATGTGCCCTCCAGCCAGTAAGTGTGTGCGTGGACCGTGCGCATCCTACTCTGCATGCTTTAGCTACATAAAAACGCCACTCAACTTTCTCATACTCCACAATGAAAAGCAGCTGCGGAGACTTTGACTCACGCACACACACACACACACACACACACACACACACACACACACACACACACACACACACACACACATCTATTTCATCTACATCTTTCTGACACACACACAACTGTGCCCTCTGCCAGTTGTTGTGTGCCCACTCATGAAAGAGTTAGTTTGAAAGCAGCAATAACAGTGTGAATGTTTGCTTTTGTGTTACGAGCATGTGTTTGATCTGTAGTAATGGTTTCTTTTGTTGTATTTTTTTGCAGTGGGCAGTTCTTGTTCTCCCTCTGCTGTCAAAGTGCAGCTTTGCAGCCACCACTTGTTGCCTCAGAAGCAGATCCCGGGTCAGTTTTTAGTGATTATTTATATATTTCAGTATCGATCCATCTCTCAGCCTGATGCCTCTCTAATCCTACGCTGATGAATGCGGCGATGCCTGCCGGGGGACACCAGATAAATCAGTGTGTGTGGCGATGCACGTACAGTACCAAACACACACTGATGTACAGCAGAGAGCTTGTCATAATTATGTTGCATCAATGGCAAAGCCTGTTGGGTGAATGTGAGGCTACACACACGCGTTTCATTCAGGCAAAAGAAGATGAACGCAATCCATCTATGTATCTTTTCATCTCATTCTCCCTCTTTCAGTGGTGGCAAATATATTCAGCCACTGTCCCATTTCCATTCATTGTTTCTGGGTTTGTCTCCGGAGAGCCACCACCACCTTCTGTTGGAGAGCGAAGGAACGGGGTCAGTACAGATGGAGATGAGGAGGGGAAGGAAAACGAAAACAGGAAATATGAAGGCAGACTATGAATAAAGTCAGAGAGAGATGATGGCTTAAGAGGCCGTTCATCCAGAAATTAAACTCACCCTCAGGCCATCCAAGAGAAATTTAGTTTTACATCAAGAACCCAGTTCACCAATTAACATCTTGTGAAGTGAAAAACGGCATATATGTACAAAACAAACCCACCATTAAACCGTTTTAACTATAAACCATCACTTCGGGCCAAAATAACAGTCCATAATCCATAATATCACTTTCTTCAATGAAAAAGTCCATCTCTGGTGTATTGGTTTAGAACTACTTTGGACTTGTTTTGTCTTGTTCTTGATCTGTGCATATTTCTCTCCTGATTCAGCGACCTTTTCATTGAAGAAAGCAAATCCCGATGCTTTTGTTTCTTACAAACACTCAGTTTTTCACTTCACAAGACTTGATGAACTCTTGTGGATTATATATCAGCTGTTTGGACTCTCATTCTGACGGCACCCATTCACTGCAGAGGATCCATTGCGGAGCAAGTGATGTAATGCTTCATTTTCTAAATCTGTTCTGATGAAGAAACAAACTAATCTACATCTTGAATGGCTTGAGGATGAGTACATTTTCAGCAAATGTTCATTTTTGTGTGAACTATTCCTTTAATGAAAGAAGAAAAGCCTTGTTCAAAATGCTTGTGTATCAGAGACAGATAACTTATGGTGTGCGTGTGTGATTTTTACAGGCGCTCCAGTTTTATGAGGCCTATCTAACGTAATGTGTCCTACTCTGACAACACTTTGCTCTGTTGACTGTCAAGGTAACTCCCGTAAGACCACAAGTCTGAGATTGAGCAAATGCATACATGATGCATTCACACACACATAGCAATAATGTCTTCTCCAGTCGACCGTTGTCATCGTAATAAAACAGTAGTAACCAAGAACACAAATGATATCACTCAACTTTAAATCAAATGCTTATGATGGTATTTACTTTTTGTGTTTTTTAAGCTTATGCTCACCAAGACTGCATTTATTTGAACAAAAAACTGTATTATTATGAATTAATATTAAAATGTTCTATTTTAAACAATTATAAACAAAATATATATTCACTTACTCAGACTTTGATTTTATATTTTGGCAAATCTGAGACATTGAGATCTCATCTCTCTAGAGAAGAAATGTCATCAATAGGATCCTTTTCTTAGGAGAAAGTTCTCAGAACGCTCGCCGTTTGCTCTCAGTTCAAACTCATAGCTGTCTGGGAGACACAATTGAGACCCTGACAAGATCTCATTTGTGATTTTTCTTTCTTTTGACCGGAGGCAAGTTAGATCCCTCACTGATTCACTCAATGTAATGAGTCGTAACACTTGAATGTTTCTGTTTCAGAAGCAGAAAAAGCCTGAATGGAAAAGTCACAATATAGCAGATAATGAAACTATTGTGCACGGAAGGCGCCATAGTACGCTTTCTACCCATAATTCTTTCCCTCCTCCTCTTCAGGTTAGTCATTTGAAGAGGCGCAGGTGCTGTGCTGAGGGTCAAGACGCTGATTCAATCTCAGCCCTCGAGAGAGAGTGAGAGAGAGAGAAGATGAGTGTGAGGAAACAGACAGGGAGATCAAACGCTGCAGATGAAAAAGAGGTGGGAGGCTCACATCTCGCAGGTGGAAGACAGACAGACAGGAAGACAGGCACCATAAGGTGTTTATTTGGTTGCTAGAAGATGGTCGATATTCCCTTAGGACTCAAACTTTGTAAATAGCCCACTCCAGGGAAAGAAAGAAGAAAGAGATATGGATTCCATAGGGAACCCGTGTATTTCAGCATACAGCCTCCCGTCTCACACATGCAACACACTTGTAATGAAGCTAAGATTGGATTTACGGAAGTCCATACTTCAGCTCGCACATATAGTGTATATGTGAGCAGACATTCATTCACACATACATTCAGTGTGGACATTACTGACCTCCGGCCCACTCTCATCGCCACACGCATTAATGGGGACTGATCTCTCTCTCTCATTTTCCCTCTCTCTCTTTCTGATGGTTTCAGAAGGCAGAACCCGCTGCGTGAACAGGCGGTATTACCATACAAATCAGCGAAGCATTTTCTTAACGTCTGCGCCACACGCACACAGACACACACTGATTTCAGATTCAAACGCCATGTGCAAACTCCATTCTGTTCTCCTGTAACTACGGAGGCCAGTTTGGATCACGATTATCATCACGCTTAGACAGGAGATCCCTGATACGCACATAATACACAACACCAGAGACTGACAGATAGATAGAGAGAGCAATCATGTCTGCAGTAGCTCGGGGTTTGTTGGCAGTGTATTATGAGAGCGAATAAATTGAGATGGAAAATGTGTGTCTGCAACTGTTACCAAAACTAGATTTTTACACTTTCTGAGGTTTGAAGAAAACATGATTGGTGCTTGTCCCTGCAAATTTACTGGCATAGTGCATGAGCATCTGCATATGACATCACCCACACTGATATGTGATGTACCTGTGGCCCAGTAGTGCACAACACAACCAAATCTCCACAACACAACGTATAGGACTCATTCTGTTGTGTTGTGCTAATTCCGTTGTGTTGTGGCTTGTTTCCGACCATTGCGTTATGTTTCTCTTATGTTGTTCTAATTGTGTGTTTTGCGCTTATTTCCATTGTGTGGTTATAATTTTGTTGTGGTGCGGCTTGTTTCTGTTGTGTTGTGGAGATTTTATTGTTTTGTGCTCTACTGGGCCACCGCACTGATGAGATGACATACATTATTAAAATACTATATCACATATTTGAATTGTCCAGGATACTCCTCTGGATACAGGGTGATAAATAGAGTTTTGTCCATTCTCAACAGATTGCGTTCATGCTCTTGTCTAATCCATGCATTATACAGAGAGTGAGAGACTTACACGTATCATGTAATATACATTATTTCAAAAGTATTTTGTAATTATTTAAGATCTTGATATCATGCTAACTGCTTTTAATAAATCATTTTTAATGTTTTGGAAAAAAGTATATTATGCTCACCAAGGATGCATATATTTGATCAAAAGTACAGTAATGTACTTTTAATATTGTGAAATATTATTATAATTTAGTAAAAAGCTTTTTTTAAGTTTAGTATTACACACACACACACACACATATATATATTAAAAAGGTGTGTGCATTTTTTGTTTTCTATTTAATTTTGAGTCAAGGACTTTAGTTTGGTGCACCACTAGTCAACATTTGTAAGTCTTTGAAAAAGTAAAAGAACCACTGATCTTTGATGACTGGATTGCTCGTTGCGTTTAATCTGTCGATAGGCAGTGAAGCCACCGGAAGTGTTCGATCCACCATCTTACTATCCCCTACCAGCAGAGAGCACCATTGAGTAGAGCTGTTTGGAATCGAGTCCGATTTCGATTCCTGGTTCTAGAATCGATGGATTCGATTCCAAGAATTTATAATTTATTTAACCGCCGTTTAAAATCATTACATGCTTCAAAATGAATGCTGTTAAGGAAATAATTGTTGAAACATCTGCAGTTAGCCTTCTGTACAAATAAAAACAGTAACAACATTACATAAACAATCAATAACTGTACTAGGCGAATGAGGCTATATGTGTCTGCAAAGCATAAACCTTTCTTCCTATTTGCATTTTGTCATTTGTTATATATATGTTGAGGTCGTGTTTATCATGTTCATCTAATGTTCGCTACTCTAATGAAGATAACTTATTAATTATCAGGGGAAATTCCCAACATTAACAAAAATAACCGTTTACATGCCACGGGTGTTTGTAAGAATGTACAGGGATACTTCAGATGTAAAAACGCTGACTGGTTAGGTGATGTTTTCTCTTTAAATTCATACAATTTCCTATTAATTCAATGGAATGTATGGGAACAGTGGAGAATACAATATGGCGGCGCGGCGGCGGCTTCATGCAATCCAGTTCTCTGTTATATATCAGTGAAAAGAACAACTTTCTTCAACCAAGTACAAGATTTAAAGTGCATATCTCAGCTATGTGCCAAAATGAACTACTTCTTAAACATTAAGGTTGTTTAAATCAAATATTTGCTCTCATGACATGTTTTCACTCGTTTCACGTGCTGTTGGTGATCTGACAGTAAAAGTGATTTGATATTTTGAGTTGTGAAAATGTATTTTTCTTTCCAACACCACTGCTAATAACAGAAGTAACCTAGCTGACACAGAAAAGTGGGAAAGAGAGACAGAAAAAATTAATGACAAAATCGAGACATTCATTAAAGACTGGGGAAGATGGAGAGAATGGGGAAAAGAAAACAAACAAGACATCTGTCCGTCGCTCTCATTGTTTGCCGTGTCCAGTTTCTCAAAGGTCGCTCTGCCCCTTTATGCAGCAGATGGGAGACACAGAGAGAGAGAGAGGAAGGACGAAAAACAAGAAATTAAAACAGGAGGGAAGATTTATATCAGAACCCCACTGTTAGGATTCTCCATCATTGCCACAGCGAACCGGTTACCTGGCAACGGGGTACACAATGGTGCGGTAACCCTGACAACAGTGTAGTGGTCTGTCTGGCCAAAGACAAGGGTTTGAGATGGACAGAAGAGAATCAGACAGAAGAGAAAAGGTGAAGTGTGTGTTAGAGAGAGACAGAGAGAATCAGTCTAACTGACTATTAAAATCTCAATATATCCATTCATGATACTGATATTATTATTGACACACACACACAAGGATGGACAGTGTCTCCGTCTCTTTTTCATTCTCTCTGACACACACACACACACACACTGACACAATGTAGCTTCAGTTCAATAGCTCTTTATTGGCATAACTGTCAAAATGCAGAATGCCATAGAAAGGCAGAGTATTATTAATGAACGTGCACACAAACACACTGTGTTTAATGTACGCTGACAGGTGGATCTATTGCTGTTGTCAGTGAAGTTCTCTGTAGACATACAGGCTTGATTAAAGGGCTTGTGTTTTATGTGAGAGTCAGTGTTGTAGTACAAAACAAACTGAGAACAAACACAGCTATATACACACAGACATCTGTGTTATATATATGTAATATGAGCCAAATGTGCGTGTGTGTCAGTGAACACTCACATAATGGTTTTTATGCTGGAATATACCAGGCATAACTAAAAGCCAATGTGACAAGTTCACACACACAGACATACACACAGACACACAGACAGACACACACACACACACAGACACAGACAGACAGACACACACACACACACACACACACAGACAGACAGACAGACACACACACACACACACACACACACACACACACACACACAGACAGACACACACACACACACACACACACACAGACAGACACACACACAGACAGACACACACACACACAGACAGACACACACACACACACAGACAGACACACACACACACACACACACACAGACAGACACACACACACACACACACAGACAGACACACAGGCACAGACACACACACAATCAGCATCTCCTCCTGCACATCCTTCATACACTTTATACTAGTGTTTGCATTATGTCATTTAAACGTTTGCATATTGTCCAAGCAGACACTGGAAAGAAAAATCACGAATGAGATCTCTTTAATATCGCTATTGTTTCTCCTGAACACCAAAGCAATGAATGAAAGCAAATTGAGAATTTTACGTCTCAAGTTTTTTGTAAGAAAAAAGACCCAGGGAATTTAACATGTGGCTTCTTTAGATTCACAAGAAGCCTCAACAGTGTCTCAGACTGTGCTCAGATTTGCCAAGATGCAAAAGATGTAATATTTTTTACATGGAAAGGTATACAGCATGTGCTGCTCTATTGGAGAATGCTGACTGCTGGACTGACACAGTCCTCTCTAGTAGTGGCTTTAGTAGATGAGTTAAAATGGTGTCTTGTTCCCCATTCTTTGGGGGAATTTTAGGAAAATAATCATCATGAGATGAAGTTGATACTTAAATCTGAGCAAAATCTGAGCAGTCAACCATGCTGAGTAACACTACTTAAATCAGGTTTATGATATTGAACTAAAATTATGTATAAAATGATTTTAAGTACTTATATATACTGTATATATAAACAGTATATATATATATATATATATATATATATATATATATATATATATATATATATATATATATTGCTTTGAAGTACTAAGTTAATAATAAAAAATAAAAAAAAGAATAAAAATCACAAAGACAAAAAAATTACTAAACTAAAACTAAAATTGCAATAAAAGCAATGTAAAATATAAAAATTAAGTTTAAATCAAAATTCTAACTAAACCTATAATAGTATCTCAACAGCCGGGTTTCCATTATAGATTTGTTCAAAACTTGTGCGATATTTTATAAATGTCGATAAAAACTGAAGCATTGACTAGATCAGCTCTGGCTGTGTCGGAGCCGTAATGTGCCGCAGACGTGTGAAGAGTAAATATGGGATTATCCAAGCTTTAATGACAAGGAAAGCACCTTATACAAGCATTTTGTAGTCAATGCTTATGTAAGCAGCCATATATGAAGTGTTTTTTGAAGTTATAGAATATAAAAGAATGATCATGTGATCATCACGTAAGCCAGGTGACCTGTAAATGTGAAAAAGCCATTGCAGTTATACAAAATATACCCTTTTTTGAATTGCCTGAAAAACCACCTCATGCAAGCGGAAAAACTTTTTTGCGATAAATTGGAGTGTTTGTGAAATTGATGTGTTTCCATAGGGCGTATTTTCAATTCGCAATTTCAGTTTGTGTACTTTGAAGGGTAATGGTAAGTGTTCCTGTGGCTCAGTGGTAGTGCATTGTGTTAGCAGCGCAAAGGTTTTGGGTTCAATTCCCAGGGAACACACATATTGACAATACATGTATAACCTGAACTCGCTTTGGATAAAAGCGTCTACTAAATACATAAATGTAAATGTAATGGAAAAGCGGCTATATATACTAATATAACACTAACTAAACTAATATGGATTTCTGATCTCAGGTTTAAACTGGTCTTAGCTGGTATAGGATGGTTTCCCAACCAGCCGAGCTGGTGTTTAACTGGGCAGCCAGCGGGTCTTCCAGATGAAAAACACCTGAAACCCCTCTAAAACCAGAAAACCAGCTTAAACTGGTTTAAGTGTTTTTTCAGCAGTGCCACTAAATGTGAGGCTGTGATTGTTTAATCTTTGTGTAAAAGTGTCTGTATTTTCTTGCTGAATGTGATTAATCTAGTAGCTGGAGTGTGTTCTCTCACATGTCTTTGAGTGTATGAGACTTTCACCTTCATCCTGGTGCTTATTATCAAAGTGCGAGAGACTGAAGCGGGTCATGACCTGAGACAAAAGGAAATTAAAACACTGAGGTACATATGAAGAGAGATGAAAGGGAGAAAATAGAGAAAGATGATTAATTTCCATTTCTTTCACTCTCACGTTCTCTTTCTCCGACTGGCTTTATTCTGTTTCAAAAGGCGGGAAGCAAAGAGAGACTGAACGAAGCCTCTCCACCTCTTATAAACACGCAGCGCTGCAAGCCGTTTCCACGACAACATGTCTCACACATGTGGAGTGATGGAGGGTGGAGGGAGGGAGAGATGAAGAAGGGGAAATGGAGGAGTGAAGGAAACAGCAAGTTCTCTTCTGTGCTTCAATGCTTGTTTGCGTGCGCGTCTCTCTGAAATGTGTGTTTGTATAGTGTCCTCACTCTGTTTGTCTCAGTGTCAATCCACACATGACATTTAGTTTCTCAAATTCTCATCAGAACTCTCTCGTCTATAAACACCCAGGGCTGCTCTCATTTCTTTCCAACCACAACAGTTTCCATGCATTGTTTCTTTATAAACACCTGTATGAATGTGAATGGGTCTTGTGTTAATTTGCCTTGCAAAGACAGCTCAGGCATTTTTCTTACATTTGCTTTAGATTGAAAGCACCACACCACAGGTTATAAGGAGTGTGTGTGTGTGTGTGTGTGTGTGTGTGTGTGTGTGTGTGTGTGTGTGTGTGTGTGTGTGTGTGTGTGTGTGTGTGTGTGTGTGTGTGTGTGTGTGTGTGTGTGTGTGTGTGTGTGTGTGTGTGTGTGTGTGTGTGTGTGCACAGTTATGTGTTCAGAATTTATCTATATATATATTGTCATTTACAATTATATTTTCAGAATTATAACTACTATATTCATTATTTACTTTATTAACAATTTACATCCATCATATATTCAGATGTACAACTATATATTATAATTCACATTTATATATTCAGAATTATAACTACATATTCACGATTTACATTTATACATTCGGACTTATAACTATATATTCAGATCTATATATTTATAATTTATACTTATATATTCAGATTGTTAACTATAAGTTCTGATTTACTTCTGTTTGATTGTTTATAAATTCGACATAAAACTATATCCTGTTTGACGCTTCACACACACACACACACACACACACACACACACACACACACACACACACACACACACACACACACACACACACACAATATATATATATAGTGCTGCTTGAAAGTTTGTGAACCCTTTAGAACGTTCTATATTTCAGCATAAATATGACCCAAAACATAATCAGATTTTCATATAAGTCTTGAAAGTATAAGATAACCGAATAAAACAAGTGAGAGAAAATATTTTCTTAGCCATTTATTTATTGAGAAAGATACTCAACTGGATCAGTGTTACATATCTGTGCGTTGCAAAGGTATGTGCATCTTTCTTTCAGTACCTTGTGTGACCCCTTTTTGCTGCAGTAACTGAAGGTAAAGTTTCTTGTAAATGCTGATCAGTCCTGCACAATAACATGCAGGAGTTTTAGCCCATTCCTTAGTGCAGAACAACTGAAATTCTATGATGTTGATGGGTTTCTTCCTATGGACTGCTTGCTTAGGTTCTTCCACAACTTTTGAATCAGATTAAGGTCTGGACTTTTATTCTTTTGATTCAGCCATTCCAAAACATTAACTTTGTTCTTCTTTAGCATTCTTTGGTAGAATGACTTGTGTGCTTGGTGTCGTTGTCTTGGTGCATGACCCACGTTCTCTTGAGACTATGTTCTTAAACAGATGTCCTGACGTTTTGCTGTAGAATTTACTGGTATAACTCAGAATTAATTGTTCCATCAATGATGGCAGGCTGCCCTGGCCAAGATGCAGCAAAACAGGCCCAAGCCATGCTACTACCACCACCATGTTTCATAGATGGGATACGATTCTTAAGCTGAAATGCCGTGTGTTCTTTTCTCCAAACATATTAGATTCTCATTTAAACCAATAAGTTCTATTTTGGTTTCATCCATCCATTAAACTTTTCTCCAATAATCCTCTGGCCTGTCCACATGATCTTTACAAAGCAATTTTATTTTTGGAGAACAGTGGCTTTCTTCTTGCAGCTCTGCCATGCACACAGTGGTTGCTCAGTGTTCTCCTGATGGTGGGCTCATGAACATTAACATTAGCCAATGTGAGAAAGACCTTTAGTTGCTTAGAAGTTACCCTGCGACTTTTGCAACCTTGCAGACTATTACACGTTCTGCTTTGAAGTGATCTTTGTTGATCGACCACTTCTCGAGTAGGGAACAGTGGTCTTGAATTTCCTCTATTTGTGCACAGTCTGTCTGACTGTGGATTAGTGGAGTCCAAAATCTTTAGAGATGGTTGTAGACTTTTTAGCCTGATGAGCAACATCAACTCTTTTTCCGAGGTCCTCAGTGATCTCCTTTGTTCGTGACATGATTCCCTTCCACAAACATGATCAGACTTGGATAGATCCCTGTTCTTTGAATAAAAAAGGTCATGGACTGACATTTGATAGTCCTTGCACTGCCCGTGAAAACACCTCTGCACAGATGGACTTTAATTTCACCTTTAAATTAACTGCTAATCCAAGAGATTCACATACTTTTGCCTCTCATGGATATGCAATATTGGGTCATTTTCCTGAATAAATAAATTACAAAGAAAATATTTTTGTCTCAATTGTTTGATTGGGTTCTCTTTGTCTATTTTCAGGACTTGTGCAAAAATCAGATTTTTTGTTTTGGGTCATATTTATGCAGAAACATATATTCAGACTTATAGCTAAATACATTTTCTGAATCACATTTATATATTCAGATTTGTATCTATATATTCAGGCTTACAACTATATATTTTGAATTGTTGATGTATTAAAATGTATAAATGTTCTGATTTACTTCTATATATGCAGACTTATAACTACAGTATATATTCGGATTTACTTCTGTTTGATTGTTTATATATTCTTTGACATAACTATATCCTGTTTGACGCTTCATAAACACACACACACACACAAATATATATATAGTGCTGCTTGAAAGTTTGTGAACCCTTTAGAACGTTCTATATTTCAGCATAAATATGACCCAAAACATAATCAGATTTTCATATAAGTCTTGAAAGTATAAGATAACCGAATAAAACAAGTGAGAGAAAAATATTTTCTTAGCCATTTATTTATTGAGAAAGATACTCAACTGGATCAGTGTTACATATCTGTGCGTTGCAAAGGTATGTGCATCTTTGCTTTCAGTACCTTGTGTGACCCCCTTTTTGCTGCAGTAACTGAAGGTAAAGTTTCTTGTAAATGCTGATCAGTCCTGCACAATAACATGCAGGAGTTTTAGCCCATTCCTTAGTGCAGAACAACTGAAACTCTATGATGTTGATGGGTTTCTTCCTATGGACTGCTTGCTTAGGTTCTTCCACAACATTTGAATCAGATTAAGGTCTGGACTTTTATTCCTTTGATTCAGCCATTCCAAAACATTAACTTTGTTCTTCTTTAGCATTCTTTGGTAGAATGACTTGTGTGCTTGGTGTCGTTGTCTTGGTGCATGACCCACGTTCTCTTGAGACTATGTTCTTAAACAGATGTCCTGACGTTTTGCTGTAGAATTTGCTGGTATAACTCAGAATTCATTGTTCCATCAATGATGGCAGGCTGCCCTGGCCAAGATGCAGCAAAACAGGCCCAAGCCATGCTACTACCACCACCATGTTTCATAGATGGGATACGATTCTTAAGCTGGAATGCAGTGTGTTCTTTTCTCCAAACATATTAGCTTCTCATTTAAACCAATAAGTTCTATTTTGGTTTCATCCATCCATTAAACTTTTCTCCAATAATCCTCTGGCCTGTCCACATGATATTTACAAAGCAATTTTAATTTTTGTAGAACAGTGGCTTTCTTCTTGCAGCTCTGCCATGCACACAGTGGTTGCTCAGTGTTCTCCTGATGGTGGGCTCATGAACATTAACATTAGCCAATGTGAGAAAGACCTTTAGTTGCTTAGAAGTTACCCTGCGACTTTTGCAACCTCGCAGACTATTACACGTTCTGCTTTGAAGTGATCTTTGTTGATCGACCATTTCTCGAGAAGGGAACAGTGGTCTTGAATTTCCTCTATTTGTGCACAGTCTGTCTGACTGTGGATTAGTGGAGTCCAAAATCTTCAGAGATTTGTAGACTTTTTAGCCTGATGAGCAACATC
Source organism: Gymnocypris eckloni scoliostomus (assembly GCA_027564155.1). Classification (NCBI taxonomy): domain Eukaryota; kingdom Metazoa; phylum Chordata; class Actinopteri; order Cypriniformes; family Cyprinidae; genus Gymnocypris; species Gymnocypris eckloni. The sequence goes on along the minus strand of CM050413.1, from coordinate 31,569,430 downwards.
AACTCTTTTTCCGAGGTCCTCAGTGATCTCCTTTGTTCGTGACATGATTCCCTTCCACAAACATGATCAGACTTTGATAGATCCCTGTTCTTTGAATAAAAAAGGTCACGGACTGACATTTGATAGTCCTTGCACTGACCGTGAAAACACCTCTGCACAGATGGACTCTAATTTCACCTTTAAATTAACTGCTAATCCAAGAGATTCACATACTTTTGCCTCTCATGGATATGCAATATTCGGTCATTTTCCTAAATAAATAAATTACAAAGAAAAGATTTTTGTCTCAATTGTTTGATTGGGTTCTCTTTGTCTATTTTCAGGACTTGTGCAAAAATCTGATTTTTTGTTTTGGGTCATATTTATGCAGAAATATAGAAAATCCGAAAGGGTTCACAAAATTTTAAGTGGCACTGTATATATATAATACAGTCGTGGACAATCCTGCCAGAGCCGAGATTTGAACCCACAACCTCGGGTTACAAGTGCGACGCTCTATCCATTAGAGCCACGACTGCCCCTTAATTTCATATGTATCACTGATGGCTTGCAAGTTGCAACTGATCCTATATACACTTTTTTGTACTGTTTGGAGGTTTAAAATCCCTATGTTTTTGTAATGGAAAACACATATATATATATATATATATATAGTCATGACCCGGGGCCTGTTTCATAAACCAAGTTTACCAAATAAGCCAGGCTTATTTTAGTTAAGGCTGGAATACACTACACAACTTTTAAAATTTGAACAGATTTTTAAAACACTAGGCATCATACACTTACCGACTTTGTAAATAGTGACAAAAGAAAACTGGGCATCACACACTATACGACTGGAGATCATACACTACCAGACTTTAAAGTCGTTCCGATCACGACAAACTCACGCAGAAACATGCACCTTGTTGCTAGGAGACGCATGACAAATGAAAACATATGTCTTCTATAATCGGCTGCAAATATCAAACATGTTTGATATCCTCCGACTGGATATTATCAAAGTCTGAAGCTAAAAAAAATCGTTTTTTACAAAGAGTCTGTGACCATCATACACTACGAGATTTTCTGTGGAATATGTTAGCTGTAATCTGCAGACTGGCTCTGACTTTCCTCAACTAGCATCAACTTGTTCAAACTGTAAAATCGGGGCAAAATTCATGTAGTGTATTCCAGGCTTTATTCAAACTAATTTTGAACCAAATCAACAGACAATAAGTCAGACTAACTGAAAATAAACCTGGCTTATTTGGTCAACTTGTTCAATCAAACAAGCCCCTGGTAAATAATTAAAACCGATCAGATTCAAACATTCAACAGCTCCTAGTATAAATTATATATAAAAATGTCTATATTAATGTATTTCAGCCCATTTAATAACTTAAATTAACTGAAACTTAAAAATGATATAGACCTTTAAAAAAACGATTAAAAATGACAAAAATACATAACAGAATCAGTAAAGTTTAAAATATTAAAATAAAATCTAATTCAAACTATTAACAAACACTACAATATAATCTCAATGATACTAAAATAACACTGACACAATTCAAAGTAAGATGTTTTTCTCTAAACTGGTTTAGAGTAATCTTAGCTGATGTCGGATGATCTGTCAAATCATATATACTGCATGTGTGTGTGTGCGCATGCACGTTATTAAATAGACACACCACAGATTATTATTGTTGGTGGAAAATGATGTATTTCAAACACGTTTCTCCTGATAATTAACGTCTCAAAGGACTAGTTGTGATTGTTATGTGGTTATTGTGCTAATATTTTACAGTTTCTTTCCTCTTATTACGCCTCATTAAACCTTAAAGAATTATACAGTTTAATTTGTTAATACATGACCAAGAAACAAAGTAAATTTAGACATACACCTTTGGCTCCATCTTGATGTTTTCCTGATTATTTTATAGACACCCCGAGTCCTCTCTGGTGATTTGACAGAGTCATGGGCGTCTTGATTGATGTCATTTATCTTTCATTTCCTGGTGTATGGATTTTGCCATGGTGAGTCACTCTATGTCATTTCCTTTTTATGAATCATGATTCATAAGGCTACAGGTAGCCATTATTGGTAATCATTACACACTTAGGTTGTCAAGGGAACTGAGTCCATTTGAATGGATACCTGGAGGGAGGAGGGGGTCAGGGAGATGGAAAATCCTGACGGAGAGAGAGAGGGAGAGAGGGAAGCGTGAAAGGGTTTGGGGAGACAGATGTGCGTGCTCCCGGTATATTAAGCTTTTGTGTCACAGGCAGGTAAATCCTCACCTAACGCTTCCACAAACACAGTGCTGGTCGTCCTGCAGGGCCTGTAAAGTGTGAGCTCTCACACGCTGATGCGGTCTAAAAACACCACAGTGCTCTGATTCACATTCATCATAAAAGAGAACGGACTAAAACCTGTGGCTATCAGTTGAGTTCTTTCATCATTACCTTCATTTGTGTTTCACAACTGATGTTTGGTCTTCTGTCAAACAAAATCATTTTTAGCAATATTCCCGCTGATTTGTTCTATTCGGTGAAATAATATTGTGAAACTGACCCTCTGCTGTGGCTCTGTAATGTGGTTTGTGTTTTTGCAAAATAAAGTCTGGTGCGTTGGGTTTAGTGTATTTCAAGAAGCAATGTTATACACCAAGATGTAATATGTGCAAGCCCAAATGAGATTTGAGAGCTATGGCAGAGTGGAAGATTTCAGACTATTTTTCCTTACAAAGCTTTTCATGACTTCATAAGTCATTTTAATAACTTCATAAGCCTGTTCATTTTTTAAGTTTCTTTGTTTCTGCTTTTTTTTCATTTTTCTTTAAAAATAGTCACAATTTTGTTGTATCTTATTTATGAAGTTAGTTCATTTTATTCTCTCTATTATAGCATATAATGTCAAATTGTATTTTACATGCTTAGTCTATTAGGATGTTGCATTATACCATTTACTTAATGACTTGTGTCATTGTCTGGGAAAATGTAATCTTATGTTTATGTTGTGGATATCACTGATTAACTTAAATAATAAAATAAATAAATAATTAAGCTCAGATGACCTTTATTTATGCTCAGATGAGCAGTTGGGGGTTCGGTGCCTTGCTCAAGGGTTTCACCTCAGTCGTGGACAATCCTGCCAGAGCCGAGATTTGAACCCACAACCTCGGGTTACAAGTGCGACGCTCTATCCATTAGAGCCACAACTGCCCCTTAATTTCATATGTATCACTGATGGCTTGCAAGTTGCAACTGATCCTATAAACACTTTTTTGTACTGTTTGGAGGTTTAAAATCCCTACGTTTTTGTAATGGAAAACACATTTGATGTGATTTTTCATTTTTAGATGGAATAGCCCTTTAAGTTAATATAATATCTGTGTGATGTTATTAGAATCTGTGAACATTTTATAATCTTAATGCAACAAAGTTTGAGCGTTCTTTAAAAATGTGATTATTTTAGCTCATAGTGATGTCTGCAGAATTTTCTGAGCGCTACTTTAAAAGAGCATCCTTTTAAATGCATCGTAAGAATGTTTTCAGTAATGTTATGCTAACCTTTAGATAATGTACTCGTATTTAGAAAGTGTTTGTTTAATGCTTGTGTGGTGTGCGTGATGCCTCGCTGTGCGTTTTGTGAACATTTGGGCCTTCACGTTGAGATTGTTTGCGGCATGAGCATGAGTTTGCGTGGCGGTGTTGTGATGGAGAGATGGCTCTGCCAATGCCGTCTGTCTGAGAGAGGCCTGCCTCTGATGGGCCCGCTGAGAAATGAGCTGCTTTTAATGAAGTGGCATTATTAGCAAAGAGGGACGGATAGCTCTCCTCTGGGAGACACACGGCTAATGCTGCAACATACATGGAGTGAGAGAGACGGAGAGAATAGAACTGAGGATGAGAGAATGATGGAAAGACTAGAGCTGATATGATGGAGAGACTTTGGGAGAGAATGAACGAGAGGGAGAAGTTTTGAGGGCAGCGCCTTCAAGGGAGATGCGATTTGTTTGAGAGACACTCAGCTAGAGCGTGTGAGTGTGTGTGTCTCATTTAGAATGGAGTGCTAAAAGCTGTGGTCTGAATTAGGCCAGTGTCCATTAATAATGAATATCCAAAATAGCACCATCACAAATCAAACTCCCCGGACACACTGCAATTTAGAAGCAGCACTGCCCACAACTATATGCTGTACAGCACAGATTACACACACACACACACACACACACACACACACACACACACACACACACACACACACAGAGACACACACACACACACACACACACACACACACACACACACACACACACACACACACATGCACACACAGAGGCACACAGAGACGCAGACACACACACACACACACACACACACACACACACACACACACACACACACACACACACACACACACACACACACACACACACACACACACACACACACACACACACGCACACATGCACACACAGAGGCACACAGAGACGCAGACACACACACACACACACACAGAGACACAGACAGATACAACACACAATAATGTATAATGTAATACACAGTATAACGCACTCTAAACCCCTAACAAATCTACCACAATGCCACTGATTGGTAATCAGTTCTTTGGCATTGCTCACACACACCTACACTTGTTTTTCTACCTTTTTTTGTGTTTCTGTATTTTTTCCCCTATATTGACTTTTATTGTTTTTATACAGAGCTGATGGTGTTTTTCATCAAATAGTTCTAATTCTAACATTCACAGAAATGTTAATTTTTTAAATATTTTCATTAAATTACATATTTTAATTACAAACAATATTTTCATCTGTTATATCATTTATTATGCTGTACCTATTTTATATTGTAATCCTTTATTGTATGTTGTTAATTTTTAGATCTTCATTGTATATTTTGCTCAGACAGATATTTATATTTCATATATTATATGTTTTTAAAGCCATTTTCTTTGTGAACATTTGGCTGCTCACTACAATATACTGTAATCAATTTCAGTTTTTAAAGTAGTGACCCACTGGACCCACACATGCACAAATTTGCTAAATCCAGTATGTCGTGACACATCGGCTCATTTGTGGTCAGATAATGAAGATAATTTGTTCGGACCAGAGATAATTACTGTCTCAATCACGATAATAAGGATGCATGCGTGGCAGTAGATCTTGCAGTTGGAGTGTTTATACATCTCCTTCAAGGTCAAAGGTTGGAGTGGAGAGCTGCAGGAGCAGTAATGGACACAGTAGGTTTGATCTCGCTGCATGTGATCTGAACAGTGTTATGACACCTCAGCAGTAATGGGTCAGTCGGGCTAATCCAGACCCGCTCGCTCACTCAGCGCGCCTTTTATCTTTTCACTGTCTCCATTTGTTTCTCTTCCACTTTTACACTTGTTCTTTTCTTGTCTTGTAAATTTCAACACAGTTGCACACCGTCTACAGGTATAAGTGTGGCGTGTTTTAATTTGATTCATATTTACTACTGCTCAAATGTCTGGGGTTAGTAAGATTGTTTTTTTATGTTTTATGTATTGTTATCAATGTTGATAACAGCTGTGCAGCTTAAAGGGATAGTTCACCCAAAAATGACAATTATGTAATTAAGTACTCACCCTCATGTCGTTCCAAATCCATAAGACCATCGTTTATCTTCGGAACACAAATACAGATATTTTTTGATAAAATCTGAGAGCTGTCTGATCCTCCGTAGACAGGAGCGCAACTGAAATGTTCGCAGGTCCAGAAACGTAGTAAGGACGTCGGTAAAATAGTCCATGTGTCATCAGGGGTTCAACCATAATTTATGAAGCTATATGAGAATACTTTTGTGCACAAAGAAAACAATAATAACAATTTATTCAACAATTCTTCTCTGTAAGTTACCGTCTTGGACATTTTGGAGCGTACCCCAGAACGTAATCAAAGTAATCAGCGCTGTTTACTTTCAGCATGCGCACGCTTTCTACTGAACGCACTGATTATGTTGATTTTTAGAAGTATTCCCGTAGCTTCGTAAAATTATGGTTGAACCACTGATGTCACATGGACTATTTTACTGTTGTCCTTGCTACATTTCTGGACGTGGGAACATTGCAGTTGCATTGCTGTCTGATTCCATCAAAAATATCTTAATTTGTGTTCTGAAGATGAACGAAGGTCTTACGGGTTTGGAACGACATGAGGGGAGTACTTTATGACAGAATTTTCATTTTTGAGTGAACTAACCCTTTAATATTTTGTGGAAACCATGGTACCTTTTTAGGACTCTTTGATGAATAGAAAGGAACACCATTTATTTGAAATTGAAATCTTTTGTAACATTCTAAGTTTTTACTGCCACTTTTGATCAATTTAATATGTCCTTGTTGAGTATTAATTTCTTTCAAAAAAAAATGATGATTTCTTTTTTTTGAAAGAAATGAATACTTGCAGTATAATATGAGTAAATGATGGCAGTATCTACTGTGAACAAAAATACTTAAAACAAGGAAGAAGCCAAGAAGGTACAAATGTGTACAATAATCTAGTTACTCAACATTTATAATGACTACATTTGTTATTCAATTAAATGCTGAAATATTGTCCATAATGAGAGGAATGCAGTCTGTGGTAAGGAAACATCCTTCATTGTTTGGCAGACATCAAGACTACAAACACAGTTGAGGTTGAACTGTAGGGGTGATGGAGGGGTTAGGACTGGATACTTTTCTTCATTTATTTGGTTGTCTTTTTTTAATAGCTTCTATATATAGTTGGTGGGCTAAACTCTCATTGTGACCATAGAGCTGTGAAGTATAACAGCATAACGGAGCAGAGCTTGTTTTGAGCCTCAGGCTACCTGTGTGCTTATGATGGGATTAAACTGGGCCAGAACCAGCCGGAGCCAAAACACCAGCGCAGACAAGTGCTAACATGATCACAGAATCACTGATCTCACCGATTACTAATCAAGCTGAATGAGCCGTTGCCAATAAAATATACATATACATTTCCAAATCAGAGTGTATTGTTTGGCTCGTGTTCTGCTTCTACATGGCATTTGATCAAATTATGGGCTATTTTGTATTTGTAGGTGTAGTAGAAAGAGGGAGACAACAGGAAATGATGAGGAAATAAAGCAGAATTAGACTGGGAAATGTTCCAAGCAGATGAAAACTTCTGACTGATGCCATAAAACTAAGTTAGAGAAAGCATGTTTTATCTGAGTTTTATGTACTTTTTGGGATGGTTCCTTTTCCAAGTGAACATAAAATGTGTTAACGTCCCTAAAAGGATGTATAGTCTTAATTCAGATGTAAATAGTCACATGCTATATATACACGCTACCATTCAAAAGTTAGGATTTTGCATTAAAACATTTAGAATGTTGCAAAATTATTTTTCAAATAAATTCTGACATAAAGCAGCAAATTGTTTTTTTCTAAATTTCATAATAAAAAATGTTGAGCACAAAATCAGTATATTAGGGTGATTTCTGAAGGATCACGTGACACTCAAGACTGCTTTGCCATGACATTACATAGATAAATAACAAATTACATTTATCAAATATATTTGAATATTAGCTTTTGAATGGTACACACACACACACTATTTTAGTCTGTTGCATTATCTTAAAAATGATGGTATGAAATTAAATATATATTGATTTCCAAAGTATTTTTTGTAAAGACAATTAAATGCAATTATTAACTCTGTTGACACACTAATGTTGATAAATTATCTTCATTTGGGGGCTTATCTAGGCAAATATTGATATATGCAATTAATTATAAGTAATTTGATTAATGTCTTGGTATATCGTGTAATTAACATTTGACATTCCTAGTCTATAATTATAATTAGCTTATATTATGCAGTGATATAGAAGTGAAAGGCAGATCCCTGCATGCTGGTGTGCTTGTAGAGAGAGTGAGAGTGACTGTATGGGATATACAGTATGAGTGGACGTTTGACGCCACTTGTGTTGCAGCACTCAATCGTGTGTGTGTGTGTGTGTGTGTGAGAGAGTGATAACAGCGTTGAGATCAGTCTGCTTCTCTTGACTCCGTGCTGCTAGGGCTCCTCACTGAGATTGGTGTGAATTATTCTAGCGTGCCATTTCCATTTCCAAACCAAGACCAGACGCACAACACGCACCCCAGGAGGAGGGACTGGAGGTTTAAATCCATGCTGTACGTTTAAGTGTGTGTGTGCGTTGTTGAATATTTAATGAGACAAAACCATAGTATGAATATTTGATGAGGACATGTGTCCCATATGGAGGGTTCAAAGAGCACCACGCCCACAGCTCAAGACGTGTGTGTGAGTGAGGGAGGGGGTAAATAAGGGAGATCACAGGAGTGTGTGTCTGTGTGTTAGAGATTAACATGGATGTGTGTGTCTCAAATCTTTTCCCAGCTTCTCATATCTGTCTATATCTTTATTATTCCCATGCGTCCCTCATTCTTATCGGTCCTTTTGTTTATCAGTCTCAGCTCCTGCTATCTGTCCGTCTCTGACAGACCTCTCTTTTAATTTGCACTCTCCGTCTGTCCATCACTTTTGTCCTCTACTAGAGTGTTTTTAATGCAATTTTGTCCATTAGTGCACAAAGCTGCGAGTATCGCATTTAAACACTTATTCTTTGGCTTTAATCAGTGTTCATTAGCTGCTATGTACAATGTTATCTGTTAGTAGTTGACTGATATATTACCAAGGCTGATATATCGGCTGATGTCTGTCTGTCTGTCTGTCTGTCTGTCTGTCTGTCTGTCTGTCTGTCTGTCTGTCTATCTATCTATCTATCTATCGTTCATTACTGTGTAAAGTTGTAATTGCGACATTTAAACTTTTTTTGCTTTAATCAACTTTAATGTTCATTAGCTGCGAAATACATTGTCTCCCTTCTCTCTCTCTCTCTCTCTCTCTCTCTCTCTCTCTCTCTCTCTCTCTCTCTCTCTCTCTCTCCCTCTCTCCCTCTCCCTCTCTCCAGAATGTCAGTCTGTTTCTAGTTCTTCCTAATCTGACATGCTCGCTTGATTGTATATCAATCTGAGTCTGTGTGTTTCTCCCTGTGGACTTCAATGCCATTACTCACATCTGAAGCAGAACAAACATGCACAGGCACCTATGAACACACACACGTTATTCCCACCACCCAGAGAGAAAATATCAGCATCTGCTATGAGAGACAGAGACATTAATTAACACCGCCCCTCTGCTTCTGATGTGCCCCTCTTCAACCTCCTGCTTTAATCCACACCTGAGCCACACACACACACACACACACACACACACACACACACACAGTCACAGAGCTCATGTGTGTTCTCTCCAAGAAGTTGTGTCCGTAATGTAAATGTCAACTGTGTATGTGTGACTGGCAGCTACAACATCATCGTGATGAGCCTGCAGTGCGGAAGCAGAGCGTTCACTCATACAATGTAGTGAAGAACTCTGGCCTCTTTCCTCAATAGATGATCAAAAATGTAACATGTTATTATGTAATGATATCTAGCAGATAATTAAAAGAGCTTTTCTTAACCAGTTAATGCTTTAAGCTAGTATTCTAAGTTGTTAGCATGTTCTATTGTTCTATCTATCAGTCTTTCTATCTATGATTATATTGTTGTATTGATTTTTTATCTATCCATCCATCCATCCATCTTTTAATGTTGCTAAGCTAAAAATACATAACACATACATTTTGGGTAGAATAGTAATTTTCCTTTTAGATTTTCCTTTTTTATTTTGAATGAAGCCTAAGTATACTGAGATTATAATCAGCATTTCTCTGAACTCATGCAATTTTTGATTTTTTATAACTGAGCTTGTCATAGTGCATTCAACTATTGCCTTCTCTGCAACTGATGTCATGTTGAGGTGCCATAACTTTCATGTTGTGAGCATACTTATGATGCTTTAAAATGTTGTTTAGGTAGAGAGCTCACTAGGTTTTGGAACAGAGCTTGAATGCGCCAACCTTTGAATGGCGACTCGGCCTCACCCCAATCTCTCTCTGACTCTAATTGTTACCATCTCGGTCCTTTGTTCTGTCCCCTTTCTGCTTCTGTCTCTCCAAACCACGTATCCATCCAAAAACCCAAATGCCATTTGTGTGTGTGTGTGACTGCAATTACAATACCAGAGTTTTGTAGAGCAACCAATAAAACCAATGAGAGAGAGAGTCCTTTGTGACTTCTCTGATTTTATTATTGCTCCTTTATGAGATTTTCCTTACTAATGGCACGTTGAGCCTCTCGTTCCCTGTGTGTGTGTGTAATCCTGGCAGTATCGAGCATTAAAATACAGCCTGTGAGAATATGGAAAAATGGCTGAATCCCACCGGTACATCATGGCGAGGGGGAGGTCATCGCATTTCTGAGTCATATTCAGATGTCGGTCAGTTCTGGAGAACATGAAGAATTCGAATAACCTTGGACAGTTACACAGGCTCACGGATGGGAAGATGGAAAAAGTGAAGAGAGATGTGTGTGTGGGTATACCAAGATCAAACCTCTCTTTGTTTCTCCCCTCTGCTTTGACTGACAGTTCAAGGAAATAGTCACACCTATGATTATTAAGCGTGCACTTCCTGGGCCCTGCAGGCCATTAACTAGCAATTCAAATGTTTGCAAATAGTGCACGTGTGTGTGTGTTTGCCCCCCTCGCATGCAGATTAGCTTACGTGCACATGTTTTAATTATGCTCATTTCCTGATTTCGCACAGTTGTGTGTGTGTGTGTGTGTGTGTGTGATTCTATTCTGCTGTTTAGTGCTTAATACATAAACAGAGGAAATGTTTTCTGATATCTTATACAAACAAAACCGTTGTGTGTGTGCATGTGTGTTATTTAAAAGATTAATCTTCTTTTTTGCAGCGTTAAACCTGTTTTTGACAGATGACATCTCAATCCTGCGGTTGCAGGTGTTCATCAGTGTGTGTGTGTGTGTGTGTTTCAGGGTCATGCCTTGCCTCTAGCTCTTGGAACAGTAGTCGGAATAGGGCGAGTGGTAGAATGTTGAACGGATAGTGGGCGGAGCACAGGAAGAGATTCACACCTCTGGAATGTCTTTACTACTGTTTGCCTCTGGGAATATCTTCTGCACTCCGTTTTCTCTCCTCCTCGTTCCTCTCCCTCGCTCCTGCGCTCTTTCAGACAGTGAGGAACAGATGGGGCTAGACAGGGTGTGAAGGCACACCTGGTTTTCATCCACTGAGAGAGTGAGAGACAGCATGAGCAAAAAGAGAACAGACATGAAAAGACAGAGAGGGTAAAAAAAAGTGGAAATGTTTCGTGATCTCTGTCGATTATAGTTTACATGAGTTGGGATCTAGACAGACTTTGCTTAGAAACACTACCCATGCTTACAGTTTACAAGGGCATTGTGGAGCATGGAAAATATTTATATACTTATATGAAAAGCAGCATAGCTGTATCTTCTACTGTCTGTGATTTCCTATAATCGCGTGTGAGTGAAGTAAAAATGGCTGATGGAGTGTTGTAGTCACTGAGCATTCTAATTCTCTTGAATGCTTTCTATGTGTCTTAATCTTGACATGGCGTGCTAGTTTAAAACAAGTTCTTAGAAGGTGCTTTTATACTAATACCCTGTCTGCATTCGGTTTAGGACACAGTCAAAGTGTTGAACCGGTAATCCCTAAATTTGGTTGCTATAGTGATTTCCCAGCAGGCTTTGTGATAAGGAGAGATATTGACTGAACCTCGACCAGAAAAAGCATGTTGTATTATGTCTTAACCTTTAGATTATTTCTGTTCATGGGTACGTATCCTGCTGTTTAACCTGTCAGTAAGAGTTTGTGCAGGGGAAATGTTGAGGTCAGTCCTGCAGAGATGTACGCCCTGCTGTAATGTGAGATCATTGGTTGAGTTTGGTGATCTAAGGCACAGCTTACAAATGGACAAAAATAAAAATAGTATTTATAAAAATGTCTAAAAAATATTTATATATAAAATGTTTAACTGTACACACTGTAGGCTATACATTTAAAAGTGCATTTTGTTTACCTTTGCCATTATCTAGCGCTAATCTCTAAAAACATATTAATGTGGCAAGACAAATGCATATGTATTCTCTGTGTGTGGATCTGAATCTGCTAATGCATATTTATGTAATTAGTTGTGTGATAATCTACTCCTGTGTGTGTGGATTTATGCTTGTGGTGGATATTTCAGCATTTTTATTCATATGCCAAAGTTGCATGCAATAAATCAGTGTGTGTGTGTGTTTTACAAATTGCAATTGTGCAACGGCATAAGTGTGTTGTTGTGTGAAGACCAGATCTTTAATAGCCAGCGCAGGATCCACAATAAAGCAAGTGCTTGAATTGTGATGGAGCAGGAAATAGTAGTGGTTTCAGGGTCAGGCAGTTTAGATACAGAGAATTACAATGAACAGCAACACTTGAAGAAGAAAGATAGGATTAATATTTGTATTTGTGTTTTTGTTATCTTTCTCTATCTGTGTCTCCCTGTCCACTTTTATAGATAAATGATCGGAATATGTTTTGCTCTTCGTCATAAATATTTTTCCGTGAACCAGTTTTTCACTCACCAGTGACTTGTAAGTGTTGATTCATAGCTCTTTTGAATTGTTTTAATGTAGTTAGCTGTTTTATCTTAGCTGTGTTGAGGAAACCACTTTTAGTAAAAAAAAAAAGAGAAAAGTTAGCCTGGCAGGTTTAACTATTTTAAATTGAAAATATCTTGTAGCTTGGAAAGCTACAGTGAAATTCAAAGTACCTTTCCCAGAACTAGTTAGTTATAGCTACTAACACAATTTAGCTTACTACATTGAAGCTATTCAAAGAGGCAGTGCCCTAAAATATGTAACTACCTTATCTAATGATATAGATGATTTAAGTGACTGTGAATATAGCATGGTTGTTGGTGCCAGACGGGCTGGACTGAGTATTTCAGAAACTGCTGCTCTACTGGGATTTTCATGCACAACCATCTCTAGGGTCTACAGAGAATGGTCCGAAAAAGAGAAAGTATCCAGTGAGCGGCAGTTCTGTGGAAGAAAATACCTTGTCGATGCCAGAAGTCAGAGAAGAATGGCCAGGCTGGCTTGAGCTTATAGAAAGGCAACAGTAACTCAAACAATCACTTTTTACAACCAAATCTGGCCCTGATGAGTCTCAATGTCTGCTGCGGCATTAGAATGGTAGGGTCAGAATTTGGCGTAAACAACATGAAGACATGGATCCATCCTGCCTTGTATCAACAGTCCAGAAATACATTGGCATTTGACATGCATAGAGTTCTTTAAAATTATAGAATTTAAAAAGACCAGTTTTTATCTGGCACAAAATAATGAAGGTTTTTGAACAAATTAATTCAGTTAGGCTGAGAATATTAAACTTAAACAGATTTTTTTTAATATTAGAGTGGTGGAACTATGACGTTACTTTGTAGGCTAATCGGCTGTTAGCATCACACTGATTCCCTCGACAAAAGCCCATAGGATGTTTCCATAGACTTCAAGATTATCACAAAAAATGTAAGTATTATAGATAGCAGAAAATCCTGCTATTTTAACATAGTGTAAATAAAATCTATTGTTATTTGCACTTAGTGTATATAGAATCTATCGCTAAGAAAAATGCTATTTTCACTTAGTGTAAATAGTCTCTGTCGCTATTTACGCTTCGTGCAAATAGCTGCTGCCAAAAAAATACAGTGATGAATAGCAACATTTAAATAATTGTTTATTTAAATGACTTGTTGAATTAATCTGTGAATCATTTATTCACATTAACTATTCAACTAATTCAAGGTAGTATATCTACTAATTTGCTTCTCCAATACTGTTAATTGTTATCCACTTTTCTTGTCTAGGTATAATTTTTATTTAAAAAATCACAAGCTAATTTTGAATTGTATTGAATCTTTTGTGTCATATATAATCACAGTTTTTGCAGGGAGACGGAGAGTGGGCTCTAAAATAGAGATGTGGGGTGATGTATGTGAAAAAAGAAAAGAAATTGAAGCCGAGGGTGAATGTAAAAAGAGCTTCACCAAAAAAAAAGGGAGAGAGGGGGAATAGGGTATTAGGTGAGAGGAGAGGTAAAATAGTATAAGTGCGGGTTCGTTATCTCCATTAGCACCTGCAAGGCTAACGAGGCTGTCTCTTCGTTACCATGGTGATCACAACACACACACACACCAAACTATTCAGTTTGCTCTTTATCACACTACATTTTCAGCAATTGTGTGTTCTACTTTTGTGTGTAAGAGCCATAAATGAGTCTGAGTTGATCAATAGACAACGGTCGCTTTGTGTGTGTGTGTTACCCCTCATTTTACCCACCTCCTTTTCTAGGCCATCCTTAAAATCACATCGGCAGAAACATATTACAAAAACCTTGCCAACTCGAACCCTGTTTGGTGGGATCCAGCAGGATTGAGGACTGTGTGTGTGTGTGTAAGGGAGACAGTGTGTGTTTTATCTCTTGTAGTTAATGACTGCAGCACAGCTCTACAGATATTGCTTGTGTTGAGTGATCTGTGATTGTCTCCAACCGCTGGCCATTTATCAGCACTATATGAGAGAGAAATAGACTGCAAGAGAGAGACTCCAGATAAGTGATGGCAGAGGTAAGGATGAAGGTAAAAAGAAGTGTAAGTTCATTTTGTCACTGTCCTGTCTGTGGCTGCTTCTGTGGTATTGTGATTGTGATGTGCACAAATGAATAGTGTGTGTGAGAGAGACATAATAGTGAGATTTGGGTCCCTTGCAGATGGACCGATACACAGACACACAGCAGGCCTGCTTAATAATTAACAAGGCAAATCTATTATATGAATATTTAATTAGAATCGTTCTTGCACTGTCCTGATACAGGAGTGCAAGGCTGTGGGAATGTCCGTGTGTGGGACTGTATGTTCTGCACATGAGGTACACATTGTGTGTGTCTATGTGGTTGTGTACTACTGTCAGCCAGACCTGTTCTGACATACATGGTGTTGGGAAGTTGGGAATTGGAGTGTGTGTGTGCGTGCGCATGCGTATGTTTGCACTTGTTTATGCTACATCGTGGGGACCAAATCCGCACACAAGGATAGTAAAACCTGACATTTTTGATATTGTGTAAAAAAATATTAATAGTAAATTATGTTTATCTGAAAGTGTAACAATGCAAACTGGTTTATGTAAGGGCTAGGTTTAGGTTTGGTTTAGGGGATCAGACATCACAGACATCACAGTTTCACAGAAACAAGTGTGTGTGTGTGTGTGTGTGTGTGTGTGTGTGTGTGTGTGTGTGTGTGTGTGTGTGTGTGTGTGTGTGTGTGTGTGTGTGTGTGTGTGTGTGTGTGTGTGTGTGTGTGTGTGTGTGTGTGTGTTTTCAGGTCTGTGTCACTCTTTTATCCTTGTTATTTTTATACATATATTATATTTTCATGCCCATACACCAGTCTAACAACAAATATTTTGTAAGTGCATTTCTTTCTGGCATTGAATTTATTTTATTATTTTACACCATTATACTGTAATGTTAATAATTAGTAAAGTTAAGTACATGTTAAGAATATTATGAATTCTTATATTTCACACATTGTAACACCAAATTTAGCAAATGTATTTATAATACTGAATTAATGTTGAGTGAATAATTTTTTAATCAGCTAATTTGTTCCTTTTTTACACCATTATAATACCAAATTTAGCAAATGTGTCAAAGATATTAATAATAATCATTGAATTATTACAATTAAATTGAAAGGTAATTATTTCGTTTTTACTATTATTTAATTGATTTATAATATAAATTAAACGTAAACATACCTATTAAGCTCATGTACCCATTAAGCACACTTTAATATTTGAGCTCAGATTATAAAAAGAAAAAAAATTTATTATCCTACTTGATGTCTTAACCAATTGTTGTGTTTGTTACTATACCTCCTGTAATTTCAAGTCAATCAGATCATTGCACGCTGCGATGAGTCTCCATGTGTTCACACTATCTGGCGGCCATTTTGAAAGCTGTCTAAAAACTGTCACCAAAAGAGGAGCCCCTTAAATGTGCGTTATTTAGATGTTAAAGCCTTTATTTTGGGTAAGTTTCACTACTTATTATCAAATTAAGAGATTAATGTTTAGACTTTTGCATTATAACCTGGAGTTTGGTTGTGGTAAATAATTAGAGTTAGATCGAAAAGATAGTTTTAGCAACATAGCGCAGATGCTACAGAACACAGTTAGCTGACTAGCTGTATACGATTGTGTTCTACGCTAATATATTACTTCACAGGTATTACTGGCCTGTACTTTTACATAATATTATAAATTGGCAGTTTATTGCTGGTCTGTGGTTTTACAGTGCTGTCATTTTGAAAGATTTCATTTTATTTTAAGCTGAGCTTAAAGGATGCACTACTCTGAAAATCGCACAGCTTCATTGTGACATCAATAAGAAAAAGTATCCTTTCATAGATATTGTTAATAATAGTTGTTCATATTAAAATATGTGTGAACTTAACACATGACCGAGATTATTTATTTAGCACAAATCCTGTCATTTTAATAAATATTACATGAACTTTGTAAAAATGGTTGCTGCTCCAATTAAGCTCAGTGTGCTCTCTTTCACATTGAACATCTATGTAAATACTTCATAAACAGACTTTAAATATTAACCGATGGTCTTCACTTTGTTGATCTTAATAAAATTATTAATAACTTATTTGAACAGCTTTAAGATGACAAAATCGAGACATGACTATAGTTTACGACCAAAGATGAAAGAGGCATGCCTTCCATTCAAAGAAGGAGCCATCAGAAACCTGTTGTCTATGAAAAAGCAACTAAAGGCTAGAATACACTACACTACACGAGTTTTAAAATGTGAACAGATTTTTAAAACACTAGGCTTCATACACTTATCTACTTTGTAAATAGTTTGTTTTAGTTTTTTAATCATGTTATTTCGCTGAATGTCTAGATGTTGCAGTGTTGCACAATTACATGCGTTTAGAAAATAGATAGGGTGAATTTTCTTTTCACGTTGACTTTTAAGGCCATTGAAAAGGAAGAATTAATTACATTCATTGAATTTGACATCTAATTTATTTTATTTACACGGTTAGCTGGCAATTACTAGGAATTTTGGTTTATGTGTATGTCTGTGTAATTGTGTATGCATTTATATGTAATTTAGCTTTTTGTATCTTTCCTATGAAACCACTTAAATTTGAAACAGAGAATGAGAGGAAGCAACAAACTCAAGGAGCAAATAAGAGAGACAGCAAACACTGGAGAATAAAGGTGTGTGTGTGTGTGTGTGTGTGTGTGTGTGTGTGTGTGTGTGTGTGTGTGTGTGTGTGTGCAGTGATGTTCTCATTCCCATGCCATTTTCTCTGTTCCAATATCTGTGAGAATTAGAAACTCACACAGCTCTCTCTCTTTCTGCACTGACAGCTCAATGTCAACAGTGACCCAGAGCGAGGGAGGAGAAGGAGAGGTGGAGACAAAGAGGAGTAGCTAGGGAACAGAATGAGTGAAGGAGAAAGGTGAGCAGCCCATAATAACACTGCTGTGTTACTTTTGAGCAGTAAAGGATTGCATTTATCAAAGCTGAGCTTGAACAGGGGAAATATGAAAGATGGAGTAACAGAGCGAGAACAAGGGAAGTGTCTTAATAATTGCATTCTGGGAAGCCAGAGAAAATTGCATGTATTTCATACCGAACGCATGTTTACATTATTTTTTGGACCATATTTATAACCTCGCGCATAGTTTATAGCAAACAAACATGTTAAGGTGAAAAATGGCTTTGTGAATTATTCATCAAGGAAAGTCACTCGATGACAAGTTACGATTTTGAGGTATGTATCCGCCATTGTAGATGAGACCTCCCATATTTTCTGCCGTCTTGTCACATTTTCGATCAATCCCGTGCTTATGCACATGTATGTGGTATATCTGTGTTTACCATGGCCTCTCAGCACCTGTGTCTCTGCCCTCCAGATGTGTGTGTTTTTGTACGTGACATGAAAATGAACATCTTTATCCCGAGACACAACGATTTCAACTTCGTCACATGACACCTGCCGTAACCAATCAGCGTCCTGCTGCAAACAACTGCGCTCTTGAAGTATGTCTGGGTGTCGTAGACAGTGTTTGATTTGAATTTGAATTTAAAATATCGGCCTCATTACGATTTTCATTATCTAATCAATTATTCATGAGTTAGGCAAACGAAATGGCTAAGACGCTCAGCGAGCACTCAATGAGGGCGATTGGCCTTGAACTTGATTTTTGCTTGATTTCGCATTTTGCATCGTTCTCTCCCTCTCCTCTTTTTGTGCTCTGTTTTTCACTGTCTCTCTTCAAAATTTTCTTTCTAAAAAATGAAAAGTGCATGAGAGTCCCAGGGGTGCGCTTTCCCCAGCTTTCAAAAACTTATTCCGTGCCACGTTCAGTCAAGAAAAAGCAAGTGAAACTGGGAAAGAAGGAGAGACAGAGGTAGAGAGAGATTGGTGAAGGAAATCAGGGTATGTGCAACACAGAGCAATGGATGACAGCAAAACAGAAGGGAAGATGGAGGGTTGGCAGATGGAGGGATATAAGAGCTTTGGGACTCTGAGAGGGAGAGAGAGAATACGCAACCAGAAGTATCATGCCCATTCAAACTGAGGGGACACATGCAAAGTGGATTATAAATGCAACACAATTCATGCAATATATATAACTGATAATTCAGTTGCCCAATTATTGTAGGTAAAATGTATCTATAATCTAGTGCACTGTGGCAGAAATGTCTACATTTGCAGATTTGTATTTGCAGAATTTTTGCTTGGTTTGTTTAAAAAACAATTATATACTACAATGGGATTTGAACCCTGGTCTCCTTGCTTGCTAAGTGAAAACCGTACCACTTAATGAATGCATCATATATAATGCATTTCTACATTCTTAAAGACTCCATTAATTTAAAATGAGAGTTTTTGGCTTTTAGGTTATGTCTTTGAATTTTAAGACTATGTATGGTGTTCAGATATTTGAGGTCAATATTGTATTTTATTTAATTTTTCAAGAAATTCAAATGTATTTTTCAGGATTTTTTTATACAATATTTGTCAGAGTTTCCACATAATTAAGTAGCCGCATAACCATTTTCAACTGTGATAATAAGAAATGTTCATTGAGCACCAATTTCAGAAGGATCATTTGACACTGAAGACCGGGAGTAATGGCTGCTAAAAATTCAGCATTGCCATCACAGAAATAAATTACATTATAAAATATATAAAAATGGAAAGCGGTAATTTTAAATTGTAATGATATTACTGTTATACCTTATTTGAATCAAATAAAATCATCCTTAGTGGGAGCATAAGAGGCTTCATAACCTCAAACTTATGACTGGTAATGTGTAATCCTAAACATTGGCTCAATTCCCTTTCAGCAGATGCATGCATTTAAAATAAAAAATATTCTTCTATTCATGAAAACAGACCAAAAATGTTGATACATCCTCCTGTCCAGATGCTCTGAGAGTATTCCTCCATCTAAAGCCAATGGAAAAGCATATGATGAGTCTTTTGATACAGTATTTACATTTTCTGTTTCAGAAGGAAAAAATGGCAATACAGGACAGAACTACACTCATCAAGCGATCTCATGGGGTCTTTAAAAAGTGAACGAGGACTGCCACTGGTGTCCCCCTTAGAAATAACAGGTGCGTGACATTCCTGACAGCCACGATAATAGTAGCATCTCATCATATTGTGATGGTACAATGGAAAGAACGGCCAAATGGACCGAGAAAAGAGTGCTCTTCAAGCATATCTCATTCAACGTGACAGCTTTCCAAGAGGAAATTATGTTTAAATAAAATCTTTTTCTTTCCCGCTCAGCCTCAGAAAGATAAATAAGGAAACGTAATGAGAAAAGTTTGTGCAGGAGAAGAAAAGCCATTTTGTCTGTATATTACCGTACAAATTACAGCCGTTAAAACACCTCTTTGCTCCAGCAGCCATCCTCTGCCTGAGCAAAGATAAACACAGGCCCTAGATGGAGGGTAAAAAAAGAATCCAAATGAAACAAATGACCTCTTATTTTCATTTCATTCAACCCTCCCCCCCAACTCCTGCTCTTCCTTTCTCTCTTTCTGCTCTCGCTAATAGTTATTTGCCTTGGTGGAAAGGGTACAGTGTTCTCAAAGAGGAGAAAAGAAACTCTCCATGTGAGAGAGAAAGAAAGAAAGGGATAACGAGGGTGTGGATGTGAGGGGGGCTGAAAAATATTTCATTTAAATCCATTTTCATCCCTAGCGATACAGATCCCCTTCCTCTGGCTACAATAAAAGAAAAAAGACAGAGAAGGAGAAGGGAGAAAGAGATACAGGAGGGTGAAAAAGAGAATTACATGTCAATATTTGTTCCCTTTGGCTCCTCGGATAAGGGCTGATACATTACCTAGAACCTCTCCCTGTAAACCAATTCAATAACGGCGAGGTTTGCTGAGGATCACAGTGACTCAGGGGGCAGCGTGGAGAAACAACAAGAAATGGAAGTGAACAAGTGGGGAAACGGAGAGATGAGTTGAAACTGGCTTAAGTGAGAGAGAGCGAAAAAGAGTGTCAAAGCAACCAAAATCACTTCTGCAACCAAAGAGATAGCCAACATTAAAGGCCTTTGTTTCTGCCACCAAATGTTTCGATAAACATTCAAAAGCACTTGCATGTTTACTCATTTGTAGTCATTTTAAAAAGCTATTGATACAGTAAGTTGATTCAGTGTTAATATGTAAATTAGTCATCGCACTAATCTTAGAGGTCTCATGGTGGTTTGCAAGAACATTAATATTAGAAGTTCAACATATAAATTAATGTTATTTATATAGATTAGCAATCTTTTATTTCATATTTTATAATACTTAATTTTTTTCAATATTTTGTACATACACTACTGTTCAAAAGTTTGGCGTGAATAAGATTTTTAAGCAAGGTTTTTGAAAGTCTCTAATACTCACAGAGGCTGCATTTATTTAGTCATAAATACAGTAAAAACAGTGATGCATCGTTACAATTTAAAGTAGCTGTTTCTAAACTGTCATTTGTTCCTGTAAAAGCAAAGGCCATTTTTAGCAGTCATTACTCTAGTCTTCAGTATGATCCTTCATAAATCATTCTAATATGATGATTTGGGGCTCATGAAACATTTCTTACCATTATCAATGTTGAAAACAGTTGTGTTGCCTCATATTTTTTGTAAAAGCCATGATTTTTTCAGGATTTATTGATGAATAGAATTCTTGCAGGGGAAGAAAAACATTACTGACCCCAAACTTTTGAACGATAGTGTATATAGTGGGAAATGTACTTATAATTTACCCTGTCTGATTCCTTTCGCTGCACAGGGTCATTGCTATTGAAGGGGTTTTCAACCATCAACCAAGCAGAATAGTTAAATAAGTCACAACATTTACAACTCAGGTGATTAGCTCAAAAAAGTGGTCCTTTGACCACTGTTATCTGTGCTAATTTTCTCCAAGTATTACAAGCCGCCTTTCTCAACACAGACCAAAAGCAGTTGTAGAACTAACTAACTGGGATATTTAAGTACATCATTAAAATTATTCCAGATCCAACAAAGGCTTTAATCAGAAATAACTTAATCCGATCCATCTGTGAGTTCATTAATGAAAGAGTGGTCATCACCTTCAGCAGATATTTTCTTTTACATGTCCTCACTGACTGTGTATCATCGCTCGTAAGAGAGCCGCTACTTTTAACGACTGATGGACCTAAAGATGTACGATGGCTTTTGTGCTTGCACACTCAAGTTAATTAGGTTGTTTGTGGGTCTCATATGGTCTCATAGTAATCCAGATGGTATCTGAAATAAGACTGCGATGCTTTAGAAATGCTAAATGAATGTTGTCTTTGCACATTTCGTTTGATTAATAGTGCTGTTGTTATTGAGTCTGAGGCCGGTGAGAGACTCAGGTGGAAGGGTCGTGATCCTGTCTCCTACCTTCATCACCTGTCCATCAGACACAAAGTAGGCTGGGACTAGCTGCTTCGGGCTGTCCGTCAGCCTTAGTGGGAGGGTCATGGATAATGATAGCTCCCCATCTGGCCACGAAGGCGAAATCACGACAAGCTGATTGCGGTGAAAGCCCAAGCACGCCCACTTTTTCCTTCAGTCTTAGACATATGAAGCAAAACTCTGGCACGTGCATATGTATGTGTGCTATGACATGTTGTTTGAGGGAGACAGATGGGATCCACTCACTTATACTCACGCTGACACTCGCTCGCGCCAGCCTCTGCCCCATTTCACCCTCGGCTCCCCATGATTCTGGCAAGGTCATGACCTCTATAACCATTGACTTTAACAGACTGGACAAGCATATGGAGGTAACTCGGGGGAAATAAAGTTTTAGGCACACACACTTCACGGTTATCTCAGCAAAACTTCATTTTCCATTAAACCACTCACTCCCGTCACGATTCGGTGTTGTCCGCTTTCATAAACGTCCCATCAGTCGACAGAGATCAACAGCAGTTAACTCCATCCCGATTCGCACATCAGTAGTGGATCTGAGGGCCCGCGGGCGAATGAGGCAATGCCCTCACCTGTGCGCATTAACATTCTAATGCCACCCGCATTGATGTCTGCATTCATTAAGACGAGAGCGCTCAGGGCTGCCATGTGCGCGTGATACAAGAACACCAATCTGTCATACAGAGTAATGGCTGTTGCTACTGTCGGCAAACACGCGCGCGCACACAAATCCCAGACACGTTTGGTGACTCCTGCTGTGTTCACTTCCATCTTGATAAAAGCGATAAAGGTGCTTCTTAATGTCTCACCTCATTTAGATTCAATCAGTCTATCAGTCACTGGCCTCACAACACACATGCTTTCAACCTGAGGAATGGCATTCTCATTAAGATACATCAGATACGGTGACTCCTGAACTGAGCATGCGGCGTATGGCAAATCATTTCCACCGGCTCTCATAAACGTCTTATTAAAACAGATCTCTTCTTATTTTCCACCTGTATGTACGAATGTCAAAATGATTTGCATTTGTACAGGTAGACTTATCGGTAAATACGCATAATGGAATCAGTTTGTGTGTGCGCTTGTGTAGCCGTGGCCCAAAGCCTCACCCGCCGTCAGTAATGACAGGCACAGCGTAATTAGCCTGGGGTAAACAATTAACACAGGAGATCCATTCTGATGCAAATGACCAAACCCCAGCAGAACCAGACACAATGCCGCCTCAATGCATTTAGAGTCATTATGATCACCTTCCAGGTTGGCGAAGCAAACGCCATTCAGTTTGTGTGTGCGTGCCGGTGCATTGTCTTTGTTATTTATTGTTATTTCTGGAGCTCGGTCCTCTGTTTGCCGTTCTCATTAAAGTTTAGGGTAAATGTTTTTTAATAATGGCGCTCCAGGTAAGCCGTATGTAAATTTTTGTCAAATTGGAGGCCGAAAATACAATGACGGGGCGAAGACGGTGATGCGTGGGCGCAAAACTCGTCCTTCAATCACACATCTGTTTCTCTGTAATCACACTCATCATTGTTCTTCTTCCTTCCTCTCTCCTCCACCGTTGTCTTTCGTTCTCCATACTGTCGTACCTCTAAATTAGCACCACTGCAGCCACCATTTGCTGTCCGTTCTACTTTTCAATTACCTCTGTTTTTAATTTACTCTCTGGATTTAATTTTGAAAATCATAGATTGATTGTCATAAATGGACCCATTTATTTTTCTGTGATGAGACGTGGAAGTGCATTATGGGATTGATTTTAAGGCACACATTAATGTCTTCATTCACTGTGTCACTTAAACACTTATTTCTCTATTACGCTTCGCATTTTTTTTTCGCATAGAGCGAGTTGGATGTAAGTTTAGATATATATTACTATGCACTGTTGAATCATCTGTAATGTTTTTTTGTGTGTTCATCCATTTTGAAAAGCTTTTAAGGTCATCTCTGCAAATGCACGGGAATAGAGTTTCGCGTAATGGCAGCACTTATTCACTTAATCGAGATCATACGATACAGTTTTTTTTCCTCCCAGAACAAAACTCTCCGTCTCTTCGAAGAGAAAGGGAAAAAAACTGTTCCTCTCCTCTAAGAATAATTGAGAACACAGTTGCTAATTAATCATGCAGTAGCTGAAAATTGAGGTGAAAGAGAAAAAGATGAGAGGACCTGGATGAGAGATGAGAGACATCTAGAAATGAGAGGAGAGGGCAAGAGTGGATGAGTGCAGGTCACATGGGGAGGGAAAACATAAAAAAACATGGTCATAAAGGAAACAATGGAACAAGATGGAGACATGGTTTGAGACAAAGATTGGTCAATTATAGATTAATTATTGTAATAATAGATAAGAGGTGATTTTAAAACATTACTGTTTACACAATGAAGGCAGTAACATTGCTAAAAGTAGCAAAGCTTTCAGATTAACTTCATTTATCAATAGCCAGATAGTAGTGTCACTATAGTTTTTAAAATCATGTAGCTTTTTTATAGGCTATAGTGAAGCTATTTTATTAGTTTTCTTGACATTATTTCAATATTAAGACTTGAACAATATTATCTCAGACAAAGCAATGTTTATTTTGAGAATGCAAGGCTCTTTTGAATCTGTTCTTTTCAGGCAACTGATATAATTGATATACTGTGTATACTATTGTTCAAAGGTTTGGGATCGGAAGGAATTTTATTTGTATTTTTTATGCACACCATTCAGACAGACTGCATTTTTCCATTCCACTGCTCTACGTTTCCATTATTCGTTTTATGTAAACACGCTAGATGGACGTGTTTGACCATTGTTAAAAGAAGTTCAACTTTTAAAAAATGTGTCTCAAGACAATGTGTTTTTCCTCATTCCACTGCCTGAGTCTTGCAGTTTTTCAAGAAAAACACGTTCTGAATGCATTTATTTGAAAGGCTGCATTTATTTGAAAAATACAGTAAAACAATTATATTGTGAAAATATTTCAGTTTAAAATAGCAGTTTCTATATTTTAAAATGTAATTTATTCATGTAATGGCAAAGCTAAATTTTCATCAGCAATTACTTCACATGATCCTTCAGAAATCGGTCTAATATGCTGATTTGATAACTTTTTTCTTTCTTTTTTTACTATACATTTTTTTTAAACAATTGTGCTTCTAATATTTTTGTGGAAATTGTGATTTCATTTTTTTGTATTCTTTGAGTACAAAGGTCAAAAGAAAAGCATTTATTTAAAGTAGTAATCTTCTGTAATATTATTAATATCTTCGTTGTGACTTTTGATGCATCCTTGCTGAAGGAAAATATAAATGTAAAAAAAAAAATTACTGACCCCAGATTTTTGAGCAGTAGTGTGTGTCAAACTCTGTCTGCTTAATGGAGCAGTCTGTCAAGTTGAGGCTCAACCAATACTTTAAGACACCACTGTACCTGTTTGTCCAACCATGGCAGACGAGGCAGGGCAGAATGGACTCTAAGAGGATTTGAGACCCTCTCAGACCTTCTAAACACTTTGAGGTTTTCTGGGTGAAGAGAGGTGAAATGGCTTGTCATGTTCAGTCTCTCGCTCTCTCGGGAGAGCATGTTTTATTTTATATTTGTGGTACAAAGGTCCATTCTCTTGGAGTTCTGCTAAAATGACCCTCTTAGCGTCCAACAGCCCCTCATTATCTCTCCATCTATCCTCCATTCAACCATCCCCTCCATTTTCGCCATTCTATTCATCTCTGCTGTCCTCAAATCCATCTAATTCTCTCCATTTATTCTATCTTAGTTCTACCCTTTTCTCCATTATTCCTCCATCCTCTTCTCTTTCTGCTCTGTTCATCATCCCACCACCTATAATGTCCTTTTCCCGCTCTTGTACACCATCATTCCCAATCTCTGTGACCTCCTCTTTCCCTTTCTCCTCTCATCCTCATCCACTCTTCATCCCTGTCTGTGCAGCCCACTCCAAATTGGAGAGGGCTGGTTTCCTCTAATTAAAATCTTTAATCAGACTCCTAATTAGCCTAACCAGAGCCTTGTAAATCATTTCCGCCTCTTGCCTCTCCTACAGACCCAGACCAAGATCCTTTTTGAAAGTGTTCGTCCCGCTGTAATGCAGCTAAATGAAAGCGAACTGCTGCAGAGGGATGGATATGATGGAGCAAGAGGAAGACACGGGAACGTGCCCTCATTCATTGTTCTGGGTGGGTTTCCTGTGATTGGCACACTGGTGTGATCTGTACGGTCTCTAATGTGGTTTTAAGCTTTATCAAGTCATTCTGTATTGATGGCAGAGGCTGGTGGTTTTTCACCCTAGCCATGGTGGATTTACGATGTTTATCTTAAATCTAGGACATCATATGAATGGTCACTGCAGGTTTGTAGCGCTTTAGAACTAGAAAAAGATAGTGGTCATTATGTACATCTTCAGGATTCGCAGCTCTATATCAAGTAGTTCATCACAGACGCAGATTTGTTGAAGGCTTTCAACTATGTATTTGTTTGCTTTCAATTATGTATTTATTCTTTCAGTAATTACTGTATAAAAGTTTATCAGAACGTAGAATATAATTTGTATGTAAATTGCATGTCATTTTATTTATTTTTTAAATTACATTTTCTTTCTGTTGTATGTATTTGTTCTTTCTGTACATAACATACACATTTTAATTGTATATTATTTTCCCTAGTGAGCAGCTAGACTAGCACTAGGAAGCATGGAAATCTAAGCTGCATGGAATTCATAGTGGCCTAAGTTTATCTTTTCAGCAAAGTAAATGGATGGATGGCTGAATGAATGTCCTTTACTGATCCCTAAAGGGAAATTCGGGAAGATGAGCTGTTGAATTCACTACATTCTTCTATTACCTCACCGCAGTGAGCTCTTCAACGCTCAGCCATGTCAGCTCCCTTTACTAATTAGGCTACACAGACTGAGTCTCCATAGCTAACCTGCCTCCAGGCTAAAACTTTATATGACTAACCTCTGCTTCCACACCATCTTTCACATGAATCCAAGCCACGGGTCGTCCCTTAAATCCGCCCGTTTTCAGGCGAATAATCGAACTCCCATGTGACTGGGGCTAATGTACACAGTGAATGACCTTTGCCACTGTTAATGGTTTAATATCTGGGTTTAGTCGTGGTGGATGTGAAACAAGAAACGTAATGAACTCCCCAGCATTATTAGCCATAGCTGATTACTCCGCACAGCTGGATGGGGACATGATGGAAATGCAGCCTTGTTTTCCTCGCTCTCGCTTTTTCGCTCTTGTTTTATGAGTTTCTGCCTAATGCCCCCAAAACACACTTATAGTCTCGTCTCCACGGTAGCTGAAGTCATTATTTGGATAAATGACATCACCTGTTGATTTTCTCCAGACCCTCGAAGGCTCATATCTCTTCTTCTGCTCCTTTCTTTTGTCTCTCGTACTCTTCTCCTTTCCCGAGCCACAGGCCTGGTATTTTTAGGGCCGTGTGAAGGGGTGAAAGCATTGAGCACTTTTTCTCTCATCTCTCCATTTTAATCCCTGAGTGATGGCTGAAATGTGCGAGGCCCAGAAATGACTGCCTCTCCTCGCCTGCGGGCATGAGCCATCATTCACCTCACTACAGAATAAAACTGCACAATTCCTCTCCAACCTGCCTACGGAGCACACCCTGGAGGTGTGTACGTGCCTGACTGTTGTGTAGTAGTGTAAGCGGGCTGCATTATTCCAAAAATTAAGAGCACTTCCTTTGTACTGGGCTAAATGGCGCATTATGCGTCTTTTTACTTTTCACCCTCGCTTTTCACAACAACCATATTGGATGTACTTACTCACCTTTTTGAGCCAAAACTGAACACGCTCCTATCGCATCATGGGAACACACACACACACATGTGTAATGCATAATGCATTGTGCTGTAGTCGTTTCAGCGTCATCATCCCCCCTCTGCACACCCAGTCTGTTCCAGGCTATCAGACATGACAGTGCCAGCTGGGCTCCTGGCAGCAGCCGAGCAGGGAGGAGGAGAAAGAGACAGAATCCAAGAGAGAAAGGGAGATGGAGACACAGCAGGACAATGTGAAGAAAGGATGCAGGGGGGGAAGTTGTGGGAGGCACGGTTTGCAGCACTCCAGCGTCTGTTCCGTTCCCCACTGATCTAAGACGTGTTGCAGAACCGTGCCGGTCGGATTTTTTTGGGACGGAAAGCTGCTCTGGGTTGAGCAGTGTTCAGTTTATATAAAGACAGCTGTCAGCACAGGAGTGTGTGCCACTTCCAAACACTCCACTCATCGCTGACTCACTCTAAGCAATTAACTGCTCCAGTTAACCTCGCTTCTGTTGATAGAGTAGAGAGAGAGAGAGAGAGAGAGAGGAAAAACAGTATCTGAGTGTATCTGTTTGAGCAAATCACCATGTGTGCTCAAGAAAGTGTGAGAACTGAAGAAAGTCTGTGTGCGTGGCTGTCCATCTGTCTGGGAAGGTGTGCCTGTTTAAACCAGCATGTGAGCTTTAAAGCAGCATGTGTATGTGATCATGTCTGAGTTAGCTCAGACTGTTCAGAGACTTTGCAGCTTGTTTCTGTACACCCGTGTTGGCGCTTGTATGCATAAAACTCTGCGTCCTGATACGCATGCTTTCCTATGCTAAAAGTAGTATGGGAAATTAGTAGGTCGTGAGTAGTATTAATGAATTGTTAGACAGGGGATGCACTGCACTTGCACCCCTACTGGATCTTTTGGTATTCTGTTATACACTGGTCAGAGTAAAGGTCAAAGATCAATGTTAATACGGCTCATGTAATATGTCCAGAAATGTTTTTATTCTACACACCTAGACATCTTAATTCCTAAAGAATGCATCAATGGTTAAGACATTCTGTTTAATTTTATAGACCAAAATTAGTATTATACAGAACATGAACCTCATAACAGGACTGCTATAGATCAAAATAAGTAAATTACTTGTTTGATGTTAAAGGTACAGACCACCCAAAAATGAAAATGCTGTCATCATTTACTCAACGCTGTACCAATCCAAACCTGTATGCAAATTTCTTTCTTCTCCTGGACACAAAAGAAGATATTTTGAAGAATGTTGGTAACCAAACGGTTTAATTTCCCATTGACTTCCAATGTTGTTGTTTTTCTTCTCTCCATACAATGGAAATACAATGGACGTTAATGGGAACTAAAATGGTTTAGTTAGCAACATTCTTTAAAATATCATCTTTGGTGTTCTACAAAAGAAAGTAATTCATACAGGTTTGGAACAACGTGAGTGTGAGTAAATAAAGGCAGAATTTTCATTTTGGTGGAATATACCTTTTAGTTATCATTGAATCGAATTATCTTTTGGTAAATATATATATATATATTATTATATAAACACTTAAACCTTCTTAGAGATTATATATGATTTTATTAAAATCATTGATTATGAAGGTTTAAGTGTGTACATTCAAAGTGTATTTTAAGTACATTAACTGGAAGATTAAGGTTATTTTTTTAAAGAAAGGACAACTGTTATATGACATGTTTCTAAGGCATCTACATCACTTACATGATCAATACTTCCCCAAAAGCCTTTTCCACTACATGTTTTATGGACTGTAATGGATTTTCCATACTGTTTATAAAGTAGGATTATCGATATCATTTCCAGAATGTTTGCTTCTGTTTTGTGTTGTTCTTTTTGCAGGGAATTCTTTGCAGTTTTTGATAAAGTAATTGCACAAATAACTTTTATATTGCTGATGTTCAAACTATTTAAACATGAGAATGAGATAAAATGAGAGTTTAAGATGTTTAAAAATGAATAGTTACTGCATTTAAGCAACTTATTTTTACATCATATCATGCATTATTTTATAGAAAAAGTATAAGATGAGAGTTTAAGATGTTTAGAAATGAATATTTAATGCATTTAAGCAACTTGTTTTTATATCATATCTCATGCATTATTTTATATAAAAATCAAGTTGAAAATGTGTGCATTAAATATGATGAACATTTTTTTTTGTGTGGTTTAACAGACAGTTAAAACAAATACTTTTTTATTTTATTTCTTATTTCTTATGTCAGGCCTGTGTTAACTGTGTATATTTCTCTGCCTATGTGCACTTTAACCAGACGCCATTACAGAAACACCATCACGCCCACCTCTGTCATCTGCTCCCTTCACCCGACACCCTTTTTCTTGACTCGGGATAGCACCGAGGGTCGGCCACCCGGTTTGCCTTGTCTCACAGGAAACTCCTCGAGCCTCTGCCTGGAAACATCTGAGACAGAGAACAGATGGCGCTGTGATTTCTGACAATTGTGAACATGTTTTCCCCCCAACTGTGTCTGTGTGTGTGTGAGCGTTTGTGCTCTTTTAGCTATCTAGACCTCCGCTCCTGTAGACTATACACCCTTGGGTGTGTATTTGTATGAATGAAAGAGTGAGAAAGAAAGGGTGAGTGGAGAAAAATGTGTATTTATGTTCTTTGCAGGCCTACTTGCTGCTGTGGGTCTGACCCAGGAGTCATCATGGATTAAAAGCACTGGGAAACGCGCCACACGTCCATCACTCAGCACACTCGGATCCAAACGAGTACAATGGGGTGTTGACAGATCTTCTCTTTTAATGCTGATCTCAGAGCAGTACTCCAGAATCTCTTATTATGATGGGAATTTGAATGTAGATGAGAATGATTGCTCTCAAACCAGCATATAGGAGACTAAGTGTGAAACGTCACCGGCGGGGCCCGCGGGTCAGGGATGATGATGAACTGAAGGAGCCCTTGCAAGAGCTGAACCCCACTGTTTGTCCTGAAATGGCTCCAACATATAAAAGGCCCTGCAGTAAAGGTGTGTATATGTGTGTGTGCGCTTCACTGTCTACAGGCTCGTACGGAAAGTAAATCAGGGGCCTATTGTACCGTAAATGTCACTCGCCCTGCCTCTCGTCTCCTGTCGCTGGCAGAGTGTTTTGCGGGTTATGAGACTGGATGGACACCAATACTCTGCCTTAAAGGTGTCCAGAAGATGCTGGAAGTGACTCGTGCACAAGATGAACTGTGAATTTTGGTCTCTGTGTGTTTTATAAGTCAGCATCCATAAGGAAAGGCGATTAAGCTGAATGGTAAATGTCAGTTATTTCTTTATATTGCCTCTGGCAGTGTAGAGACATCCAACATATTGGAAGAAAAGTTGTGCCCTTTGACAGGCATATAATATGGTAAATAGCAGAGTAAACTAGATTTTTGTGAGCGGTGTTTGCTTATGGAAAACTCACTGCCACAATGCTAGAGTGATAATGTTGTTTGCCAGGGTGTTGATTTATGATTGTTACGGTTCTCTGGGTGTTTTTTAATGTATTGCTATTAGGGCATGATAGTGGTATCAAATCAATTATCTTCCAATATGAGTAGGCGGGTTTATTCCTCTAGTTTTACATTTAGATTACCATTACCACCATGCAATGCTTACTCAAATGTAATCTTTAAAAACACTACTAATTTAATAACTCTGTATGATGTCATCTTTAAAACAAATCTAAAAAATAACATTATTTTTGATACTGTGCATTATAACGTTATAATGCCTAAATTAAAGTGGCATTTGATTTTAGTTTTTAAAGATTTAGTTTTAATTTTTGCAATGTAAATAAATGTAAAAATAATTTATAGAAATGTTGTGAAAAATAATTTATAATTTAAAAAATCAAAAGACTTGAAATAAAAAAAAATCTTTACTACCAGCCATTTATTTTTTATTAGTCAGAACATAAAAAATAATGATTGGCTTATTGTATTTGCCACGATTTTTATGTTGGCATTTTCCTTGTTGCCATGCGGTTGCTAGGGTGTTCTTGGTTGTTCCTTTTCCAAGTCAAAACTGTCTATGATGTTCTGTCCACTGTATTATTAAGTGAACATTTAAATGTCTATATAATGCCTCAGAAGATTAGTTGATATCATCTTCATAAATAAATATTCTTAAACAAGCTCTACATTTCCTTTTTAGCCCTGAAGCCAAACATTTAACACATAAGCCTGCAATGCTAATGTAGTATTTGGCTGACCTGATAAGTAGAAATAAGATCATGTGATGGAATTTGATATGTGAGGGAACATTATCAGTGGGCCACAATTACTACAACTATAGGGGTGGAATGAACATTCATTGTGTGAAGGTACGTCAAGGAGGTCAAAGGCTGGGATATACGAGTAGCAAAGGGAAGGGTAAAGGTGTCATACCGGTGAAAGGTTAGACCCCTGGAAGATGCAATTCTCCCACAGGGTGTCCACGGATCTCTGCGGTTTCCCGAGGGACTCGTTTAGGTGCAAAGCAGCTGTGGGCAAATGGATAACCTGGGTCGGTGTATCTGTGAAAGCCTCTCATTATAGGCTCGGCTGACTGTGATAACCTGATCGGTTTAACAGTTTCTCTTATAACGGCTGAGGTTTTGATTTAGAAACAAGGAGGGGGTGATTCTAGACCGGTATGAAAGGGCAACTAATTACAGGATCCAATGACTGTGATGTTCTGTGAAGGTCCTTAAGGCAGCAGCTCCCAGAGAGATGGTTAAGACATATCCAGTTACACCAATAAGCCCTATCCTCCACATAAAGCAAGCAGCCATGACCAGTCACACATTAGTCATCATTACTGTGAGTGCACGTGTGTGAAGGAGGGGCGTATTTCCAGTCAGCATGCTGGCAGTATGTGCGCGTCGGGGGTGAATGCACTAGATGTGATGCATGAGGCCTCTGACAGCTTTAGATGCAAAAAGCATATGTATAGCATATATGTCTAATTACCCATCACAGCATATGAGTACAAGCTACAGTAGTGTGTGTGTGAGAGAGAGAGAGAGAGAGAGACATACAGAGGCATTGTGTGTGTGCTTGTGTATTCACCAGCGTGTGCTTTGTAGACGACTATCTGAGAGTGTGGTGTAGATTAGAGGAGTAATTGGCAGAGTTTATGTACTGTCATGTCCCGGCAGGCTGTTTAGTATTGCGGCGTGTTTGCCGTGATCTGAGAGTCTTCAGGCCTGATCCTCCCTCTCTGACTATCTGAACATCAATCGATTCTGTCTGCTAGTGATATTCGCTCATTGATCAATTAGCGGCTAACTTGACTAATCTTGAACTTTACCGTTTTTTTTTTTAATTGTTATGCTTCCTGTGAGGATGTTGGAGAATGTCACAGCTGAAATCCAAAACTGAGATCTCGAAATGTAAATCAGGACGAAGAGGAGTGTGTTTAATGCTTTCGCAGACATCTACCTATATGACGCTATTATGGGACAAGCCGACCTTATGTTGGGCCGTGGCGGTGTAGATCGCGGGCGCCCCCTGTTGGTCCTTACTGCAACTGCGGGCTTTCCTAGAGGTACAGATGAGGGAAGCAACCAGTTGCGTGAAAAACAGCTTAAATGACAGCAGCCGGACAGGGGATTTTGCAGGTCAAAAAAGCGGGTTGACATCTTTTTTATTTTTATATAACACTGATAGGGGAAAGGTATTGTTTAGGTATTATAAGAAGTTTAATGGAATGTGCGAAATTTCTGGAAAGAGGAAAAATACCCGGATTGAGCCCAGAGAGAATACATTAGGCTGGAGGAAAAGTGAGCAAACTGTGAAAAGACCCTCCTCTGCCACGTCTGAACCTGCCCTGTCAGTTCCTTTCAGCTCAAAACCCGCAGAAGAAGCCGGCGGAAAGAAGGAAGCTTTAATTAATTAACGGTACAAGGAAACAAGGAACTTTTTTCACTTTGTTTTTTGCCCCTCAGTTCTCCGAGCAGACGGAACAGCTGCGCTCGCTCAGCAAGCGCAAAAACCAACATCTACAGTTCCGCCTGTATAATATCCTCCAACGTCTGCTGTTATTTAAGGGGTTTGTTTAATTCTGTCTTTTCTGTGATCTCTCTCGGATATAAAGCGAAATTTCTGGAGGACACCGTTCGGTTTATGGTTTAGATTTAAGAGGATTTTAACGTTTATTGTATAGGCCGTGAAGATGCCTGGTCACTATTTAATGCCCTGTTAGCAGCGTATCTGGATGGAAAATTATTTTTTGACATCGGGATTAGAGTGTCAGAAGAGGGAGCCTTATAAAAAATACCATGTTATGGTAACTATGTTTTCCGCCAAAATACATTGTCTACTACAGTTGTTACTACTGTAAAATTTGAATTCATTCTCATTCAGTGTTATCTGTCATTGATTAATTTATTTTATGACAGAAACATCACAGTTTTATCAGTGATACTATGATATTTAGTAACTGGTTACCACAGTAATTTTTTTTAAAGGCAGCTGAGAATGAATGTATTTTTTATTTTATTATTGTTGTTCTGAGATGGCTTGTGGCTTGGATCCTCGGGGCCTTGAGCCAAGGTTCCTGAAGCATCCAGAAACAAGGCATTGCTAATGTAAAATTTATATATATATAAATAGTTTTATAATCACTGAGTGCAAATTACATATAACAGGGCATTGCATTTCACAAAGACAGACTAAAAAGCTTCTGTCAATAAAATGCTTTAGGAGCAGCCACTAGACACCGTTAACTTATATAGATAGGTAAACAGTGCTTGAATGTATGCCAGTAACATAATTAAATACAATAAATTAAAATCAAACCATGTTGGAGAGTCTCCAAGAGGCTGGTGTCCTGAAGCCTTAGGACCATAATCCATCCTCAGGGTTCAGTACTTAAACATCAATTGTAAAGGTAGATGCGGTAAAAGTGTGTACTAAATGAGGCTGTTTTTTATCCTTTGAAGATTTACTAAAATTATGAAAAGTTGATGTTACATGCCAGAACAGGAGCTGTATGTAATCTTTTTACAAAAAGCATAACAATTTAAGAAACATGCTAGGTTCAAATATTTGTTTCTCCAATATGACGCAGCCATTTATTCTACAATGAAATGTGTGTTTAGTGTCAGAATTTCTGTTTATGTTTTGGTCTGCGTGATTCGCCCACTGCCTATTTACCTAATTGTATTTCAACACCACGGGTTGCCAGGTGGAAGCTACAAACAAACTGGGGACTCAGAGATTGCAGATTCTACTCCATCTAAAAAGCCCCGGCTCACCAACTTGCAGAAGTTGCAGTGCAAGTCTTATCGCCATCCATAGCATTGAGTCTGAAGAGAAGGGTGGCGAAAGAAACAATGCTCTCAATATTTTGAATTTGGACTGCAGAATTAATTTCAACTGCTAGCTGTCAATGTTACATACAGCACCTTTAAGCATTTGGAAAAATAAGTGTTTGAGATCAGTCGAAAATAAAGTCATTTCAGAGGTGGAGCAAGAAGATAAACATTTTATTCTTTTTAATTTGGTGCAGCAATTAATTAATCCAAAATATAAACTGGAATATGTTGTATAAAGTAAATAAGATCAGTGTAATTTTCATGTTGACACTACTTATAATTTGTGGAATGATATATTAATATTTCTCTCTCTTTTCTCTCCAGTCCTGCAATGGTGCCCATTTCTCCAGTTCCTCTCCTGTTTCTACTAGTGTTGGCTCTGCAGAGCATCTGGTCATCTGCTCCCCAGGAACAGAAAGTTCAAAGCTCGACTCAGCCAGAAATCTCCAGCTTACATCACCCCACCTGGAGCCTGGGGCTGCAGCTGTATAGGTCGCTCCGCATCGACGGTTCCCAGACCAACACCTTCATCTCCCCGCTTCTGTTGGCCAACTCCCTGCTGGCTCTAGAGGGGAGCTAAAGGATCCACAGCAGGCCAGTTTCATGATCTCCTGAGAATCACCAAACATGATAAGGCTGTTGGAGAAGCTTTGACCAAGGCACTGAAATCTGTGCGTGAATCTAATGGAACCAGCTACACATTGCACAGTTCCTCTGCACTGTTTTCCAAACAAGTTCCAAAACTGGGGAAGAGCTTTCTGGAAAAGCTCCAGACCCACTTTGGGTTGCAGCATGTGGCCCTGGAGGATGCACAGAAACAGACTGATATGGAGAAGCTCCAGTCCTGGGCTAAAAGTGAGATGGATGTGGAAGAGACCGCCGATCTGGAACTGGCACCGGAGACCAAACCTGGAGCCATGATCCTGGCCAATGCACTGCACTTTAAAGGTGAGAAGAAAGAATAAGTTGGAAACTAGTTTAGCTGGCTTCAAATAATGCTAGAAGAACACAATTATATTTTACTATGATATTGTGTTACATAGTGAGGTTAAGGAAAGTTATTTTAATCACTGAGTGCAAATAACATATAACAGGACATTGCATATCATAAAGACAGACTAAAAAGCTTCTGTCAATAACATGCTTTAGGAGCAGCCATTAGACACCGTTAAAACCGTGTGGCTTGTCTACTGTACTTAGGGGATCGGAATAGTTGTGTCTAATCTTGAAGCTTTATGGTCCATTATGTGTTTGGACTTTAGCCAGACTGCATTGCAAAATTCATGGTCTCATCCTTCTCTGATGCACTGTAAAACCTGACTTTATTTAAATGGCCTGTGGGAAGTGAATACTATTATTTTCTATAATTTGAGTTCTTAGGGATGTTTTGTTCGTGAGCTAATCAGTGTTTTTGAATGAATTTTAGGCATGAAAGATTTGTAGATATGTGCATTGTAAAGATTATATCAGTGGTTGATTCCAGTTCTGTAATCATATAGGCAGATCACTGTTCCAAGAGCACTGATGTAAATTCTAACAGCACTGGGATTTAAATCATGAATTTATATGGGATTTGAATCATTGATTCAATTGATTTTTTTCAGGAATGAAACAAGAGACTGCTTGTATGGCTGTGTTCCACTTCGCTTTAGACACACTTCTGAACCTTCTGAAGCACTTCCCCTCGGGGGAAACCCCGCTGCTATTTTGAAGTGCGTTCCACCCCTTACCAAGGTAGTATACTTCAAGTTTATTTAAGTATTAAGTATACTTAAGTAAAGTTCAAGTATATTTTGAAGTATACTTTATGTAGTAAGTATACAAATATCAGTGTACTAATAGTATACTTGTAAGTGTACTATTTCAATACTCCTTGGGACTAAATTGGGCCACTTTCTAGTATATAAATATATACTTTAAGTATACAGTAGTAAACTTTGAGTACACAATTAGTTTACATCAATCTTTTTAGCTTTTACTGCAACTATACTAAAAGTAAACGTATAGGTATACTGATAGTTTACTAATTAAATAGCATTAGAGCAAAAAGTAGCATTTGTAATAGGGGAAGTCGTGGCCTAATGGTTAGAGAGTCGACCTCGTAATCCAAAGGTTGCGAGTTCAAATCTCGGGCCGGCAGGAATTGTAGGTGGGGGGAGTGAATGTACAGCGCTCTACACCCTACAGGTGCATCTCAATAAATTAGAATGTCGTGGAAAAGTTCATTTATTTCAGTAATTCAACTCAAATTGTGAAACTTGTGTGTTAAATAAATTCAATGCACACAGACTGAAGTAGTTTAAGTCTTTGGTTCTTTTAATTGTGATGATTTTGGCTCACAAACTCATGACAGCTACAAAAAACAACAACAACAATAAGCCGGCGAAGCTGTTGTCGTTCCATCCTTACGGATGACAGCTTTGGAATCCCGGAAAATAAACCGTGGAACTTTGACCAATGAGAGAACAGTTTACTCCATTAAACAAATTTGATCCATTTAGAAACTTTGCCTTGTGAAAGCGAACCGCACCAAGAATAAAAAGCAACATTGTAATGATTTTAATCCCTGTTTCGGAACAAAGCAATCAATCTACAGGTGTGAAAGCACTCGTAGATTAAATGTGAAAGTATGTAAACCCTGTTGTTTCTTTTTCTTCACTTGTGTTTTTGGGAAATTCTGTATAGAAGAGGTGTACTAGCGCCCCCTACCATATAACAATGAAAACACAGATTCTATGAGCACAAGTATAGCTTTAAGATATTTAGACTTTTTCTAAGTATAAGTCAAGTATACTTAAATGTCATTTTAAGTATATTTCCACAATGCAACACTGTTGTGATGTCAACACAGGCTGTGTTTAATTTACCCCACCCCAAACAAATCTATGATACATGCATTCTCTTTTCAATATTTAAACAACCCCAGCATACCTATATACATATATAATGTGTAACGAATCAATGACGTATATCAGAGTCAACAAGATGCAAGATGAAAGTTAGTGAGAAAAGGACATTAACACCTAAGTGGAACACCGCCTATTTGTGAGTCACTGAATTAGGGCTGGGCGATTTTCAGTTCACTGAAAAGCTAGGCAATATCGCGTTCATTATCAAAGGCGATTCATCTGCGATAATGAAAGCGATAATCAGCTTTTCAGTGAACTACGGCTCTGTGTATTAAATACCGCTCTATTTGAAAACAGGTGATGGAGATTTACCGCTAATCACGGAACCGGCTTTACTGACGAGATGCGCATGCATATCGCATGAGATATATCGCCCAGCCCTACACTGATTCATTTATTCAACTGATTTTTTCAAAAGCACTTATTCATTCAGCAAAAAAAAAAAAGTGACTGCCACGAGTGAGTCATTGAATCTTTACTCAAATGACTCACTTGCATAATGATGTAACCTGAAAAAAAGATTAAATGAACAAATCTTTTGGTGAACTGATTCAAAAGAGTCATTGGGATTAATCAAAATCCCCAACCCTATATGCTACTTATGTTATACCTTTTAAAAACTCAAACAATAGGCTACTTTTTTACATTTGAGTTTTTCTCAGTTCCAATTCCAAGGTCATTGGTGAGATAATACAGATTTACACACAGATATCAGATCATACTGTATCTAAAAAAAGGCAAGAAGTGATATTTGAACCAAACAGGATCAGACAGCGTGGTCATAGCACCGCTGGGCATCCGCTCTCTTGCGTGCTGGAGAATTAGCTAGTACAGATTGTGCTGCTGCTTCTTGATAAATGGACTATAAACAGTTGCACGACTGATGCTGAAGGTGAAAATTTGCTTGGAGGATAAGGAATCACACTTTAGGGGGTGTGCAAAACATACGTGTGTGTGATTGTAGTGATTTATGTTGGTGTTGCAAATGTATCTGTGAAGTGCATGTGTTTACTTATGTGTTTGTAAGTATTTGTGTACTGTATACACACCTGTTTGTGTTCACGCTGAGAAGTCTGATTTATTTTAGCAAACTGGCGTTTAGTGAACAAATTGGTTGGAATGAATGATTAATTATTTCAATACAGTTTTCATTACAGTTTCCAAACTACATTCTAGTGATTTACGCTCTGTGAATCTGTCTAAATAATGTATTTAATAAAAGCCTCGGTTCAATAGAATGATTCTTTTATAAATCAGTCATCAGTAGTTCATGCATTCTCCTTCACTCCCAGCCTGCAAGGTTGATGACAAACCACCTCTAGTATATCAGGAAGAGCCTATATATCTTCCCGGGAGAGGTGATGTGTCATCTTAAATAATTTAGTAATGATCGTCTGCATCGCCTGCCCTCCGGTGAGTGGCTATATTCTTCATACAATACTATTCTGCTAACTGCATACAGTGCAGTATATGCTGTATACTGTTAAAAATGATATGAATCTGTATGCATTGTGCAACAATGAACTGTGTACTGCATTATTGTTGCATGACAATCACTTTGCAGTTCTGTGAATGGCATTGTCTTTTCATCTCTGAAATAAATATGGTTATTCAAAACCATGCATGCAGGAATTTGCATAATATGCACAGAATATATATATTTTCCATATGTATAAATTTAGCTGGCACTCTTATCCAAAGAAACCATTCAAAGTATGTATTTTTATCAGTTCACACGTTCCCCTTAAGAGTTGATTACTCAATTTAAATTTGTGTCAATCATATGAGCACAATGGTTCAATGTGTAAAAGCTTGCATGGTAACTATTAGGCCAAGGCTCTGATTTAGTATAAAAAAACAGACACAATTTTTACACGCTCAAGAGAGGCTAGTTTTCTTGTCTCATTATTATTGAGCTGTAATAGTAATATTGTTTTTGCACAAAATCCGTGCAGTACATGCAGTACCGTGTTTAGTCAAATCAGAGATAAGTTTCTTGTCACTTCCAAGAAGAGATGTTAAATATGCTCGAAGGGCTTAAAATGAGTTTTTAACATGCCGGTGCTATATGCTGTTCTACTTCACCAGAGTTCTGTCTCTCTCTCTTTTTGTGCATTGTCTCTCACACATGCTGGAGTCTTGTTCTACTCATCGATTTCTTTGTCTGAGTAATACTGGCAGGTACTTTGATCTTATTTTAAACACCGAGCGATGGGAACGGAGCGGTAGGAGGAGAGCTTCTCTCAGTCTCTACTACCAAACGCAACAGGAAATAAAGTTTGGATTGATTTTAGGCTGATAAGCAATCTAATTAATTTCTTTTGTTTTATGTTTTGACTTAATTACATATTTTTTCCCCTGTTCGCATGCAAGAAGCGGGAGTCGGTGGAAGTTCATTAATTCAGTCGATGAAATATACAAATTAGATCAGACAATAGATTGGGCCCTGTGAATGAGATTATGAAAATTGAATTCATAGTTTGGATTTATAATTTAAAGGCAGTCAGTAGTCGCACCGCTTCAGGGTTCTATAGTAATTCATTTAGTCGCCAGTGTAATATTAACTTTGTCCGA
The DNA here is from genome assembly GCA_027564155.1 of Gymnocypris eckloni scoliostomus. Classification (NCBI taxonomy): domain Eukaryota; kingdom Metazoa; phylum Chordata; class Actinopteri; order Cypriniformes; family Cyprinidae; genus Gymnocypris; species Gymnocypris eckloni. The sequence continues at coordinate 31,528,803 of CM050413.1, read as the reverse complement.
AGCTTTTTCATTGTCTCTGATGGGTCGTTTGTGGACTTTTGCTTTTGGTGTTAATCTGAGAGCAGTTTAGTCTGTTCTCCTGAAATCGGTTTAATCATGCATGTGCCTGCTTCAGACTTTTGAGCCAAGTGGATTGGATTGTAGCTTTTAAAAAATATATTTAATTAGCATTTTTAAGGAGTAAGTTACAAATATTTTATAGGAAAAAGTTGTTTAAATTGCACCGGCCTTATGCAGATAATTTACTTTATAACACAAGTAGTTATAATGCTGTATCTATATGTCTGTCTGTCTATATATATATATATATATATATATATATAAGTCAAGTCAAGTTGAGCTTTATTGTCATTCCGCTACATGTGTGGACATATAGTGGGACGAGATGTCGTGTCTCACAGGACCACGGTGCTACATAAATACAGATATACAACACGAAGTAAAAACAGTATAAACCTATACACAACTGACCTACTGTCAGCTTTGACTATACATATGCTATATGTAAAAGTGGTTACCTATACATAAACTAAAAAAAGCCATAAACTTAAAATAAAATACAAACTGTACAACTGTGCAGATGACTTCAAATACTGTACATGTGCAAAAAGAGAGACATTCAAGCAGCTGGCTGGGGAACAGTGTAAGGTGATTTGTGGTGCATGAGCCAGTAAACATACATACATTACAGTCGTATATTACAATCAGTCTTTTGTGGGATTATGGACACACAATGGTGTGTGAAAGTGTCTAGTGCATGTAGAGGAGAGTGTGTTGCTACAGGTGGCTTGTGCAGGCCCGCTCACCTGAATTGCACAGAAATAAAAGTTTAACAGTTTTTTCCTGTGATGTGGTAAGGGGGGTTGTTTGGGGTTTCAGAGAGAGGGGCAGTGTGATGTGAGTTCAGGGCTCTCACAGCCTGGGGGAAAAAGCTGTTGAGCAGTCTGGCGGAGCGGGCTCTGATACTCCGGCACCGCGTCTACCTGAGGGTAGGAGCTGGAAGAGACTGTGGGAGGGTGGTGGGGTCCTCCACGATACTTTTTGCTTTGCTGGAGCATCGTGTAAGGAAAATATCCAGGATGGAGGGGAGAGGGGCACCAATGATTTTTGCAGCGGTGTTCACTGTTCGCTGGAGGGTCTTGCGGTCTGCTGCACAACAGTTTCCGTACCAGACAGTGATGCAGCTGGTCAGCACGCTCTCAATGGTACCCCTGTAGAAGGTGGTGAGGATGGGTGGAGGGAGACTTGCTCTTTTCAGCCGGCGGAGAAAGTGTAGGCGCTGTTGTGCCTTCTTTGAGATAGACTTGGTGTTGGTAGTCCAGGTGAGGTCCTCTGTGATGTGCATATATATGATATATATATATATATATATGTATGTGTATATACTCACTGAAAAAGTAATGTCCTCTCACTTTTAACTGATTTTATTTCCATAAATCAAAAGTCACAGTGAGAATCTTGTGTGTCCACCGGCTGCTTTAAGCTCTACAGTGCATCTTATGAACAGCCAGTTCTTGCTGTAAGATGTTACTCCACTCTTTCACCAAAGCACTTTCAAGTTCTTGAACACGTCTGAGGGGACACATGGTTATATGTGGTTTTCCACTCCAAGGACAATCAGCTGTCCTTCCTGTCTCCCTGTAGCACTCTCTCGGGCGTCTTACATTGCAGGCATTGCAGTTCATTGCTCTGACTACATCTGAGTCCTCATGCCTCCCTGCAGCAGGACAGTGGCATGTTCATGCAGGTGAGCAGGAAACGTGGGATTCTTTCTTCTGGTGTTTTTCAGAGTGAGTAGAAAAATCTCTCTCTTTAATGTCCGAAGTTATTATAACTGTGACCTTAAATGCCTTCTGCAAGTTTCACATGTCCATGTGCAAAAATTGTTTATGGTTCATTGAACAAGTATCAGAAATATTGTTTAAACCCTTTTCAATAAAAATGTGTAAAGTTAATTGGATTTTACAAAATTATATTTTAAAAACAGTATTCTAATAAAAGACAGTCATTTTTTATGATATTCCTGACTGGAATGACAATAGTAGGATTGATTGCCTCCAGTCCTCTGGTGCATGTACAATTCATAATTCAGGTACGCTGAAACAAATAGCCAGGCACCATGGAGAAATGGATTGGAGTTCACATCAGGGTGCAAATGGAGAGCCACAGGTGTGGAGTGAAGCATAAGATAGGTGAAAGATAAGATGATTTTGAGTGAATGGTCAAAAGCTTTAAAGGGAGAAAGAGGTACTGTAGGCCGATTCCTGGTGTGTCATGGTTGCAGACACCACACTAGCTCATTACATCAGTCTTTGTGTTCTGTACAGCAAACCCCAAAAACAAGCACACATACTTCACCCCGAACAGCAGCCCTGCTTCGAGTACCAAAGGATCTGGCAAGAGAAGATGAAAACGCTTTAATTCACAGTGTTTTAGCTTTATTGTTTGTGGCTCGGTTATTAGTGAAAATGGGCATGAGAGAGTCTTCAAGACGCAAAACCACACAATAGCTGCTTTGTCTTTACCCTCTGTAATTAATGAAGAAGGTATAAGTGTCTCTCTCTTGCGAATGCTCGTTGGGTCATTCTGTTTCTCTTTTTCAGTCACAGAATCTCCCAGGATGTTTTCTTTCTTTTGATTGCCAGCCAAGACTGCAGTGACAAGAATCCTTGTGTGGCATTTCAGAAACTCGCATGGCAGAATTCCCCGTTTAAAGCTCGCAGTTCTAAGAGCTTTGCCACCCCATAATAACTGACAGATACCATGCCATGTGTTTTGAACTTTAGGCTGATCAAATTTCATCCCCCTGTACAATTACTGAAATCCAACTGCTCTGGCTCTTGGCTTGCGTTCACAAGCTTAAAGAGAACTGCTAGTATACCATTGAGGCACATGCAAAGCTTGGAACGGGGCCGAATGGAGAGGGTTGCTTTCCCTACACAGGATCAGGTGTTTCTCATAATAAATGACAGTACAGTGACTCGTCTCGGGTTTATGAAATTAGACTTTTCTTTAGAGGAATCGTACCCTAGTTTCTGTCTCTTTGTTTTGTTTATTTTCTGGTTTTGTTAATGGTATTCCTAATTATACGCAAGTAGCATGTTTTGAATTCCTCAGAAGGAGGATGTTTAATGCTGAAAGCAATGGTATTGGGAACAGGAGTGTTTAATGGTGATTATGGACATTTCATCTTGGGTGGCATTGGCACATTCCTTTTTAAGGCACAGCAAAACCGAGGCCTGGATAAACTGCAGCTATAAATACAGAAGTGCGATCAGGTGACTTTAATGAGAAAGTAAAAAACTAGCACCAAATCAAAAAGGGGCTAGTGATCATTCTAATGCTGGTAAAATATTCAACAACCCCGGAAATATATTTTGAACATAAGCCACATTTAAAGATATATGAATGCCATTGCATTGAATAAAAAATCAATCAAGTGGCATTTATTTAAAGACAAATAGCACAAGCACACCGTTTTTTATTTTATTCCTGTGATAACAAAGCTGAATTTTCCGTGTCACGTGATCCTTCAGAAATAATTCTAATATGCTGGTTTCATGTTCAAGTAATATTTCCTAGTATTAGTAATGTTAAAAAAAGCAACAACAACATGATACATTTTCAGTAATTTTTTGAAAGCTCAAAAGAACAGCATTTAATTGAATATGAAAGTAGTACATACTCTAAAAGTAGCTTTAATGTCCATGTTCGAACACATTTGCTTAAAATGTCCTTGGGACTTGTTGTTTAAAAACAATAGTCAAAACAAAAATAAATTCTAGCTTTTCAGCTGTTTTGTATCTGACACAATAAGGTTCAGACATTTTAAGTGTGTCTTACTTTTTGGGGCCAGTGCAGGTCCAAATAACACGTGGCAAGGTTCAAATTGAGTTGCAGAGGCCATTGAATGCCTTATGTGTTTGTCTCTTCTCTCCTGTTCAAGAGCAATATAGTGCTTCTGGTGCCCGAAATACAATAACATGGCCTGGCTTTAACCCCATATTGTCTTGCAATCATCCTTAGTATTTGATTTGACTCAATACTGCTTTTTTCGCGCTTTCTTTCCATCACATTCTTTATCTTTCCCTTGACTAATCCAATAAGGTGAAAAGACTGTGGAAAAGAACATGTGACTGTAATACTGCTAATAGTCTCTTTATCGAATCTCATCTTTGTCACTGAATTTAATGGGTGTAATGGGCTGTAATAATATGTCCTATGCCTCTGCCTCCCCTGCACCCCTCCTCTCGCCTTTTCTTTCTTTTATTTTTGGTTCTTTTCTGGCACGGGGTCTGTAATATTCCTTTGTATAGTTTAACTCATCAAAGGCTCAATGTATGTCAGTTCCAAACAGTAAGATTATTGCACCTGATTGTTTCTAATAGTTTGCGTCAAAATATAAAATTGCTTGTCCGGGTCATGACGTCCAAGTCATGTTAATCTATTCACTGTCCACATGTGATTTTTTTTGTTTGTAGGATTTTGGGATCGAGGCTTTTACCATGAAAACAAAGATTTGCGCAGCTTCTTTGGTACAAAATACACAAAAGTTCCCATGATGCACAGATCAGGTAAGTTTCACCAGTCATTTATCATTGAGATACACAACAAAGACATCCAAACTACCAAATATTTGTTTTCCCAGGGGTATACCGTCACTATGAGGACATGGAGAACATGGTACAGGTGTTGGAACTGGGCCTATGGGAAGGGAAGGCCAGTATGGTTCTGCTTTTGCCCTTCCATGTGGAGAGTTTGGCTCGGCTGGACCGTCTGCTGACTCCGGATCGGGTGGAGAAGTGGTTGACGAAACTGAACTCCACAAGTATGGCATTATCCCTCCCGAGAACCAAGATAAGCAGCACGGTCAATCTACAGGTAATAGTCTAAATATTGTACATATCACTTCCTACACGGCCGTTATGAGTGTGTGAAATACAATTTTAAAACATTACGTTATAGACAAAATATTCTTAACATTCAATGTAGATAAGACTCATTTAGAAAGCTAATGGAAGATATCCAGATATGATATTAGCATAATGAGAAGGAACCATAGGTCATAGATTATTCTCATTCAGTGGGAAAGCCATTTTTCTTTTAATGGAAATTGTTGTAGCACTGAAATTGCAGTCAGGCTCCGGAATGCTGTTTTATGTGTCTTAGGACACTGAGCTATGGTCTTTATTCTTTAAAACATTCCTCAGATGCGCATCGTAAGTGCTTCCATTGTGCTGCTCTCTTTTTGAACACCAGCAGGCTGAGCATTCAAGAGCCAGGGAGCTCGCTCATGCGTGCAATTCTTGGAAAAAATGTATAGGACTTTTACATGATTACAAAATAAATTATACAAAATTAAGTAATCGTTAAAGTATCACCGTTTAAATATTAAGCAACACCACTGTTTTCAACACCAGAATATTAGAGTAATTTCTAAAGGATCATGTGACCCTGAGGACTGGACTAATTATGCTGAAAATTCAGCTTTTCCATCACAGCAAAAATAAAAACAATGAAAACCGTTGTTACATTAGTAAACTGCACACCCTAAACATGCATGTAAATGTAGTAACTTTAAAATGAATGTAACTGCTTCAAAATATGCTTTTTTTGTGTGTGGGTGGGTGTAATTTACGTTCGAGAGCAAAACGTCAAGTTTCATCATTTTATGTTTACCACAGACCTTGTTTTGCTCATAAATTGAAAAACCCATTTATAAACCCATAGTAAAACTTGAGGGAACCCCGTGGTGTTTTTGTCTTCCGGATTTTAACATCACAGCTGCAGTGCTCTGTTGATGTTGTGCAATACAGACCTCAACAGAAAGCCATCCTATAATTGCATGCCTGTGATCCCTCTAAGTTTTTCCCATACAGACTAATGACCTGGCATCCCAAACATTTGTGCTCCTTCAAGGCCTGGGCCCTCGAAAAGATGCCATGCTGAGTTAGAAGCTCAGCAAGAGTCTCTCCAGCAGCTCGGCCACAGGAAGCAGCCTGGACTTAGATAGCGAAGAGTGACAGAGTTTTAGAATAGCACAGATGGTTCTGTCTGCACTGCTGAACAGATCTAGATTTGGACGACAGAGAGTGACAGTGACTGTGGTGGGCTTGTTTGGGCTGTTGTGTTCAGTGGATGAGACCGTGTCTGGTATGATTGGCTTGTGGGTAAGCACATTTGAATTCTTTGGTTTCTTGCGGTGGGTGGATATGTCAAGCACGCCTTCGTAGTGCTCTTCTCGTGGATCCCGGAGGTGAAGTGTTTTGGAGCTTGATGAATGATTTTGTGACATATGCTACTGGCTTTCCGCTCACCTCGGTCTTCTTTCTCCTTCCTCGTATCTTTCCTGTCTCCTTGCCTGTTCTTCGTATTTGTCTTTTCTCTCTCTAGCTACCTCTCCGTCCTCCCTCTCTCAGCATCTGACCTCAGCTCATCTATCTCCTGCCCGGAATCCACTGGTTCCTCCCACTCATCTTTCATCTCTATTACACTCATTCTTTGTCAAACTCTCATTCTAGTCTTATTCTTCTTCTTTTTGTCTGTCCTCTCATATCTGTGAAATATTTCACTTTTTATTCTTTATTTAGTGGAATCGCCTGTGACCTTTTTAACTTTTTTTTCTTACTCTGTTTTTTCTTTCTGTTGTTTTAATCTATTTCATTGTATGTACAGTATACAGTGTATAAGTATTTACACTGTAAATACTATAAGTATTTGATACACTGTCGATTTTTCAAGGTTTCCCACTTACAAAGAATAGAGAGATCTGTAAATGTACACCTCAACTGTGAGAGATAGAAACAAAAAAAAAATCCAGAAAATCTCATTTTATGATTTTTAAATGATTCATTTCATTTTATTGCATTAAATAAGTATTTGTTACAATAGAAAGATAAAAGGATTTTGGCCCATTCCTCCATACAGGTCTTCTCCAGATCTTTCAGGTTTTGGGGCTGTCGCGGGGCAACACAGAGTTTCAGCTCCCTCCATAGATTTTCTATTGGGTTCAGGTCTGGAGACTGGCTAGTAAGAAGCATTTCAAGGTCCTGCTGTGTGTTTGGGGTCATTGTCATGCTGGAAGACCCAGCCACGACCCTCTTCAATGCTCTTACTGAGGGAAGGAGGTTGTTGGCCAAAATCTTGCGATACATGGCCCCATCCATCCTCCCCTCAATACGGTGCAGTCGTCCTGTCCCCTTTGCTGAAAAGCACCCCAAAGCATTATGTTTCCACCCCCATGCTTCACGGTCGGGATGGTGTTGGGATTGCACTCATCTTTCTTCTTCCTCCAAGCACAGCGAGTGGAGTTTTTACCAAAAAGTTATATTTTTGTCTCATCTGACCACATGACCTTCTCCCATGCCTCCTCTGGATCATCCAGATGGTCTTTGGCAAACTTCAGGCGGGCCTGGACATGTGCTGGCTTGAGCAGGGGGACCTTGCACGCGCTGCAGGATTTTAATCCATGACGGTGTAGTGTGTTACTAATGGTAACCCTTGAGACTGTGGTCCCAGCTCTCTTCAGGTCATTGACCAGGTCCTCCCGTGTAGTTCTAGGCTGATCCCTTAACTTTCTCATGATCATTGATACTCCACAAAGCGAGATCTTGCATGGAGCCCCAGTCCGAGGGAGATTGACAGTCATCTTCAATTTCTTGCATTTTCTAATAATTGGTGCCTTCTCAACATTTTGTTTGCCTATTGTCCTGTAGCCTATCCCAGCCTTGTGCAGGTCTACAATTTTGTCCCTAGTGTCCTTAGACAGCTCTTTGGTCTTGCCCATAGTGGAGAGGTTGGAGTCTGATTAATTGAGTTTGTGAACAGGTGTAATTTATACAGGTAACGAGTTCAAACAGGTGCAATTAATACAGGTAATGAGTGGAGGAGGATAGGAGGGCTTCTTAAAGACAAACTAACAGGTCTGTGAGAGCCAGAATTCTTGCTGGTTGGTAGGTGATCAAATACTTATTTTATGCAAAAAAAAATGTGGTCAATTTAGGCTTGTTTTTTTTGTGACTTTCATGATAAAATTGACCATTTAAAAATTAGTTTTTGCTCATTTCTACACAGGCAACTTTTTGTGACTTCAAACTGATAAGAGTATGTCACATATTGGAGAGAGAGAAAAAAAACATATATAATTCATTTATATTAAACTATATCATATATATTATAATTGCTTATCAAATTGTCACTATAATTAAAAATATACACACACACACACAAATATATAGACATATACACACCGATATGTTTGTTATTTTAAGGAAGAAAAACAAGGTTTAATATATAAAATAAATGAATATATTATGAATGCATATAAAAATATATGTTTATACATTCTAAACAATATAAAATAAATATTCTTATCAATAGTAGATATTGATACTGAGTGTCATATATAATTGTATAATTGTATTTAAAATATATAGCGAACCAGCCTGATTAGTCTTTAGAAAGCAAAATGAAACAAATATTGCTTTTCAGTTTTACTAATGTAAATATTGTTAGGGTTAAACATATTTCATTAATAACTAAACTGCATGAGTTAATTCTTGGAGCCTTAAAACTCTATTTGATAAAATCTTTGTTTTTCTCTAAATGTTTTTGCTGACCCCTTGCACTCCCTTGTGGCCCCCATGGGTCCCCAGAGCTGTAGGGTCACTGTCCCTGGGTAATGCTGCAGGCAGACGACAAACCATCTAAACCACAAGGTTGGTTTTATCCGCATGGCAGACAGCAGATGTCAAGTCAAATATGTCAGTAAGAGTCCAGTGACAGAGAAGGGTAAGAATTCAGAGAGGCAGAGGTTAAAAGACACAGATAGAGTAGAAAAAGGTACAACAAAAATGACAGTTGTTGAACTAGGCAGGTTAAGCGGAGCACAACCGTTCTCAGGGCGCACAGAGAAGTGAATGGTTGCTGTAGTGCGGGGCAGCATTTTGTCAAAGTATTGTAATGTCGGGCGAGAAATATAAGCACACGCATGCCATGTCCGCTTATTCAGCACTGCTCAGAAGAACAAGATTTTGACATTAACATGAGCGGTAAGGATGCCCAAGAGAGACCTAGAAGCTTGGTTTAAAGAAACCCACCGACAGCCCAGACATCACTCCTTTTTGGACTTGCTGTGTTCACATAAGTGATGCCCCAGCGTGCGGAAAGAGGCCGAAAAGTCCTGCCACGGCTGCATGACATGAATAGAGCTGTATTACTTCTCTGACAAGTCCTCCTGCTGCTCCCTCGCTCTCCACATCTTTCTGCTCTCTGTCTGTTTCTCTGCTCTTTCATGCTCTCATCTGGCTTTTCTTTTTTTCTGCCACACACATACACACTCTCTTTCTTGTAGTATCTGAAGGAATATCACCGTAGGTCAGAGACACTTGATTCCTCTGCTTTTATATGGGCAGTGAGAGAAGAGGCGGGCCGAGTGCAGCTTCCCTCTCCCTCTCCGATCAGGTCGAAATGAGCAAACACAGCCTCCATCTCGAGACGTTAATAGCGTTTCCACCTTTTATCTATCATCTGCCTCAGAACTCAGTCTCCAACATGGCCGCTAGACACTCTGTCACTCTCAAGTCACTCTAGGCCTTCTGTCACGCTCCCGTGTGGACGTCTTCGGTCTCAGGAGGAGCTGCCATTATCCTGATTTCCAATCCGTGCTCTTGCGTATGCGCTAATGTAGCCGTGCTGCGTGGCTATGGGGGCCTGGCTTGGGGCAGGATGACCTAAATTGGACTGACGTGCAGCTGGAGAGGTGAGTGGTTGTGAGGGAGGTGGAATGGGGTTGAGTGCTGGAGAGAGAGAAAGAGATGGGGAAAGGGCAGGAGAGCAGGCGAGCCGGATAAAAATATCTGCTCTGGTGGTGAGGCAGTGGGGCCAGAGCTCAGCAACGGTTAGTGCCAGGCCATAGCGGCTAACAAGAGATTGAGTCTGGACTTCATAACAAGCATGAGGGGTCGAGGGGTCACCGTCTGCCTGATGCCTGGCAAACACACACAGCCAGACACACTGACCTTAAGAGTCTGACGCAGGGATACACAGAAAACACTCTCTCTCACACACACACACGTAGCTTGCCAAGGCCTGTGGATGCCAATGTGGCTGTAATTGGATTGCACAGTTCTCTGTGTGTGCCAGAGAGACAGAGGGAGTCAAGCTAACATACACACACTCATTGATGAGGTCATGAAGTGGATGTGGTGTGTATGCCAGGACTTGGGAAAAGCCTGTTGTGCTTAGACAAGTGTTTTAGAGCACAGTACCTCGCCGTGATAAAATGCTTATTCGTAATCTAATACAAATATTGACATATCTTGTTTATTATGACTAAAAATATATAATTTATTGAAGTTTAGAACTGGCTTTTTTTTTTTAAACCTTCATCGCATTTACCAGAAGCAAGTGAATTTATATTATTATTTCTTTGTTATAAATATTTCTTGCCAGCCATGAAACTGTATTCTATTAATTACACCAATGATTATTTTAGTGCTTTTGTAGAAAAGAATGGAAATAAGACACTGTCCTTTTTTATGCCCTAATCAGTCTGGAACCAAATGATGAGATAATTTCCATTGTCAACAGAAAATATCAGAAATAGATGTAATTATTGTAAAATACATTTTAATAAGGGACAGAAGTGTCACAAATGCAATCTAATAATTAGCCCTAACTATATTAAATAACAATAAACAAAATTGTTAACACATTAAGTATTTGTATAAAATGGACCCTGAAATCATTGAATCATTAATTATTCATTCAGAATAAAAAAATATATGTTTTGGCATCAGTTACTCTCATGTTGTTCCAAAGCCATTCAAACTTTGATGAAATGCATACAAAAATATTTTTAATGAAACCTAAGAGATCTGGGTTTTTGTTAAATGTGAGCCAAAATCATCACAATTAAAAGAACCAAAGACTAAGGGTGAATGCCAATTCTCTGTCTTACCCCTTCCCCTTACCCATCTCCCTTAGTTTTGCACGTTCACGTGAGAGTAAGGGCTGTCCCAATTCTCGTTTTGACCGAGGGGTAGGGCTAAGGGGAAGGGGTAGATACCCCTTAAAACTAAGAATTTTCGCGAGCTTACTTGAAACCAAGGCGTACCCAGAACACACTGCGGCCAGATCATCCAGAGAGTATTTTCGTCTTAAATAATTTATTTAAAATTACTTGTTTTGTTTTGTGCTCTACACAGTCCTGTAACTTATATATTTGCAACCAAAAATCGCTATTTTTCCATGCTAACATTACATTGCTGATTTGCACAACAGTCCCGCGTTTCTCTGAATAGAGAAAAACATCACTAAAACCCACGCAATCGACAAACACACACTTTTAGACGGAGAGTTTGCGATCAACACTTTTGAAGCGACCTCTGGTGACGTAGCAGCCAGCTAGCGACGATGTATGATGACGTAACAGTAACCAAGTGGTGTCTCGTTTCATAGGGGTATGTTTTCACCCCTAGCGCTTGCCACTCGGTTTCGAGGGACAAGGGCTAGGGTAAGACGAAGGGAAAGGGGTAAGACAGAGAAATGGGATTCACCCTTAAACTACTTCAGTCTGTGTGCATTGAATTTATTTAATACACAAGTTTCACAATTTGAGTTGAATTACTGAAATAAATGAACTTTTCCACGACATTCTAACTTATTGAGATGCAACTGTACATCAAAACCTGTACATAAAGTTCGGAAATATATCTATATAAATGGAGTGGTTTATTCCAAGACATTATTTAAATATGATGACCATATTTAATTTAGGCTTTTATTTACATATAAACATTGATGAAGTCACATACATAGAGCACATCAAAGTCAACATCTCCCAGGTCTAATAAATCTGTATTTGCGTTTTAAAGATTAATGAAAAAATCGGTGAAAATCTTGAATTTTTAGGATGAAGTAACCCTGATGAAGTATCTGTTTACAGATACCAAAGAAATGAATATGTTAATGCTTTAAAATGATCTATGCCTTTAAAAGTGATGTGTGTTTTCTCTTTTAGCAGACTTCTGATGGCTACCCTGTGTGACCCTAACATTATGCATCTTTTAACTTAAGTTGGAGGCTCCCCCTGGGGGAGGGTTCTGTAACTGCTTCGATTGATTCAGAAGTGTTTTTGATTGACTGTGCAAACTGCTCATTTGGATATTGGCTTGCAGTGATCACACTGTTCATTTAAGTTGAGCACCAGTGGTTACACTATATAGTACAAAACAATTATGGTGTATTAAGTATATTATATATAATTTATAAGAAGTTCTGTTAACAAAATGAAAAATGTTGGAAATCAATCACTTCAAATATTTTTTTAAATATAAATATTTATCAAATTTGTAATCCCAGCACTGTTTATGTCATTAGCACTTATAATTAAATGTAAATGTTGCTGACACATTTATTCTTCAAATTTAAAGGGTTTTTCCACCCGAAAATGTTTTTTTTATTATTAATCACTTACCCCCATGTCGTTCCAAACCTGTAAAAGCTTAGTTCGTCTTTGGAACACAATTTAAGATATTTTGGATGAAAACCGTGAGGCTTGTGACTGTCCCATTGACTGCCAAACAATTTCCACTGTCAAGGTCCAGTAAAGAATGAAAAACATCGCCAGGAAAGTCCATTTTGGGGTGTAGCAACCCTTTAATATATCCATTTCATGTGTGTTAACACAGCTCTGTTTTGAACCAGTTTCTCTTGTGCAGTTGTTGTGATTGAGATTCCAGGAAGGTGATAAACAGTGTGAGGTTCTTTGTGACTGAGTGTGATGCAAAGGATAAACAAAAAATAATAATAATATTGTGTGAAGAAGGGGACAAAAGTGAAAAAGAGAGAGACAGAAAATTTAAATGAGACATTGACAGTGATAAAGAACTCTACCACTGAATAATTTCCAAGACGTTTTCTGAAAGGCAAGCTGACTGCCGTGATGCTGCGAGGCTGAATAAAACAGTTGCTGGAGTTGCTTCCATGTGCCGCTGCTGGGCCATCTTCACCCCTTACATCCCATGCACCATCATGCTATATAGAAAATACAACATTCTGTCAACTCCAGGGCTGTTTCTTCTTGTGCGTTATTCATGAGCTGTATGTTTTTGTAGTTGTGTTTATTGATGTATGCGCTTGAATTATGCTTCAGTATAATGCAGAGTTTGCTGAAAAATGGAGAGCAAGGATAGGCTGCATTTGGAAAACTTTGGCTTGAGAACGAAACAGACAGGAAGAGAGAGTGAGAAGAGAGGAAAATAGAGACGCTCCATTTCCACCCAATGAGCAGCATTAGAGCTGAACCATGTTTACACAGCCCTCCTCCTCGCTCCATCTCTCTCCCTCTCTCGTTTTCCTCCATCTGCCCATCACATTTACTGCATTAGTTGGGAGTCTGTGTGCCATATTACTACATTATATTTATTAGCCTCCTTTCATCTGTTTCCAGTGCAGAAACTACTGTACTCATCTGCAGACCCATCACTCAATCCCGCTGCCTGCAGGGCATGTCTTTTCTTCGCAAACATGTCATTAATTCATTTGGGGCTCACTGCACCTAGGGAGGTTTTACCTGTTCTTCCTCCGGGGGGTGTCCTGTGAGCTCCATTGAATTTTGTAGAAGCTAGGCAAAGCTTCACTAACTTCAAATGACTCAAAGCTAATAGCTGTGTGGCATCTTGGGGATCTGGATTAAGTGAATATACGAAATGAGCATTTTTGGACCGTCGGGCCCCGGGGGGTTTCTAGGGTGAATGCTTGCACGCCGACAGCCCACGTTGAATATTTAAATGCTAATTGTTTTTAAAAATGAAATGACCTCAGCAAATCCGCACATCCCGTGAGGTGCCACCATCCCAAGGAGAAAGAGCGAGATGGAGCGAGACAAAGAAAGAGGCATGCTATTTATAGAGCCTGTCACAATGCAGGCTGGGAGATGTCTGCTAATGTTGCATGTGACTCTAATTGCTGGAGACAGCATTGTCGTAGTAACACACGGCATCATGTCATGGTTGTGGCAACAAGCTGCTTCGGGTCAAGGCTACGCAGCCAAGGAGCGGATCTGCATCTATAGTGCCGGAAAACATCAAAGTTACAATGGGAAAGGTGGTGTGGTGCAAGGAAAACCCCTCTGAGACAACACAGAGAATTAATTAAGGGGAAATAAATTCACCCAATGTGGTGTCAGCCTGAATAGCAAGGACATACAGCCGTGAGAGAGGGTGAGAAAGCCTCAGGAGACAGAGAGGAAAGACCGTCTCTCCGGAACATAAATAAATGCTTAGATACAAGCCTGGACATTCGGATCAGAGCGGGAATAAGACAGGGAGCACGTGAGAGCAGGTGAGAGAGGAATTAAACCACGGCGGATGGTCAGATGAGGGATGAGGATGCCACAGAGGTGGCTGAGCGGCCGACAGGATGAGGCAGTGATGAAGTGATGGAGGAAAGAGGAAGGAGAAGGAAAATAATGGATGAGGACAATAGAAGTGCATTAGTGCAGGTGTGTGCCAAGACTGTTGAGAGAGAACCGCAGAGGGTTGAACAGTGTTAGCGCAGGTGACAGCCTCCCCCACCTCTCTGCCTCATTATCAACTTCTCCGTCCATCTTTCTTGTTTTCCACCTTTTTTCCCCTTTAACAACCTCTGATTCAAATCACTATGCCAGAGCCTGGGTTGTGCACCCATTCGGAATTGAATTGAGAATGGCTTTTATTTGCTGAATTTGAATTGAGGTAGCAAACAGGATGCAAATTTACTTCAATTAATTAGTCCCTTTCGAAGAAGAGCCAGTTCACTCAGTGGCCATATTTGCAATGCCTCCGGCGACTATTTTAGGCATGTAAGACTAACTCCTATCTACTTGAAATGGAAAATAGTGAAATCTCAAAAACTGATTGCCAAACTCACAATTAAATAACATTTTTCAAATTAGAAACAAAACCTTGACATTAACTGTCCCATAAATATAGTTACTTGTTCTCAAATAGCATAAAAAAAGCATATATTTCATGTTGATCCAGTGGAAAAAAAGGTCTTAAGACATTTTTAAAAGTCAGACTTATTTTAACTTGATGCTGAGTAATGCCAAGTCATGTGTGAGACTCTGTACAAAAGTCAAAGACGTCCGTTTACAGAGAACACTATGGAAAAGCAGCAGAACCAGTGAAATACAAAAACACGTTTTGTCTGAACGCCCCTTTATTCTGCTGAAAGTGCGGGTTGCACTTACCGTCTTGGTATGTACAGTGTTTGATCACAATTCAAGTTTGATAGCCTCGTGGGCAGTGCGCAGACATACTGTATGGTGCAGTTGCGCTTCGGGTGTCCCAAGTAGAGGTTTGCATTCCCGCGGCTGTACCACAGGTCCCGACCAGATTTCTTGCTATGCGGGATTCAATTCCAGAATAAAACGTGGATTGTGGTTGGTAACTCTGGTGCAATTTGATCGGGAGCGGGTGGTCTAACAATATTCCGTTCCCGACTTCCTTTCAGAACAGCTTTAACTTTATTCTTATTGACCACGTGTACAGCCTGCACTCAGGGGCGTGTCTAGAGGGGGGGCACTTCAAAATATGCTTGGCCCCCCTTGTGCCCCCCAACAGCGCAGACTGATCATAGTATAACATCTGTGGTGCGGGAGCAGTCTGGGTGCATTTAAAATCTCACGCGCTGCCGCTGATGTCATACATTAATCGGCAGCGTACCGCCGCTTGAAGTAGAACCTATTTGTAGAACACACCTACTCACTGTCTGGTTCGCTGCCAATCAGTTACCGAATACTATGCCATTGGATTAGAGTGCTGCCAATTATACTGCTCAAAAAGGAGAAGCGCGATTTCTCAGGCTGCAGACCCACTTCTCTGTTCATTGTAAGTATTAAATTATAATTATAGGCCCATTAAAAGGCTAAAAATGTAAGTTGAAAGCTTCTTAAAGTTTGTGATTATTTGCTGCGATGCACTGCTTAAAACAGAAATCGTTATGTTACGTTTCTTCCTGTTGTTTCAAAGATTAAAGGCACAATAACTTTCCCAACTAGTCTGCAGTAACGTGGTAAACGCTCAAATGTTAGCGTTCTGAATTTTAAGATGAAGAATAGTAAATACCTGTTTGTATTGAATAAACAAACGTTTTTGCGTGTGGTCTTATATATTTGTTTATGTTCGTTTTCAATGTCCAAGAACATCTTCACATTAAATGATTTTGTCTTTAATCAGATGATAATATGGCTATTAAATATACTATTTGTGAAATATTGATGATCAAGTTAGTTTTTTTTTTGACAGAATTTTGTGTACATTTTTTTAAAAGGGGACAAAGTAAGGCACAGCAGCAATACATTTAAGGTTTCTTCAAGAAGAAAGGTAGATGCAGTACAGTGCAGGTCAGAGCCAATCCACCAGGCAGGGGCAAGTAGGCCAACAAATTAGCCCTAAACCTGGCTGCAAAGGTCAGAGCCAGCCAGTGAGGGCCATACCGGCAGCAGCCATCTATCTGCAGCAACAGAACATGAGCAATCTTTACAAAAAGTTCACTAGACTCTCTCTCTCTCTCACACACACACACACACACACACACACCATTTGCTTGGACAATGAAAAAGGTTGAGAACAAGTATTGTCTGTTCAGTGGTTTTTATTTATAAAAAGAGAGATGAGTTGTCCAGGCACTTTTGCAGTGCCCTTTTTCTGTCATCCCACCTGTGTTGGGGCACATGACTTTTCCCATGGGCCCCCCTGACTGGATCTTGCCCCCCCCCGCCTGTGCCACCCCATTAAAAAAAAACTAGAATCGCCCCTGCCTGCACTCGGACTGTTATGCGCGCGCTGCACGCATGAACCAGTGCTTGGTTTTATTTGCGGGGTGCATAACGATGCTCAGAGCAGGCTGTACCGGTGGTGAACATACGGCCCTCAGATAGAACAGGCAGGTTGTCGATGAGTGACAGAGCAGAATAAGGATGGAGCAAAGTGTGGATGCGCTGTCCTTGAAGAACGTTCATCTCTGTTTTGTTTATATTTTGCTTAGCCTATCATTTTAAATGACAGATGTTGAATTTATTTATTTATTTTTTCTGAGAAACTTTTCCAGCAAGAACAAATGTAGTATTTTGACAAAAGGAATAAAAAAGCTAATTGGCTATTTTTGTGTAACCGCCATTTTTTCCCCCTCTGCAACACTTTTTCCTATCATGTTGTAAATGTTAAACGAATTGTATCCTTATTTGTAAGACGAATTATAATAAGGAATACAATTTTGTACATTTTTATTTTCTCTGTGACACTTTTTTCCTACTGTGTTGGCAGCAAAATGTAAAAATGTTTTGACAAAGATTGTTGACAGGACAAATAAAATAACAAATACAATTTTGTGCAGACTGCACTTTTATTTGTTAGCCTATCTCTCTTTCAGTAGCGGATATTTTAATGTGAGATTCTGGAAATGACATGCAAATTTTGCGGGAACGGTCAGATCGGTAAGAAAATTAATCTAAGCAGACAGCAGGTGAACAAAGAGTGAATATATCGCGGGGGGCAGGTGGGTGCGGAATATAACCTCGCGGGTGTGGGTGGGAGCGGGACTTAAAAAACAGTCCCGCGCAGACCTCTAGTACCAAGTTTGAATCCCACCTTGTGGGCATTTCCCAATCCCGTCGATGTCTCTCTCTCCCACTCGCTTCATGTCAGATATCCACTGTCATATCAAGAAAAATGAAAAAACAACAAAAGTTTGATTTTAAATAAATGAATTCCAATGAATGCATGCTGTAATTTGTACATTATTAACTAAAAGCTAATTTGACCAAGCCTTGCTTCAAGTTTAAAAATAAATAGGTTTATAGAACTTTTCTTTTCCCAGAATGCATACGTTTGTTGAATTGCCGTTCTGTCATTCTAATGCAAATTCCAATGTAACTTTCTGTCAGGTTAGGACAATTCAATTAGATGTCCAACTTATTCATTGATTTGGAGCCAAGTCTTTGATTCTGAGTTTTGCACAAATCTAGCTAGCACGCCAACTCAGCCATTCCCAGTGAGCTCGCATCATTTTTGCAACAAGATAGAGTGTGCATGCGCTCTGTTTTAATTACAATAGTCATTTAGGCGAGAGTGCTTAATCATTCAGTTAAAGCACTTGCCATTCGGTCTCGGCTTTCACAAACACGTTGGGTGTTTCTCGATCTTCCCACAGCAGTTCACTTATTATCTCCTCTTCCTCATTTCTCCATCTCCCTCACAGTTTCTCTCTCTCTCTATTTCTCTCTCTCTCTCTGCGGGTAACTGTCGTTTATCCAGGATCTCATCCAGAGGGAATATAAACTACCTGTCAGCGAGCATCTTTCTGCCAAATTCATATCTGAAAGGAAAACAAAAGCGGGCCGAGGTCAGAGAGATCTTTTTTAAATTATTCATAAGCAGCTCTCCCTTGGCCACCATCTTCAGCTCCTGTCGCATGCTTTGTACCGCCCGCACCGCCAACAAGGGCATCTGTCATGCCTTTAAAATAAAGGGGAGACAATGAAGAGGAGAAACAACCGAATTTTTGAAACATTATTGATTTACAGTGACACTCTTTATGTTTTGCTTTCACTTGTCCACTCAACCTGTCTGAAGAGGACTGGTCTGTATGATTTTCCATTTCCAGCATTGGGAGAGTCATAAAAGGGCATGAATGTTTAATTTTTCAAAGTCTCTATTGGCTCATATTTGAGCTGTTCTTTTATGTAGTCTGCATAATTGATTCTCACCATCTTAGTCATTTGGAGCAGAGAAGGATTTTAGCGTCTAGTGTTCACCTGCCTTCTGAATCAGAAGTCATTTTGTATGAAAATACATTAAATTCTCTCTTCTTGCACTCTTTTTCCCTACTTCTGTTTTTCCCCCTTTACTCTCACCCAGAAGCCGCTAGCCGCATTAGGCCTGGTAGATGCATGGAACGAGACATCAGCTGATTTCTCCACTGCGTCAAGCCTGGGACGGGGGAAGCTCCACTTGGGAGCCGTGCTGCATTGGATGTCCCTCGAGCTGGCCCCTGAGTCCGGCAGCAAAGACGGTATGCATGAGGATGAGGATGTGGAGAAGCCAAAAATCTTCTATGCAGATCATTCCTTCATTATACTAATCAGGGACAACAGCACTGGGGCATTGTTTATGATTGGTGCACTGGACCAGACTGATGGCCCTGCAATTCACGACGAGCTGTAGAACCGTACTACTTCACCCTCTGACACTGACTGTCGACTGAAGAGCCAAAATGGCTGACCTATGGGTATTGACAATAAACTGACCTTCTTATCCACTGTCTTTCACCTACTAGCCTTATGTGTTGTGCAGACACATGTTACGTCTTGCTTGAATTACAGATATGAGAGAGCTTAAGATAGGATGTAATTAAACTGATTTGTAGACCTGCACTGAATCTGACTGCGCACACAGAATTCTGCAGAACGCATTGCTTTATTTCTACAGAATTTGAATGTGTTCTGCAACTTTTTGTTTATTAAATGTTTGGGTTAATTTACCAAAGCTCTAAGCTGCCTTTATATGTAAAATAGCCACAGCTCTGTTGAAATAGGGTCAGAAACAGATTAAAAATGTTTAATTTAGCAGTTTTGGTATTTTAATTTTACATGCTGATTTCTATATATTTCTATAACCCTTGCTGGCTTCTATAATTTACTTATAGTTTATTTTTACACTAATAATGTTGTATTACTGTTAAATGAAACACATATACATATATATACATATACACACACACACACACACTCACTGGCCACTTTATTAGGTACACCTTGCTAGTACAGTGTTGGCCCCCTTTTGCCTTCAGAACTGCCTTAATTCTTCGTGGCATAGATTCAACAAGATGTTAGAAAAAATCCTCAGAGATTTTGGTCCATATTGACATGATAGCATCGCGCAGTTACTGCAGATTTGTCGGCTGCACATCCATGATGTGAATCTCTCGTTCCACCACATCCCAAAGGTGCTTTATTGAGATCTGGTGACTGTGGAGGCCATTTGAGTAAAGTGAACTCATTGTCATGTTCAAGAAACCAGTCTGAGATGATTTGAGCTTTGTGACATGGTGCATTATCCTGCTGGAAGTAGTCATCAGAAGATGGGTACACTGTAGTCATAAAGGGATGGACATGGTCAGCAACAATACTCAGGTAGGCTGTGTTGTTTAAACAATGCTCAATTTGTTCTAAAGGGGCCCAAATTGTGCCAAGAAAATATTCCCACACATTTACACCACCACCAGCCTGATCTGTTGAGACAAGGCAGGATGGATCCATGCTTTCATGTTCTTTACGCCAAATTCTGACCCTACCATCTGAATGTTGCAGCAGAAATCGAGACTCTTCTCGATTTCTCGAGACAATTTAGGTGAGCCTGTGCGAATTGTAGCCTCCGTTTCCTGTTCTTAGCTGACAGGAGCGGCACCCGGTGTGGTCTTCTGCTGCTGTAGACCATCTGCTTCAGGGTTCAACGTGTGTGTGTTCAGAGATGTATTCTGCATACCTTGGTTGTAACGAGTGGTTATTTGAGTTACTGTTGCCTTTCTATCATCTCTAACCAGTCTGCCCATTCTCCTCTGACATCAACAAGGCATTTACGTCCACACAATTGCCGCTCACTGGATATTTTTTCTTTTTCAGACCATTCTCTGTAAACCCTAGAGATGGTTGTGTGTAAAATCCCAGTAGATCAGCAGTTTTTGAAATACTCAGACCAGCCCGTCTGGCACCAACAACCATTCCACGTTCAAAGTCACTTAAATCCTCTTTCTTCCCCATTCTGATGCTCGGTTTGAACTTCAAGTCGTCTTCACCACAGTTGCTGCCATGTGATTGGCTGATTAGCAATTTGTGTTACCAAGCAATTGAACAGATGTACCTAATAAAGTGAGTGTATACACACACACACACACACACACACACACACACATATACATAATAATAAAAACAAAATATTGGCTTATCAGTATCAAAATATTGTGTATCCATACTTTATAGGTTGGTAAATAAAAACATGGTGAAAGATTAAAGAAAACTAAAAGATTAGAATGGGGAACTTTTATTATGCAATTTTTCTATGTGTATTCAGTCCATCAAACTACAAAAACAGACTTGTTACTAAAATAATTGCCTATAAATTGACTATCAGTGTTGGGAAGGTTACTTTGGAAAAGTAATGGGTTACAGATTACAAGTTACCCTGTATAAAATGTAATATGTAGTGTAACTATTTCAATTTACTAAAGTACTGTAACTGAATACATTTGATTAGCCTACTTTTTTATTACTTTTATACATTTCTAATATTTTCAACTGTTAATCATTTTCAAACATGTAAACCAGGTAGGGTTAACCTGACAGTACTCAACACTGATTAGTGTAATTTTCAAAATCCTCCATAACTTGAATTTAGATTATAATAATTTAATTTTATAGCACAGCGTCCACAAAACAAGACTTTCTTTGAGATCATTCTGAGGTTAAATACAGATTTAAAACCCCAGTCACTTGATGTTTATTTCTGCTTTGTAGCCCCACCCAGTGAAATCTTAATCCTGTTCCAATCAGAGAGCAGATTCTATGTGTGCCTAATGATGTAGTTACTTTTAAAAGACCCAGTGTGAAGTGATTTTGGTCAGTTAGGACACCAGAAGTACATGTGTTTCTATGTCTGCAAGCTCTTCACTGCAGAGACACTGACTGACAGCAACACTCACCGTGATAGACGTGCACTGAGATAAGATCGTCAGTGGGAAGCTCTGGAGCCAGTGTGGTGGGTGTCAACTACACTCATATCGACACACTGACACAACTCATTCCCCACTGTTACTGTAAAGAAAACCACCATGGTGACAGCCGATTGAATACATGCTGGTCCTGCTACAGATACTCCACACACTCCTACAAAGAAACGCAAAGTGACTCCAACCGCTGTCAACGTGTAAACACCAGAGGTTTAATCTGAGGGCACACACACGGAAGGGATTTCTGCAAAACACTAAAAAGTATTTGCTGATGTTAAAAATCCAACTTGGAGAGTTGTTTTCATTTTCTATAATGTATAACTATTAAGCATATTATTCAGACCAAACGGTCAATGAGAGCAACAGTACATCTCAGCAAAATGAAAGAGTTTCTAGATGCATTTTAAAACCAACATGAAAGTGGCATCAATGTAACAGTCATCCCTCTAGGAGATGTTCATATTGGAAAACAACTGCAATTGGACACAAAAACACTTGAAGCAAATGACCGCTTATTCACGACAGATACATTTTCTCAAAGTCACCTATCCAAAAGTAGCTTTTTGTTTCAATCGTAGGTGAATATCCAGTTCATCCAGCACGGTTTGTTCTCAAGTAACTGACTGAGAAATCGCTTCAGATAATTCTAAGAGAGCAGTCCTAATGAATGCAAATCAATTCAGACCATTTTGCAAACCAGTTTGGCTAGTTCAGTGAAAAGAGAACTGACTCAAAATAATTATTTTATAATTATAAGAATGGTTTACCCAAATATGAAAATTTTCTGAATATCTACTCACCCTCAGGCCATAAAAGATGTATAGGTGTTTGATGCGTTATTTTGGGACATATTTGGAGAAATATTGCTTTACATCACTTGTTTTTCAGTGGATCCTCTGCAGTGAATGGGTGCCGTCAGAATAAGAGTTCAAACAGCAGATAAAAACATCACAATGATTTATTAAAACCCCGCAGCTTATTGCTTCAGAAGACATTAATTGATGGACTGAAGTTGGTTTCTGATGTTTTCATCAGCTGCATGCTCTCATTCTGATTCACTGCAGATTATCCATGAGTGAACATGTGATTTAATGCTACATTTTTCCAAATCGATGACAAAATCACATCATGGATGGCACGTTTGGGTGAACTTTTCCCTAAAATATTTCTCAGGTCAGACAAAGAGATTATGGTAGGCACACTGCATACACCCGTAGCTGCAGACGCCACTGGTATACACTTCAATGTCTAATAGTGACACGTTTTTAAGTTTACAGTATATGTCTTCACTCATACCTCTGAAAGATGCTCTGACACAGGAAGATCCCCGTTCTCTCTCTCTCTCTTAGTTTCTCCCACCATAGCTGACTCATCTTCCTAGACAGACTTACCCAAGCAGATCAGGGACTCCAGAAAAGCAAGGGCTAAGCTGCCTGCGCTGTCCCCGCCCCGGGATCACTCTCTCGTGGAGCATGATCACTCACCCAGACTGTTATTGATGGGGTAGACTTAATGCTAATGGCGCTAATGACTCGAGACTGCCATCAACAACGCAGACAGATGATAAACCTTTTAATCTTTTAATGCCTGCCCCAATCAATGAAGGCCACGGCCGTACCACTTCATACCAGTTAAACGGTGTACAAATCATGCCATAAATGAAGAATTTACATGTTTATTTTGCACCCCAGGACTTAGTATTTGTTAACTTTTTTTATTGCTACCGCTGTGAAGGGAAAGCTCAGCTGTGCATGACTGGGGAACATTACTGTACTGTAAAGTAGTGTTTTGTAGAAGTGCTTGTAATATGGCTTTGGGTTATAGTGCTGCGTTATATGTAGTGCAACCAAAAATCAAATAAATAAGCAAAGCAAGTAAAAATTTAATATCTTAAGCCAATAAAGCTGTTTGCAATGCGGGTTTACAAGGCTATAAGGCTTTTAATGTTTCAATGAGTGTATTAATCAGCTTCCATTTTACGGAGCACTTTTTTTCATTTAAATTCTCCAGAGTGGAAACCTCTCAAAGAAACATAAAACGAAACAGAATAACCGTGTTATAAAAATGGCCAAAGCACCGTATCCTTATTCAACCCCTGTCCGATAATTACAAGCGACTGGGCCAGAGATATTAAAAGTAGCTGTGATATTGGAACCGTCAGGCCTTTTAAGCGTGCGTTTCTCATCCTCTCAGCGACGGTTCTTTCAGCCAATACCGCACATAAACACAACTAGTTAGTTTCGTCCCTTCGCAGATGAATTATTGAGAAATAAAAGGAACGAGTGGAAAAAAAGAGAATCCCCTTGCTGCCATTAATCTTAAAAAAGAGTGTCCCTACACGGCCATGTTTTATTAAAAGCTTTGAGGGCAGTTTTATTTGATATCTTCAGAATGCTTCGGTTTCCCGCGCTGGAAACATATTTTTAGAGGGCTATTATTTTTACAGAACGACTGTGTTTGCGGGTAAAAGGGGGTTATGGAAGGGCACAGATGGATTCTTTTATATGGAAAAAAGTGTAAATGCATTGTACATTTGTCCACATAAGGAACATCAGATGTTTGACCCTGTTCGTGATGAATGCATAATGTCAAAACATGCGCGTCGCTGCCGGCTGCTACCGCTTCTACAAGGCCACGTGTGCCCTGTGAACGCCGAGGACTATGTGACGATGTTAAAAAATGAGTTACGTAATTATCCTCCCCGAAAACCACCAGAAGAATGTCATTATTCATTTGCAACTTCTAAAACTTTTAGAGGGGCCCAGATGTTGTGTTCTGGCGATGACATAAGGCTTTCATAACCCTCTTGGCTTTTATGAGTGTGTGTGAAACAGAACCCTGCATGTGAGCTTGTTTCCACACGCGTGTGTGAGCGCGTCCGTCCCTTTCGATGTATGGTCTTCATATATCATGTGTGCTGTGAACATACAGCGTGCTGTGCTGCTGTCTCAGAGACTCTGAGGCCTGAGGCTGTGCAACGAGAGCACATTATTTTTGCCTAAGCTCTCATTAGCTTCACCGCTGATTCGTGCTCACATTCTATTCCAGTCAAATTCATTCAAATCCATTGTATCGTGTCTCCCCGCTGAGACCTACTCACCCGTATGTATAGAGTGCTTCAGTGATGTATTTTGTAGGCTAACCCTGAAGTTAGCATCACCCTATTTTCCTCAACAAAAACGTAATAGGATTTTTCCAATTGTTTTTGTATTATTCCAGAAAATATGCTATGTGACCAAAAATGGCTTTTTAGGATGTGGATGCATTAGTGATATTTGTGAAAATTTGATGGCAAAAAGAGATCCATTGTTTTATGTCAATAGCATAGCAATGTTTAAATAACAGAACTCACTTTCAAACCTAGAAGCTTTCTATTGGTCAATTTAGGAAATTCAAGCAACCAACTTGAAATTGAGCACAATCGGCAAAGGTTTTTGTGTGGCTTTACTCAAAACTGCTGATTGAGTGGACTTATATTGGAACGACTGCAATTGCGGCTGAAATTTCACTTGCAAAATTTAGCTGAGCAACAGTAAATGTGACAGCACCATTTTGTTTATCATGGTAATCTTCACCAATGAACACAGCTTTTATGAATTTTGAAGCCTAAATACATTCGCTATAGCTATAATAGCTAAATGTAGGCTTTAAACGAACTACAAGGCTGCATGACCATTAAGCTACCGACAACTATTTCAATTAAAACAAAATCCTGAAAGTTAGTTCGAATAGTTTGCAAGAGCACGATTATAAACACAATGAGGCTGTGGAAGCAAACTAGTGAGTATGAGTTGATTTGTTCTGTGTGATATCCCCCAAAACCTTTGAAGTCCCATTTAGCAACTTGTTAGCGCCCAACTTTTTTCAAGACAATCAAAAGCTTTAGAAAATCGTAAAGGTGTGTAACTGATGTATTTTATGCCATAAAATTAAACATGAAAATAAGCTTATGTTAACCACAGACCATTTCAAGCATTTAAACAAAAACCCGTTCAAAAATCCCATTGACTTTGGGACGATGAAGAAGTGCAAAAATGCTTACCCGTTTCTGGGGTTTGGCTGAGAAAAATATGTCATTCCTGCAGCTCTCTCTCTCTCTCTCTCGTTCTATTATTCTTGGTTGTCCATAACAGCAACCACTAAAATCTGTTGCTTTTAAATTCATATTCAAAAAATTATCATACCTCTTTTACCTCCCATTTATTATGTCAGGCCTATTTTTATTTTTTACTGCTCAAGAGGGTGATATTTTTGTTCAAAAGGTGCATTAGCTCACAATTTAATATACAGCAGAAGACAATCAAGTGAGCAATGCAAGCTGCTGGCCATAGCATTACGGGGAGCGTTTTAGGTCCCAGTGGGGAAATATAGTTTGACTTGCACTCTCAGTATATATCTCAGTGGAGTGTGCTTGGGTGAGAGAGAAATGTAGTGATTGTGTGTCTATAATCAAAAAGTGGAATGCATTATGGGTGGAGGTTGAATGATGAATGAGTGCAAGTGACATTATCAGACACTGAAAGTGCACCTTCTTCATCCAATGGGTTTAATCTTTAATCTCCCATTTTTAAATAAAAGATTATAGACCCGAGCCATGAACTTCAACTCCATTGCTGCTGTTTGTCAAAGTCCTACTCCTCACCATTTTGATGCAGAAAAAGGGGAATGAAAATAGCATCTGGGTATTTGTGCACCGTCTGAGATGCTGTACTTACATAGAAAGAGCGAATGGAGGCTCACGGATCTGCTCCCCAGGGTCAGATGACTTGTACAAATCCTACAGTTTGTCCATTTGCACTCAGAGCCATTTTAAGAGTGGTAAGATAAGAGATAAAAATGACAAACACATATTTTGGGTTTTAAAAGCTGTGTGGGGCAGTTGCTTGAACTTTGATAAATCAACAAAGACAGTTTTGGGGTCTTTTCATATATTCATGTCTGTATCAGTGCATTCAGCCATTGATTAAGGTGCCTGTTGATTGATTAATGATGTTTTCAAGTTAATTGTAGAAAGGAGTTCAAAGCGCACTGCTGAGTTTTATTAAATAGACCTTCTGCTTAAAATTGCCCTTTTATCTTTAACGTTACTAACTAAACAGTAGCTCCAATCAGCATGTCTTTTTCACCCATATTCTATATTTCAGTAGTGTAATGCATCCTTGAGCTTCTTTGAATTCAGGAAGGCAATAGTTTGTCATCAGTGCTTGAGAAAGAATAATAATCATGTCTCTCTGGAGACAAGGCCATGTGTGTCATTGGAGTATTATAAGCTAACATAATATATACGCATACTGCCAGTGCCATCCCAGTAGGGTTTTATTTAACACACGACACATCTGTTGAAGTCAGTCAAAAGAAAACCGCACATCTTCCCTGTTGTGCCATTTTCTCCCCATTTCGTGCCTAACAAACGATGTTTTGTGTTTTCCTTTACAGCGTCAATGACATACGTAATAATACGCGTACGACGCGCAGTTTCCATGGAGACGCGTCCACAGAGTTACCACGCGCAGCAGCGTCTGGTGTTTGCTGCTTGAAACCGTTTGACAACTTTGACTTTAAGCAATTTTGGTTATTTATATAGTGCTATATTTAACTTCACACGGTGGAAGACGCTGTCAGAGGAAGTATTTCAGAGGTGAGAGTGATATTTTGCTTGTCTATTTGAATCTCAGCTCAGACTGTCTAAAATAGACGCCGGTTGTTTATAAAACAAACGGTTGTTACTTGAGAGTTTAGCAGTTAACGTTTCGTGACTTATTTAACTTAAATTGCGTATTTATTTAGCTATTTGATGTCTTATTTTTAATGTGTTTCACGAGAACTAGTGCAATTTAACTTTCCTAACAGTTTAATTGATATAAAATAACCCTGTCAGTCGAAATCAATCCGTAAATGAAGAATGAAGAAAGATGATAATCTCACAGGATCAGATTTAACTTAGATCTTTAGAAGCATATAACGTCAATTGTATTCAATAAAGAGCCAAAATTCCCGAAGTCCTTGATAATAATAAGCCTGTTGCCTCCCACTGTCTTGGCTTTGTCATTTCCTCTAATGCAGTGTGGCTCACAGACTTATATTAACTGATCAAACTCCCCTGCTGACTTCCACATTTCATCTGATCTGACGGGATCTGCAGTTTTAAATGTTTTCCATTACTCACAGACTCACTGTCTTACCTTGTCATCCTTTTGTATTGCCTCCAAACTGTCTGCTTTATTACATACAGTACTCAACAAAACTGACAAGTTGGGAACTGAATCAAAGCTTTAATAAAGAAGTAGGGTCTGCTGGTGTTGACAACTAAATGTGGAAATGGAGGGAGACATCAGCTTGGAAAAGATAAATAGTTTATGAGCTAGATATTTTTGCTCTCGCTTCCTGACTAAGGCAGATCCAGCAAGGCAAATTTATCCATATCGCCTGTCTAGGAAGAGACTATGAGCGAACGCAATATTGTGGTGCCTGGAGACTGGTAGCATGCCTATGCTAAATAGTTATTTTCCGTCTCTGATGTTCAAAATGCCTGCTTGCTTCAGTTTCTGTTTTTCATTGCTTTTATTTACTTTGACCAAGCATCGCATCTGGGGAAATCACAGAGCTCTTAGACAACTGATGAGGCATCATTAGGATGTTGAGCACATATTGTAACCGAACCTTTCCAACTGTCAAATCTATATGTGCACATTTATTTGTGTGTAGTTTGGGGTTGGTAAGATTTTGTAATGTTATTAAAGGACACATTTTATGATAAACAAGGATGTATTCATTTGTTAAAAATACTTTAAAACCAATAATAATGTGAAATATTATTACAATTCAAAATAACTATTTTCTATTTTAATACATTTTAAGATGTAATTTATTCCCGTGATAGCAAATCAGAATTGTCACCAGTCATTATTCCAGTCTTTGGTGTCACATGATCCTTCAAAAACATTTTAATATGCAGATTTGGTACTCATGAAACATTTCTCATTATTATGAATGTAGAAAATTGTCATATTTCTATGCAAACTGACTTTTTTTCAATCTTTTTGATGAACTGAAAATATAAATGGTCTCATTTTGTTCATTAGGTTGCACGCTGTTTTGCAAGCCGTATTATTTAAGGTATAGTTCATGTTCATAGCACGAATGGGATGCGATGAATTATGTGCCAAAGTTAGGGGTTTGTTCAAATTCAGAACCATATATATATAAACAATTATCACAATGATACCTATTTTAGCAAACACCTCTGAAAATAGAGTACTGTATGTGGTTATTGTATGACTGACTATATTTTTGCCTTACTCTTGCTGAAAGGTAAGCGTGCCCACAAAGGTGTCAGTCTCTCGGGATGGCTGACCCAGGGACCCCCCAGCCTGCCCGCTCATCTTCCAGCATGTCCATGCAGTCTGATTCAGGGAAAGGTCACACATCCTCCACTCCGGTTCCCAGTGATGTCCCTCTAGAAGTTCCAGAGGTTGCAGGTATGAAATAGAAACAAGCTGCTTTGTGTTGTTAGTGTTTGCCTCCCACTTGTAAATACTGTACAAGCAGCTCTCTGATCTTGCAGTTATTTACATTATGCTAAAAAATGCACTGAGTTTGACATCATTATGTATTTAAAATGGTGCCAGCATAGCGATATAGTGGTTCAGAGTTATTACATTTTGAAAACCGTGATAGAAAGCTCCTTTACTGCCACTCAACACTAACATCTAATGCACTCACACTTATTTTCCTTTTTTCTACTTGCTACTTTTATTTTTTGCCAAGCTAACAAGAAGTGCAAAGGGTTTTCAGTAGGGAAGGAGCTGCAAAGGGATTAGTTCTACCATAATCTAATTGTAGGACCTGTGCATCTGTGACCATTTTATATTTGTGGTATATTTTTTGTATTCACATTCTGGCACTTTTTGCTTGAAATGTTTTTACTTATTCATCTTTTCTTGATCAGTTGTGTTTTCGGGCACCATGTAAAACAAAGTTATTGCAGAAGAACCATAATTATTTTTCTGCTCTTTCCACTAAAGGTCAGCTAGACCTGAACTGTGGTGCAAAATGTTTTCTAATCTGAACTGAGCTGGTTGTTTGAATCATTCTTTGCATTATGTGTTTGTGTGTGTGTGTGTGTGTGTGTGTGTGTGTGTGTGTGTGTTTTTCTCAGTTGAGACAGAGAAGCCTGTCTCAGAGGTGGATGTTTCAGCAGAGGAAGAAGATTCCTACACGAAACGGCTGGTAATTCACTCATACATGCTAAATTACCAGCCTTTAGGCACAGACACTGATAAATCACCTCACAATGATTGGGATTCTTATCTGATTATAATCTGCAATTTATAATTTTTCCCTCGCTTGAGTCTCACGCCTGCGGTCTTGGTTTACTAATCAGTGCTTTCATATCTGTGTTATTGAGTTCTTCTAATGATGTGAGTGAATATTTCATCCGCTCTCCTCATGCTCCGTGGGCTTAAAGGCCTTGTTTGGGCCCCGTTCACATCTTAGACCTCATCATCGATCACACAAATCCGGAGGACGGCAGCAAGTTATTGCGAGAAGCATCGTTAAATTCCACCCAATGGTCTTCAAAATAGAGGAAGAAGAGAAACATATCGTTGAACTGTAATTTCCGTTACAGGCTCATGCATACGCATGACGAGGTCTTTGGCTTAGACAAGATAGATAACCCTTGGTCACAATTGATGGCTGATGCAAATAGCACAAGAGGAAGGAATGACTGAGAAAGTGAGGGGCGAGTGGGCAGAGCCAGCCAGCGAACTTTCAGCATCTCTGTCCTTTCATCAATGAGGTTAATAGAATTAATTACAGCCCTCTGGCTGGAAAAAGGCAATGGCATTTAATTTACATGCAGTGGCTCAGTGTGTCCGCCCCTGCTGGGAGACCCTGTAGAAAAAGCAGCTGGTGAGCTGGTTGTAATGACATTTGTTATAGTAATGCACATTCACTGACATTAGCCCTTTAGACAAATATTAATATGTTTATGGTAGTTATGTGGTGCTTTTAGCACAGAGATAAGACTTATTATTAATGTGATGTGTAATGCCACGCAACTTCTGAGAGGATGATGGAGCTTTTGATGAGAGTTTTTCATCCAGTTTGACATGAAAAATGCTGTCTCACCTTATAATTTGATGTTATGCCATATCATGTTTCATCCAGTGTGGCCAGTCTGTTAATTCAAATCAGCTCATTCTCTCATCGCATATGCCCTGCCACATGACAACAGTGTACCAGTGACAAAAAAGTAGTTGCTACACTGTTAGTAGTGTCACGCCATACAAAAAATTATGATGTAAATATACATAGTTACAAAATATTTCACAATATTACTGTTTTAACTTTTTTCAAATAAATGGATTCTTGGTGAGTGTAAGAGTCATTTAAAAAAAACGTGTTTTTTTTTATCTTACTGACCCCAATCTTTTCAATGATTGTTTGAACAAAATTAAAAATAGATATTTATTTTAATTACTTAGATTTGTTATAATTAACTGATTTTTATTTCCATCAGAGAGAAGCATTTAAACAGCGTTTAGTATTGAGTGGTGTATCAAAGGAGTCCTGGACAGAGGAAAGTGAGCGAGCCTTGGATAAATTCATCTCAGACTCTTCTGTCAGGCTTCTCATTGTCTACCATGACCCTTTCACCGGCCTACGCGTGGACTACGCCATACCAGCTCAGGTATGCCGCAGCTCTATTTTGAGAAATGACATTTAGCTTCCCAATCAGAGCCTTTTGTGTCACAATCTCATAAAGACTGTGAAGATTATTCAGGGGTTGAGCATGCTTGTTTTTATAATGATATTTTGAGCTTCAATTTAATGAAGGAACATGCAGGGGTTTCTCAATAAATGTATTCTTCATGTGTTGTGTTCGTTTCTAATGCATCTGGTGACTTGCCAGGATACCAAAGATCTCATTATTAAACTGTGTGTGATGACCTCTGGTTATCAATTAGCACTCAGAAATATGAATTACCATCTTCTCTTTCCCACTTATCCATCTCTCTCACTCACTCACTCACTCACTCACTCACTCACTCACTCACTCACTCTCTCTCTCTCTCTCACTCACTCACTCACTCACTCACTCACCACCACTCACTCACTCACCACCACTCACCACTCACTCACTCACTCACTCACCACTCACTCACTCACTCACCACCACCACCACCACCACCACCACCACCACTCACTCACTCTCTCACTCTCTCTCTCTCCCCCTAGGTGGTTGAGCACATGTCCTACTTCATTCGGGCAGAGGACAGTATAATCACAGAGGAGAGTTTTAGGAGCTCGGTGCAGTTTGGTTCTGTAAGGGGAGGGGGCGTAGAAGGTCTCCTCAGGCTGATGAATGGCGTTCACACCCCTCAGGTCACCCTCAGCACTGCCTGGCCAGAGACCGTCAAGAACAACTACTCTATAGAATTGCACCGCTTCCTCAGCAAACTTACAGGTAATGATAGACAGTCACAGCGCCATCTAGGGTGGCCCTCTTCAGACGGTAGCAGTAACCTCTTGTATGTTATTTGTAGTGACTTTACAGTTGGCACAGCACAAGTAACATGCATTAATAACAGTTGAAATGGGGACCATGAAGGGTGAATCGTGAACAAAACCTATTTGTTTTCTCAGAAATTGCTTGTAGATTTTACAAATAATTAAGAAGAGAAACAATTAACAAATTGAATTAAACACAAAGAAAAAAAAAGCCTGAAATAGAATTTTCTTATAAAACATACTCCAGTAATGTTTATTTTCAGTTTTGAAAAATCACTTTTTACAGTGCATGTACAGTAAGGAGCTGCCTGAAGTACCATTCAGTCTTTGATTAATGTCTCAAAATCTTTGCAACACATTTTGCACAGAATTGTATTTTTCATGAAAAAAAAAATAATGAAAGTACAGTGTTGCAGCCCAGGTGCTTTATTATTTACATGCTCACTGAAGTGCACTGACCTCTCTTTTACTACCACCTTCTGTTTCAATTCACATTTATGTTATTGATCCTTCCTTACATCCATATTGCAGTCAGTGGCTTTCTTCATATATGCTTCTTTCACATTAGGCTAAGCCAAAGCAGTAGTGACCTGAGATCAGATGTGTATTTTGTATTGTTCTGCATCGGCTTAACAGGCATAGCTGATTCAGAATCAGTGCTTTTGTGGGATTTTTTTGCAATCTGACTGAGCTTTTCCACCGTCAGCCATTCAGAGGTAATCACCTGGCACAGTGGAGCACTGTGATGGCTCAATTATTATGCTCATCAGTCCAATCAGCACCACCCACATCACCCAGAGCAGCACGACTCTGACAAAACAGAAATAACACAGCCACCAATCACAGGCTCTTCTTACACAGGGAAAGGCACTGCCGCAGTGCTCCCGGGTAATCAGAAAGCTGTTCGACAGTTTTAACAATTCGCCTTTTGGTTCTCCTCTTTTAGCACATAATTCTAGAGATCATGTTTGAGGCGTTAAGACTGGGTGCCAAGAACTACATTTTCAAAACCTATGGAGATTTATGGAAAGATGATTCAAATGCATACCACAAATTTGCCTTGAATCTGTTATAATTAAGCTAACAAATAACAGTGAGGTCACAAACTGCTCTTGAGTGATGTGGTTAGCTGGTTAAGTGGTGTCATTTAGAGGGAATTCAGGTTCAAAATGAAAGAAGTGTGTAAGAGCCACAGTTATATTGATGTTAGCC
Source organism: Gymnocypris eckloni scoliostomus (assembly GCA_027564155.1). Taxonomy (NCBI): domain Eukaryota; kingdom Metazoa; phylum Chordata; class Actinopteri; order Cypriniformes; family Cyprinidae; genus Gymnocypris; species Gymnocypris eckloni. Next base: position 31,495,305 of record CM050413.1, on the reverse strand, counting down.
ATGCCTTTTCCAAAAATACCAGCACAGGCTCTGTTCAGTCTTACTCCGTGAGGTAAAGCCTTGCCAATTCTTCTCTCATTTACCAATGCTGAATAATTTGGCTTGGAATTTGGATTGAATAAATATAGACACTGTATACCCACTCCTACACAAAACCGGCACACACTCTATAGGTTTAGACACAAATACACACACATGCACATTTGTCGCTTCTCAGCCAGCTGACTCATTCACTTTCCGGCTTTTTTTGTTGTTGATCTCTCATTATTTTCTCTCTGATGTATCCCGTTTGCTTGTCTTTGTTCTCCCTGTAAAGGCCAATCGAATGCTGTCATTATGTTCTGTCTCATAACTGCCGTCACAGATTGAAGCAGCTAGTCGAACTTGTACACATTGGCCTTGTTCCTTGTAATCCTTTCATCTCTCAATACGCTACGCACTTTTTGTATCTCGCTCTTTCTTCTGTCTCCCTCCATCAGACTTCTCCTTCCAAAAATGTAATGTGACAGACCTCTATTATCTTTTTATCTGCCTTTCACTCTTTAAACGCCTGTTAAAGTAGTTGCAGCAAGCATCGGTTTGATATCCAGCTTGGAAGGAGCAGCAGATACTGTAGAAGCCACAAAGAAAACGAACAGGAGTCATAAAAACCGTTTGTGACTGCTGACACGTGCCACACGGGCATAAAAGCATAGCAGTAAACTTTTATTGTGTTTCTTTCATGCTCTTGTGTTGATTTATTTCACCAACATGCAAAGCACTATAATGTGGGATGGATTTGCTGTCTGTAGCAGTAAGAATGAGGAGTGACATGATGGATGTGATGATATGCTGTACTTGGTGTTGCTTGTATGGATGACTTTCACTGATCGGATTACTGATGTCCAACTATTGTTTGTTTTTTCCACAGACAGCAGATTTAAACTGCTGGGCAGCACTGTGCTGTACATTCCTCTGGAGGCTCTGCAGCACCGCCCAGAGGAGGCCGTCACGAACAAGAGTCTGGTGCAAAGGCTGGAAAGTAAGACTGTGGTCATGTGTGTATGGGTGCTTGTGTGTGTAAATGGGTGTGTGAGAGCTTGAATAATTTCTGATGGAGTGGACTGTGAAGAATGAACAGTGTAAAAAGTACGTAAGACGCCGTTTGCAGGAAATTACATCTACCATGACAGTCCGTGGCTAGAGTCTGTGAATGTGATTTACACAGTAACCACAGCTGAAGGGCAAAAATAAAGGGCTAATTCAATTCAACACTGCCATGCTGCTCTAAGACAGTTAAAGGAGTCTTTATTAAATTTGGTGGTCCTGGAGGGGTCCAGGGTTAAAGGGACATACTGGGGGCATTTGGAGGTGTTAGAGAAAAAAAGGTATTTTAGACGCTAACTTAAGAAAAAAAGAAACCACAGGACATGGTATGAATGATACTCCACTCAGGGTCTTTTACAGCAGGCCACAGAGCAGAGACTGTTTGTCCTCCAAATGCTTTTATTTAAAATGTCTCCACTGTCTTAAAGTCAACATTAAGTTGAACTTTTATTTATACAGGTTAGTTTAATGTGTTTTAATATTTACCGTTCAAAAGTTGGAAAGATACTTTTTTTTTTAAGTCTATCATGCTCAACAAAGCTGCTTTTATTTGATAAAAAATACAGCAAAAAAATATTGTGCAATATTATTACAATTGAAATGAACTGTTAAATGTTCAATTTAATGTTTTTTGAAAAGTGTCACAAAATATGTAATGGCAAAGCTACATTTTAAGCAACCATTACAGTAGCCCCTAATTGCAGAATAAAGATCCACATCTGCGGAGTTGGATCCACATCTAGAGGGTGGAGATTGGATGGTTTAGGGGTGGAGATGGGTAGGTTTAGGGTTGGGGATGGGTGGTTTTAGTGATCAAGGGGTGGAGATGGGAAGGTTTAGGTCTATGTAAGGTGGGAGGAGTTGGATCTAGATCCAACCGCGCCCCCTGGATCTTGTGTTCTGCTGTGAGGACCATCTCAACATTACTCTGATCTTCAGTGACACATGACAGATATGTACTACTTAATATTTGTGTGAAAATTGTGATCCTTTTTTATTATTATTTGAAAGTTCAAAATAATTTTCATGAATTTAACTGGTCCTTGCTGTATAAAATATTAATTTCTTTCAAAATACAACAAACATAATCTTACTGACCCCAAACAATTAATATAGAATATTATTGAGATGTATATATTATGTGAAAGACTTTCCTTTTTGGCTGACGTTACTTTGCCAGATACAAGTATAGGCATTGATTTAGGCTATTGCTGTATGTAATGCAGCATTACAAAAGCTTTCTGGTCCTGTATAGACAGCAATGGAACTACCACATTCAAGGCCCAGAAACATAATAAGGACATCGTTAAAATAGTCCATGTGACATCAGTGGTTCAACCTTACGACTTAACAACAATTAAATATATACATTTTGCTTACGTCAGCACCACGATGCATACGTTTGTATTCCCCTGCTTGCAAACAAGGCGCAATGTATCTGGGTTCCACATCAGAATGCCGGCTCCTACGTCACGCTCTCTAAATTCCTCCAGAATACCTTAATTTGTGTTCCAAAGATGAACAAAGGTCTTACGGGTTTGGAACGAAATGAGGTTGTGTAATTCATTACGAGATTTTCATTTTTGGGTGTACTATCCCTTTAACAGTAATTTAATTCTAGTTCATGTAAGCTGGTCATGGCCAAAATGCCAAATAGCAGTAGATTTTAAAACAAGCATTACCAATGGGATGTGATGAGATGCTCTTGAGGGTGAACTTGACCTTCAACATCCATGTCCTCAAAAAGCCGCCTCTAAAGTGGGATTTGATGTAGTTTCAGGAGCAGAGTAGTCATCCACAACCGCATTCATCTTGCTCCATTCTAGGATGGAATACACACTTTTCACGATTCTATAATTGTCAAGTTGTTTAAATTGTAATAGTTAAATACTGCATGGTAGAAGTGTACTACACCATTAAATCCAGCATACAGTATTAAATTAAAGATCATGCAAGGGTCTGTAGAGCTTTGTGAAGGAAGGACATTTCAATGAAACTTTCTGCTGAATTCTGTGGCCAAAGATTCGGTGCAGAATTGCTGGTTTGATTAAATAGAAGGCAGCTCCTCACAAACCCCTTTTTTCTCTTTCTGTCTACCAGTGGTGATGATCCACTGGACACGTCAAATAAAAGCAGTGCTGAGTGCTCAACCCGTGAGTGACATAGGAGACACATCGGGCCTCCTGGAGGAGATCTCTTTCTGGAAGAGCCGCTGTGCTGATCTGGACAGCATTAGTAAGCAGCTGCAGAAACCCGGAGTCTGTCATATACAGGCGATTCTGCAGCTCTACACATCATCCTACATACCACCCTTCTGTAAACTAGCCAAGCAGATCCAGGTACAGCTGAGCATCTACATGTGTGTGTGTGTGTGTGTGTGTGTGTGTCTATGGGCCTGTGAAAATATGTGTGGGGCTACATGGCAGGAATTGAGCCGAGGGGTAATGGGCTGAACAAGAACATTCTCTGGCTGTTGATGATTTATATGCGGCTTCTGAACGGCTTCTCCTCACCCCTCGCAAATGAGGCCGTCTCACATGCGGGCTTTGCTATTATGAGTTGGCCTGGCTTCTCATTTCAACGGGAGATGGAGCATGTCTGTCAGCTCTACATCAGCGCTTAGTGTTGCACCCTCGTTGCCCCTTAACACTGATTTTGGATCAGTTTATGGTTGTTCTTATAATGACTCAAGATTGGGTTTAGATAGAGGAAGCTAGTCCTGCATCAGTGTGGAGGACAGGTGTCTTTTTTTCTGATTGTTATACCTCCAGCTTCATACTGCGCAAAACTGCAAGGTTGCAGCAACTGCCTTCCTTCATTTCATACAATCTCCAAAGCCTCTAAAAAAATCAATGTGACCTGAGTGAAATAATTAAACATCAGGCCTATTTGACCTCCAGCCAGGGGCACCCATGGCTGCTTGTAATAGTGATGTTGTAGAGTCAGCTGTGTGCCTAATCAATGCCCCATAACAGCCACTGTTGTGTATGAGGGCAGTCAACAAAGGGTGTTGTCCTGGAAGTAAAGTCCCACTGGGGTAAAACCATTTAAGCTTATTCGGATATCACTGAAGTTGACCTTAAATGTGCCAAACTGACTTTAAATGAGTGAAATCAGGGCAATGTAAATGTGTTGTTCTCAGTTATTTGATCTGGTTTAGGTAGTGCTAAATTTGGGAGGAGCATGTTCATCAAATCCTGTATGTTACAGTTAAAGGATATTTATCTCAATTATTGCATGCATAAAGTTTATCACAATAATTTCTATCTATTCGATCTGTCTGTCTGTCTGTCTGTCTGTCTGTCTGTTTGTCTGTCTGTCTATCTATCTATCTATCTATCATCTATCTAATCAATCTTGCCTGTCTGTTTATCTGTCTGTCTGGCTAAGGATCTATTGAACATTCATTATTTTGGTCTATGCATCTATCTATCTGTCATCTATCCAGCTATGCATCTATCCTTTATTCTGTCTATCATTCTATACCTTGTTCTATATATTTTTCAACATTAAGTAACATCGATCATTTTGTATTCTCCAGGATAGTACTTTGCAGGCTCAGTCAAACGTCTCCTTCCTGTCCCTACTGAAAGAGCCATGTGAAGAGCTTGCTCAGCTTAAACCTCGTGAGATTGCACCTAAACTCGCTCACATCCTTAACCTCATCCGTGTGATATGGGTCAACTCCAGCTACTACAACACCTGTGACAGGATCACGATTCTATTATGCAAGGTAACTAATTTTAATTCAGGAACGCTAATATTGCGTGTTTGCTCAGAGACATACAAAGCATGACTCTAAGTAACTGGCAGTAAGTGGCAATATTTTGTCCGAAGTTACTCAATATTTACTTGTTGTTTATTGAATTAAAAGTATTAAAAGCTCACAATTGCTCATGTGATAATGATAAAATGCTATATTATGGATAATACTGTATGTAATCCTTTTTTTAGTATTATTGCATCATATGTACATTCTACATTTGCAAATCCCTTGTGCAGAGTGATTGAGTAAAGTGATACATTATATGATAGGTTACCTCTTTATGATATCATCGAGTGAATTGATTTTCAGTGCTCCGACAATGAATTCACAACCCTTTGTCTAGGCTCACAGATCAATCTCTTCATGCATACTTTTGTATGAATCAGCTAAGCTCTCATGCTCAGAGGTTTTCCCTCAATCCACTCACACAGAGCTGTACAGTCATACTAGTACCTGTTTCCTGTACCCCACATCCTCCCTCCTCTGCTTCCTGTACATCAAAGTTCGGATTGATTTGGGCTCAGCCACATAGATAAGCCATCAGCCGCAGTGGCGTAGCACATGTAACACGTGTTCTTCAGATCAGAGGAGCGGGGCCTTGCGTCTCTACGCCACCCGCTCGCACCGCTTCACTTGCTTTTCATTTCCATCCCTGGCTCCTTGAGAGCATCAGGGAAACCGTTTAACCTTATGTAATTACGCTCTGACCCTTCCTCTTCTGGAATCACATGGTACCACTGCCACTTTGTTCCCCTCACTTTTTTCCTCTCTTTCATTCTCTTCTTTGAAAACACATAAAGGCAAATCAGACTGCTACAAAAACATTTGGTCTAATTGTTTCCTGAGGGGTGAGATTGTGCGCACATGCTGAAATGCCCACATTGAATTAGCAATTGTTTTCCAGAGGGCCATTTTTATTCTGTGATGTCATATTTGCACCTTTGACCTGCATGTGCTGAATGAGTTCAAGTCTAGACAATTTTTCTCGTTTGTTCAAACTTAAAGGGACAGTTCACCCAACAATGACATTCTGTCATCATTTACTCATCTTCATGTCATTCCTAAACCTGTATGACATTCTCTTTTCTGTGGAGCACAAAAAATACACCATAAAATATCAATATCCTCTTAATTTTATATATTAAAAAACCTGGCTGCTGTGGTTGCCAGAAATTCCCTGTAGAAATACCGTCACGGTGCTTCCGGGTGTTATCGGATACCTGTAACTAACAACCATCTATTTAATTCAAGTGATTATGATAATGTTAACATACCAATTTACTTGAAGTACCTAAATCTATTATAAAATATACAGTTCACTACCACCATAATAATACTAGTGGTACAATAAAAAGCCACATGATGAATCTGAATTCATTGTAAGACGCTTGTCCATTAAACATGACCAATACTTGTATAGATGGTGAAAAGATCAAATATCAGAGTACCATCATGGTAACTCATGGCATTAAAATAACGCAATAAACATTATCTAAATGCAACACACCCTAATGTACATTACTGATAGCAAAATAAGAAGAAACAAAATTGTTTACATAAAATATAATCATGTGATGCCAAGCATGGACCAAGTTAACCAGTTTTTAACTGTAGTACTTTTACAGTTTGTTTTAAAATGGTTCGTCTAGGCAATAATAGTCAACATGGTAAAGTATTGTTTCAAACCCCTTTGAATTTCAATGTGTAGACAATTTTTTTTTAAATATTCTATTCTATTTATTAGTGTTCTACAGAAGAAAGAAAGATATGGTTTAGAACGACATGAAGGTGAGAACAAAATAACATTTTGGGGTAAATGACCTTTTCAACACAAGCTCTGCTGGTCATTGCAGCACCACCTCTCAACCAAAAACAGATATATCTACAGATATATCTAGAGCCCTTCTTTTAGTCTGCCAGAAAAGTACTTCTGTCCATCCACAACACTAAAATTCTTTACACACACTTACCCAGGCCAAATACCTGCAGTTCAGTCAAGTGAGCACTCAGCACTTTGTTCTTACCTTGTCAAATACACAGACTATCTAATGTGAACAATTCTATTGTGTTAGGTCAGTGCTTGTGCTCTGAAAACGGCTGAGGTTATGCTATAATGTTTTTTGAAATGAAAGAAAGCTCTCTTCTCCTGCAATGAAAAAGAGCCTTCATCAGTTTACATGCATTTTTATTTAATTTTTTCTGCTGGAAAATTGCATTTTTATTTGCCTGAGTAAAAGATTCCTACGACTGATATAGGCTCTTTCTGTGGAGATTTTTATGTTTTTACTGTTATTCTATGGAATAACGTTGCCATTTTTCCATGAATGTGCTGTGAGTTTAAATCACCCGCTAAGGTCCATTAATGCTCACTGACTTGAATCGTGTACCTGGTTCACAGATTTGGCACACGGTCCTATAGGACTGATGGGGGACCAACTTCCCTGAACAAACTTGAAATGAAACATTTTAGAATAAATTGAGGAAACTGTTCAAAAACCAGAGTTTAATGGTGATTTCTATCAACATTCATAAACAAATACATCTAAATGGTCTGTTAAGTCCACCCAGCGCTTTGTTGTCATTGGCTGCGTGCAGTAGAGTGTTAGCAGTGCTGTGTTTAATGAAGGTGAAATGGGCCCCGGTATTTGAACGCTTTTTCAGTGGGTTTCTCCCCCTCTAAGATGTAAAATAACATAACAAACCTGATTATTTCAGCAGGGAAGCATTTTATTGTGCTTGCAGTGAGGAAGGAGAGAAAGAGCGGAGGTAGAGAGAAAAGACATGGAGCAGAACTTGCTTTCTTGATTCAGTTTCCAGTCAGAGGTTTCCAGCTAATAATTTCCAATCAGAGGGCATCTGAGTCACGATGTGTGTGTTTGTGCGTGGATTTGTATGTGTGCACGACCACCTTGCCTTGTCTCTCCCTCAGGGCTTTAGCATTTCTTTTATTTGTTTTTGGTCCTCCCCCCCACCTCCCCTCTCCGTCCCATATCTCTGTGCTGGTAGAGCCTACATTGGATTTAATATAATTTTCCAATCAGCTAGCGCTAGGGGCCACGGGCTTTGGACTGTGGTGTGCTTTTCCGTTTCATACCAAGAGAAAAAAACAGGTAAAGAAAGAGTTCAAATACATAAGACCTTCAAAATAATAATTTGTAATAATTGTGCAGGCATTCTTAGACTGATGTGCTCATTGTTATTTCGTACATGGGATTCATGGCTCTATAAGCTGTCTGCTTCCCACCGTCTATTCCCTGATATGAAACACCATCTGCCAGGGTTTCTTAAAGCTCAGCACCTGTCATCTATTCTTACCTCATATGTCCACCGAAACCTACTCTCAGCTCCCCAAAGAAAGCCGGCAACTCATTTTTCCCCCCCTGCACCAAAGTTAAGACACGCTTCTCTGCTGATTTTCAAGAGCTGCTGTGACAGAAATGGAAGAAACGTCTCTGATTGAACAAGGCCTTAGAAATCTCTTGAGATGCAGGCGTTTGGGATATGTGTTGTCTTCATTTACAGAAGGTTCTTTTTTTCTCTCTGTAAAAAGAGCAATGAAAAAATTAATGTATTATGAACTCATAAGCTGTTTAATTCTGTGGCTCTCTTAACCTTTTGCTTAAATGAGAATTTTGAGTCATTTACATATCAATTTAATTTCCTCTTGTTTTGTGCCTCCTTCATTAAAACAGGAATTTGCCTGGCACTGTAATCAGCGTGTAGTACACATTACTGCAGCATGGCACAAACACACACACACACTTTCCCACAGATATACATATGCATGTACTTTTTTTTCTTCTCTTTCACACACACATGCTTGTTTCAGTGCTGTATGGAGTTCATCTGTCGGATGAAGCCGAGAATGAATAGGAATCTGTCGTTTCACATCCTCTACAATATACATCATAAGCGATAATTACACTTTCTTCTCTCTTCCTTCTTTGTTACCTTCTCTTAATTCTTTTTTTGCTCGTTTCTTTATAGCGATCTCTGTTTTGTGCATAGGTGCATAGGTTTGAATGACGACATGCACAAAAGCCTGGGTTTTTACAGGAACAAATCCTGTCTGAGTCATACCAACGTCTGTACTCAAGGTTAATCCACACCTGAATGCAGAGCACATTACGGCACACACCTGTCTGTGCTTGCTTTGGTACAGTCAATGCGGTTCTCTCATAAAACATATGCAAATCCTCAGTTATGAGGCTGAACATCCTGACATGCAGTAGATACAGACACAAAGACAGATTCATACTCGGACCATTGGGTGGTTTATTTACATATCTATACCGTGTGTTGTTGTTTTTTGCAGATTAGTAATGAGATCATCCGTCTGTGCTGCCGGGATATTTCTCTGGACAGGATCTTCCAGGGTTATGTGATCTCCAGCAAGCAGATTTTGAATGACTGTATCCAGTGCTGCCTGGCCTGGAAAGAGCTCTACCTGCACACCTCCCAGCTCCACCACAAGTACTGTCCTTCAATCATCATTTCTGTCTCTCTCTCTCTCTCTGAGTTCTGCTCTGTTCCCTACAGCACAGGAACACACCACTTAGAACTGCACTGTGATTGCACTGTATTACAGCAGCACCCATCCACTTTACACGCCATAACTCAGAGAGTTACTACGGTCAGCAGTGACATATGGAGTGCTGTATCATTTCAAATACAATTAAGCTTCTTCAGTGATTTTTCTCAGCTTACACTCTGTTGGGTGCTGTACTGTTTCGTATCAGCATCGCCACTACTGTTACCACTTCTACCAGCACCACTATTAGTACAAGTATTACTGCTAACTAAACCTGTTATTATCACTGTAGCTGACATTTTTGCTACTGCCACTGCTGTTACAACTAGCACTCTGATTTAAATCTGTTTTACTACTGTACCACTACTAATCCGAAAATCACCACTACTGCTTATACTATTGTTACTTTTATAACTGATAGTATGTTTCTCTGCATTTCTAGCACTACTAAATATGTCCATTTACTGTTTTTTTACCTTTAGCATTTCTACGGTTTCTATGGTTAACTGCATTACTAATACTACTTATATGGAGATAAATTTGAGATAAATTAATGTATTTTAAAAATATGATTCCCAAATTTGAAAGCTAATTTAATGCTCACTAAGGCTGGATTTATTTGACCAAAAATACCGTAAAAAAGTGACATTCTAATTTAAAAGAACTATTTTAAGTTTTAAATGTTTTATTAAATGGAATTTATTCATGTGATAGCAAAGCTCATTTTTAGCAGCTATTGTTCCAGTATTCAATATTACATGATCCCTCAGAAATCATTTTAAAATAGACTACTGATTTGGTGATTAAGAATAAAATCTTATTATTATTAATATCAGTATTATAAACAGTTATCAGTGATTCTTATATAATTTTGTGGAAACCGTGATGCATCATTTTTTTTAAGGATTCTTTGATGAATATAAAGTTCAAAAGAACAACAACATTCATTTGAAATACACACACACACACACATATATATATATATGCACGTGTGTGTGTCTGTGTGTATTTCAAATGAATGTTGTTCATTATATATATATATAGTAACAATTTACAAGTCTTTGTTGTGGTTTTGATCAGCTTAATGTATCCTAGCTGAATATAAGTATTAATTTATATCTTTAAAAATATTGTGTTATCACAGCCTCTGTTTGGCAAGTCCGGATTCTGTTTCATAGTCAGCTAAATGTTTGCTCTCTTCTAGTTCTCTTCTGTCTGAGTCAGCTGTACACAGATAGTTTTCAGCGCCTGGCCTTGCTTTCTATACAGCAGCTAATAGAGAGCATGCTTTAAGCTTACATTATCTTCTTCCTCTCTGTCTTTCAGCTTTATGGCCCTTCCTCTTTCTGTCATTTCCACCATCACTGGCTCTGCCTTACCCACCCAGTCATCTCAGCTTCTCCACACAATTATTGCTCTCACACTCTCTCCCTTTCGCAATGGAAATGATACCGCTGCTAAATGAGAGTGCCAAAGCTGTTCTGTGATTGCAGCACTCCTAAAAAGAACAGCATTTTACAGTGGGATGACAGAGTTTCTTCTTCAAATTGATGGCAACTTACTGCCAAATGACAGGCTGAACACTGCAGCATCCATTTTAAAGGAGCTCTCTCAGAGTCATCTCCCGGAGTTTTTTATTGCACTTAGGTTTAGGTTGGCGCTTCTTCTTTAGGTGTGGTGAAACTTTGCAATACTGTTTCATCATGTCTCAGCAGAATGCGGCGTCTGCTTCGTAGTATTCTGCCATGAACTATGCCATAACTCATAGAAGCTGTGATTTTGAAAGATGTTAACAGTGAAGCAAATGCTGTATTGTTGAAGCTGAATGTAACAGATTCAGTGGGAGGGATACTCTGTAGAGAAGAAACATTTATTTCCTAAGCAAGTCTTCCCTGCAGGATACAGCCATTCAGTTGTGGCTTTTAAAAGCAGCATGGGGCTCCAGAGGTATTTTGCGGAAAATAATGTGCGGTCAACCAAACACAACACAATGTTCTTAGTGGGTTACACCCTAAGGTCTCTCGCTTTCACCCCAACCCTGCAGTTTTTTTGGATTGTATATCATATTTTTAGTGTTGTGGGTCTGGTGGTAGTTTATGAATGTTGGCTTCATTTGTTGTGATAAAATCAAAGAGTTTGTTTTGCTCAGCAGACACAGAGATCTCCGATCCTTCAGTCGAGTGGCTGACCCCATCCTCCAAAATACAGCCAGTGTTCGGACAGCACAAATAATACAGTGTTCCACCTCTCCTCTCACCTCACCAATGATTCTTACTCTAGATGTAGATGCAGAACTACCAGATATACCGGAAAATTGCAGAATTATTGATTATCTTTTTGTTTACTCCCTATTCCTAAGTGCTATCAACTTTAATGAACACAAGTATGCTTCTCAATGCAGCTCTGCTGTCATGATTTACCATTTAAAAGTTAAAACAGGCCTACCTTAATTCAGCCCCACTTTCCCTTATGGTTAATTATGGTTACTTTGTTTGACTGTTTTATTTACATAACATTTGAAGACAATCACATTTACTTAATTAAGTAGATTAATTCAACTTTAAAAAGCCATGCAAATTCTTGTATGTGAAAAATAATTTTGCAGAATATTTTTGGACAAAATAACTTTGGTCCCAATAGACCTTCACTGGACAAAACCCAAACACAATGGAGTGCAAATGATGACTGAATATTTATTTTTGCCTGAAATACCTTTATCATCCTCTTGACATTTCTTGATTCATAACACTGACAACACTGGCATAGTCGGGGATCGGATGTTTTATTTGATGGCAGCACGGACATCCAGGGTATTCATCAAAATGGTATACTCAACTCAGATTTGTGCTTCTGTTCTATAGTATCTGTTATTTAGTATATTGATATTTGGTAGAAAAAATTCCAATTCAGAGATCTATATATTATTTTTCAGTAAAGATTAAGTTACTATGTTTACTGAATGCACTAAAGCATCAGGAATCCTATACGTTTTAGAGTCATTACAGAAGAGTGTCACGGTACACGGGGATCCAGGAACGAGGAGACGAGGATTCTGACAAGCGAGGTATTTAATGAGAGACAAACGGAGGAGAGACAGGAACACAGGTAAGGACATCTACGGCTAGGACACATGACATTAACAATAATCCACAAGTAACATGGGGCAGAACAGACTAGATATAGGGAGACATGACTGGAAACACCTGGGACATAATCAAGATACAGACGAAGACTAATCAACTAATGATGGGGAACAGGAAGGACCATATAAGGGTGAGGGGACAAAGGCAGAGGAAGACAAAGTCTGACATTACCCCCCCCTTCCAATAGGCGCGTCCCGCGCCGTACGACATCGAAAGGGGAGGGGGGGTGGGCACTCTGGAGGCCTCAAGGACCTGGAGACCGGACAGGTGACCTCCAGGGCGGTGCCCGTTCCGGGACCCACGGCGGATCCGGGGACTCAGGCGGCCACGGCGGATCAGGCGGCCATGGCGGATCCGGGGATTCCGGCGGCCATGGCGGATCCGGGGATTCCGGCGGCCACGGCGGATCAGGCGGCCATGGCGGATCCGGGGATTCTGGCGGCCATGGCGGATCAGGCGGCCACGGAGGGTCCGGGAACTGAGGAGGCCATGGCGGAGCGGGGTGCTCGGGCGGCCATGGAGGCGGGGTGCGTGGCCATGGAGGTAGCCCCAAAATTTTCTTGGGAAGCTCCCCATCCCAGGGCGCTCAGGAGCCGTGGGCGAGCTGGACAGGGCCAGCGGAGGGAAAAGTGAGCTGGACGGGACCAGCGGAGGCCCAGGTGAGCTGGACGGGACCAGCGTGGGCCAAGGTGAGCTGGACGGGACCAGCGGAGGCAATGGTGAGAGCTGGGCGGGACCAGCGGAGGCCCAGGTGAGCTGGGCCAGGACCAGCGTGGGCCAAGGTGAGCTGGGACGGGACCAGCGGAGGCAATGGTGAGCTGGGCGGGACCAGCGGAGGCCCTGGAGAGCTGGACGGAACCAGCGTGGGCCAAGGTGAGCTGGGCCACGGGACCAGCGGAGGCAATGGTGAGCTGGGCGGGACCAGCGGAGGCCCAGGTGAGCTGGAGCGGAACCAGCGTGGGCCAAGGTGAGCTGGGCAGGACCAGCGGAGGCAATGGTGAGCTGGGCGGGACCAGCGGAGGCCCAGGTGAGCTGGGCCGGACCAGCGTGGGCCAGCGTGGGCGCTGGTGCCGCTGACTCTCGGGCGCTCGGAAGAGCTGGACGGAACCAGCGGGGAAATTGAAGCGCACGAGAGCCGGCACTGGGCGCTGTCGAGGTGCAGGCACTGGAGGGCACTGGCGTGGTGCAGGCACTGGAGGGCACTGGCGAGGTGCAGGCACTGGAGGGCACTGGCGGTGCAGGCACTGGAGGGCACTGGCGGTGCAGGCACTGGAGGGCACTGGCGAGGTGCAGGCACTGGAGGGCACTGGCGAGGTGCAGGCACTGGAGGGCAGCCTCGGGCAGGCACTGGAGGCGCTGGCGAGGTGCAGGCACTGGGCGCTGGCGAGGTGCAGGCACTGGAGGGCACTGGCGAGGTGCAGGCACTGGAGGCGCAGCCTCGGGCAGGCACTGGAGGGCGCAGTCTCGGAGCAGGCACCGGGCGCTGTCGAGGAGCAGCCACTGGATCTCGGCGGCGCTCGGGAAGCGCGTGCTCGGCGGCGCTCGGGAAGCGCGGGCTCGGCGGCGCTCGGGATACGCAGCTCATGGCCCGCGGCGCGCTGGAAGCGGGCTCGGCAGGGCGCTCGGGAACCAGCCGAGGCGAAGCGAGCTGGGCGGCACCAGCGAAGAGCTGGGCAGGACCAGTGGAGACGAAGAAGAGCTGGTTTCGACTCGGGACCGGTAACTTCCCAGACACCGGTAGATCCCCTCTCTCCAACACAATCCTGTGGTGTCTGGGAGATCCATAGGGCGCTGGTAATTTGCCCCGAGCCGAAACAGATGGAGGATTGCCGCGTCGTGGAGCTCCGTCACCGCGGCGAGCTTGCAGAATCCTCCGGCGAACTCCACAAAGGAGAGATTCCGCCGGCTAAGGGCGAGGGCATGGCGGCGAACTCCATCGTTGTTTGAGGTGGATTATTCTGTCACGGTACACGGGGATCCAGGAGCGAGGAGGCGAGGATTCTGACAAGCGAGGTATTTAATGAGAGACAAGCGGAGGAGAGACAGGAACACAGGTAAGGACATCTACGGCTAGGACACATGACATTAACAATAATCCACAAGTAACATGGGGCAGAACAGACTAGATATAGGGAGACATGACTGGAAACACCTGGGACATAATCAAGATACAGACGAAGACTAATCAACTAATGATGGGGAACAGGAAGGACCATATAAGGGTGAGGGGACAAAGGCAGAGGAAGACAAAGTCTGACAAAGAGCATGCTAGTATTGTTATTATTATGAGCCATTTGTTGTTGCAATACCATTAATGGCCTGCCAGTTGCAGCAATAATAGCCTGCACTCCTGCGGCCTGGGCCGATGGCAGCACTTGAAGTGAATCGATTGCTGCACTAGTAAATTCAATACAGTGCTGCAACTAAAAACTTAAGGCACGGCAGGCCTCCGAGGTAGGATTTGATTGTCTCTGCTTTACGATGCATGAGTGTGAGAGTGAATGCCCTGTGTAAAGCAGACAGCGTTATAAATGGCCAATGTTAAAGCTGGATCCAGATGCTTGAGGTTTAGTGTTAAGCATAGAAAGCCCTTTTACTATTTTCAGTTTGAGGAGGAAGACCATTATGCACACACAATCAAATGTCTTCAGAGTTCAGCTCTGGGTCGATGTCTTGGAGACTCGGGGTTGTGTGTATTAGTATAAACAGCAAACAAATGCCCTTTATCATATTTGACCATCATTGTGTTGGTTTTTGCATAGACAAGGGGAGCAGAAAATTAGCAAGTGTCATTGGCACTTTTGCAGTTCACATCACGTCAGATACTTTCAGAGAAATGATTGATCAAAGCTGACATCATCTCTATCAGTCTGGACAGCCATGAATCAAAGGTCACCTGTGTTTTTCTCCAGAGCTATTTTACTGGCATCATATGTATAAGTAGGGATCACTTAAGCTGGTTTGCTCAACCTCACGGTGCATGTGTATGTTTATATATGTGTGTGTTGTGACATGATTAATGTGGTGTTAGCAGCAGCATGCCCTTTATCCTCTGTCCTCCTGGTGGCCTCTCTTTCTCTCTATCTTTTGTATTTTTTAATTTTCACTCACTTCAATCTTTTTTTTGACCTTGAACACTCTCTTCTCCTCCTTTTTCACTTTCACTCTCATATGAAAGAAAATCACAAATGACATATATATATTATCTCAAATTATGTTCCTGGACAGTAATGAGATTTTAATGGAAAGCAAATGGAGTCTTTCCTCAAGAAGTAATGTTACATGTTTCCAAATTTCAGAAGAGATCTCAACAGTATCACAACCGTGTGCTCAGATTTGCCAAGATACTAAGATCTGTAATCAAACACCAAAGGCTATGTTTCGAATGCAATACTAGCTTTTTAAATAATAAGTCACTGTCTGACTTTTTTTTTTGATAATCACGTTTACTTAGATGTACTTCACAATACAGAAGAAAAGAAGAGACAATGTTGATACTGAAATGAAACAAAACTGAGAACTTGGACTAAATAAATGAAATAGTTATAAAATCAATAAAATATCAAACTCTTTCATTGTCTTCTCTTTGCCTTTATCCTTTCATTCAAGTGCTCTTTCTCTCCACCTCTCTCTTTTTCTTTAACTCGCTCATTTTAATTCGTATTTATTGAATTACGAGTCAATCATGTCAGATTTTCCAGACAATAGCTTTAAAGGTTGCTCAGTAAGGAGTAGAGCACCCTGTCCCCGTATGAATCGTAACCCTCGTGGTCAGCCTGGTTATTTTTCTGTATAATGATTGAGCTTAAATCCTTTCAGACCTTCTGAAACACAGATGACCTCATAAAATATCTGCCATGGTTGGAAACATTGCCATGGTACCACTGCCACTAACTGTTCAGGGAGTCGTGCTTTGGAAGAAAGATATGCAGATTATGTTTGTGTGCATGAGTTTAAATGCACAGAACAGAACTATTTTAACTGGTCAATGAGTCACACCGATTTACTGCTTTGCAGTTTTGTTACATTATGTGTGTGTGTGTGTGTATAAGACTGTTAACTTTAACACTAGATGTTCATTATATATTTCATTTTACAGATCAAATTCTCAATTTCATCATACACTTTTGATTTTATAGCATTTCCTAATGTTAAAATTGCCACTGACATCACAGCTATGATGAAATCTTGATGACAGCTACCAGTGAGAGCGTTTTCACTCATGTTCACTTTTAACCTAACAACTTAAAGATAAAATGGGTGTTACTTTGAATTCACAGGCATAACAAATTCAGACAGAAGTAGAAATATATTGGACATCCGAAAATATTTTTATGTTATTCCAAAGTCATTTTTCCCCTCAGACTGAGAGAAAATCTTATTAAATTGAATTTAAACCTAATACAGTTGTCCCCCATCTCCCTTCTGTATTGTCTGGTTAGAACCAATAATGGAGGAGAATTGCTGTAAACAATTATCTCATTTTAATTAATATTTTTTCTGTTTATGTGAAAATGCAGTTAGTTGTTTGCATTTCACTGGTTTCACAAATTTATTTTCAATAAGTACTTAACTTCTTAGTCTGATCCACTCTCTCATTCTCTGTTTAAATCAACATCTCTAACCTTGCTGGATGTTGTAATAGCATTTTATCATGGTTCATGGTATGCAGTAACTCGTTCAAAGGGATGTGACCCTGGAGCCAGAGAGCGTGTAACAGAATAAACATAAAGATAGCTCATCGTCTGTAATCTGTGTTTCTGCCTATGTCTGACATTCACCTCTGTGTCCTCCTGTGAGTTTAGACAGTGCATTCATCTTTTTGGGCCCAATGATGACCTTCTTTGAGACCTACACCACTGGATCATGTCTCTCTCTCTCTCTCTCTCTCTCTCTCTCTCTCTCTCTCTCTCTCTGTCTTTCCTAAAACAACCGTGTTCATCTCTTATTGTCTATTATCTTTCCTCCCAATCCCTCTTTTACTTGTACAAAAGTTGTCCTCCCCGGCCCTCTTCCTTCTTTCTTTTGCATGACAGCCGTTTACTGGAGCATTATTATTCCCCGTATAAGCCCCTCTTTAATTAGACACCAATTTGGACGGATTTACGCTTTTTCACATGCCAAAACATTCATATTGGCTGTTTATCCCCGTGGTTAAAGGGCATAGCTGTCAAACTGACCACAATTCATGATGATATTAAGTGTTTCGCAGTGAACTGAGCAGCATGGCGCAGCTCCGTTCCTTCCGAAATAACATGGGCTAACTGGTGATTAAGGATTTAAAAGACGAAGTGGAGATGCTTGTGCCGGGTGGTCCTGTAAATGATTCAGGAGAACTGATTGCTGCTCAACGTCATTTCAATATGTTTTTGAATCTCAGTCATTAAAGCTCGGGCCGCATTTCAATTTAAGATCTCATCCTCCGCTCTGGCGACTATGATCTCCAAGCAAGGCAAAAAATCGTAATTTAGTCATTGCGCCAGGCGGCGGTTATTTTTCGCTTTAATAATAAATATTACAAAACATTATTTGCATAAATCAAAGTAGTATGAAAGATGAAAAGGGAATTTGTGTTTTACTAGTGGAGACCTTGCTAGAACGTATCTGGTGGCCTGTTATTACCTGATTTTACCACATCCTGATATGTGACCCTGGACCACAAAACCAGTCATAAGTGTCATTTTTTAATATTGAGATTTATACATCAACTGAAATCTGACTAAATAAGCTTCCCATTGATGTTTGTTAGGATCGGGCAATAGTTGGGCAAGATACTACTATTTGAAAATCTGGAATCTGAGGGTGCAAAATAAAACAACTAAACACTGAGAAAATTGCCTTTAAAGTTGTCCAAATGAAGTTCTTAGCAATGCTTATTACTAAACAAAAATTAAGTTTTAATATATTTAATGTAGGAAATGTACAAAATATCTTCATGGAACACGATCTTTACTTAATATCCTAATAATTTTTGGCATAAAAGAAAAGAAAATATAATTTTGACCCACACAATGTATTTTAGTATTGCTACAAATATACCCCAGCGACTTAAGACTAGTTTTGTGGTCCAGGGTCAATATAGGGGCCGCAATTAAAAGAAATCTCAAAACGCTGGCGGATCGTTCTAAGCGGATCATTCTAAATTATCAATGTCTCATTGTATCTTGGCATCAGCTTTGAACTGTGAGGAAACGAGAATGAAATGGCCAGTTAAGGGGTCTGGTTTCATATGAGGACCAGTCTGACAAAGTTCTTAGTTCCAAGATAGCAATCCCTCAGAACAAGGCCATGGATTTGGTATGTGCCTTTGTCTAAATCACTCAATTTACATGTACCATCATGCCTATCTGGTAACAGAGTCATCCCGCTGAAGTCTTACTCTCTTTTTTGATATATCTCTCTTGCGCTCCCTCTCTTTTCCCCTCCCTGTGACCCTGGTTTCCTCTCTGCCCCACTAAAGGTGTTTGTCTGTGAGCGGCGGTGAGGATTACCTTTCCATCAGTAGAAGAATGAGGTGTGAAAAGCAATCTGAGGAACGCCAGGCCGGCTGATATGGAACTTTGGCGGATGCAATTATGCCTATGACAGATCATTTCTGACCTGATCCCTCGCTGCTCTGGATGGCAGCCAGCCACCGCCGTTGTTTTGTTTTGCTTGTGCGGCGTGTGAAATGTGAAAACCTTTAGCAAGGGAGTAGTGACACTGCAGACTTCTCCATTTTTCTCTGCTTTCCCTTACAATCCTGCTCTGTAGAAATAAAAATGAGGATGAAGATGTATGAACTTCACACTTTCAGTTTGTCTTGAACTCTTTATGTTTGTCTTTTTAGATACTCTTCCCAAGGGTGGTCGCTTGACCAGATTACCATATTTGCTCTGGTGGATTCCTTTGTGCGCAGATGCAAAGATCTGATAGAGGTGAGCAAACACTACAACATGATGCAAACACACACACTCACAAACTGTACATTTTCCAAATGCATGCAGAATTTGTACACCCTAGTTTCTCAAGCACACATCCAGAGAATATCCTTTTAGATTTCTCAATAATTCACATCTCTGTGTGCCTTTATTGCTTTCATTTCTCGTATTTCCCAGGACTCCTGTCCTTGCTCAGAGCTGTTTTTTATATCACTTGTCATTTTTATATTTATTCATGCACATTTTTTGCTGTGTGCTCCAACTAGTTCCTCATACTCTTTCCAAAAATAGCGCATGAAACTCTTTTTCTCTTCCAATAAATGGTTAGTGAGAAGAGATGCTCAGCCTTCAGAAATCGTTGTATATCATGAATAGGAGGTCAAACAGAATTTTATTAGCTATTTTTTTCTTTTTTGCAATAAATTCTTTGAAATGCTTTCTGACACTTTGTGAAATAGAAAACATTATATTAAATATCTATTCTATTTAAATTTTTGAATATCGATTTATCTAAAAAATTGCATAGGTTTCTTTCTCTAACACATTCTCTTTATTTCAGGTGTGTGAGTGTCAGCAGCAGTTTGCTCGCTGGGAAGAGGGTGAGCGAGTGCCGTTGCCATGCTTTGCAGGACGTCAGGGGTCAGAGGTCACTCAGAGACTGCTGTACATAGAGGCAACCTTTGACAACAGCCTGCAGGTCCTGCGCTCTGTTAAGGACATCCTGGATGTCAGAAATCCCTCTTGGCACGAGGACTACAGCAGGTGCAGTGTGTTTGTAAATTGATCAGGGCACATAGAAAAAGAGAAGCACTGTGAAATAGCTGGCTTTGATTGTTAAAGGAGTTGCAGTCTGTCCATATGGCCATCACGATGTCTACACTGAAGCGACCAGTGTTGCATTTGCTGGAAGCTGCACATCACGTCTGAATGTTCACTAACCAGAGACTAGTCAGCTGTGAGCTTTAGGTTAGACTTCATCAAGATTAAATCGAACATGCATTCAGTTAATTATAAAAGCATACTTACATTTTTAACAAGTGAACAATTGGTATACAAATATTTTATGCATGAGCATTTTTAGGATAACATATAATTGTATAATATAATAATTTTAATATATAAATACAAATATGCCAATTTAAGTAATATTAAATACATTACATACAGTCCAAAGTTTGAAAGAAGTCATTTACCCTCACCAAGTCTGCATTTATTTAATCAAAAATGTAATTGCTGTCCCTTTTAAACATTTTAATGCATCCTTTCTGAATAAAAGTTTTTCAATTTATTTTATAAAAACAATACTAACCCCAGATTACTGTTCAATGATTTTAAAAGTATATATAAAATGGATCTTCATATGGATATGAAAAATAAGCTTGAGTTGCTGTGGTATTTGTAAAATGAAGATGCCAATTCTGGCGCTTGCACTGTAGACGGCTCCATTGACTATAATGCGAGCGATCTAGTTTTGTTGTGTAGTGACACACAAAATGTGTCAGCCTGTCTATGAGGCAGCCAGTCCTTCTGATTCTCATGTATATTTATAAATGTTTGTCATTCTCGGCTGCTTATTGTCCTGTTGGGAATTTCCATACATCTGATATTAGCATATCTTCATAAATATGCATATAATGACTCACATATTGGATCATATAGATATTTTTCATGAATATTCTGCCTAAATGTATGTGCAGCGGGGAGAAGATCACTTTGCTTTTCTGTCTGAGCCCAGCGTGCCCCTATTGTCATTCACAACTGAATGTGACAGCAGGCAGTTTGGCTGCTTATCTGAATACCATCATGACTGTCTGTGTCCGGGAACCTGGGCTGCCCATCAGCCTCCAGAGACCATTATACCCTCGTACCCCCGCCCCAGGCACTGACGGACCTTGGGAAAGGGAGCTGTGCGTGAGCGAGCGTATGCATCTGATGGCCATGATGGATTGGGGCCGAGGCGGGTCATAGGGTTAGGATGTTGTTGCCAAGACAAACAGCTGTGCTTGTGTCTGGGGCAGGTGTTTCATAGTGTCTCAGCATATTGAGAGCAACCAAATCAATACCAGCCTCCATTTATGGCCGAGAGTGTGTGTGTGTGTGCTGGACTCTGCCTTTGAATAGAGGGCACTGATTTGTGTTTGGAACGTGCTGTACAGCTCTGCCCACTTCTTTGTTGTTTTGTGTCTCTTGTTTATCCCTGTGTGTGTGTATGTGCGTGTGTGTTTTAGGTTTCGTGGTAAAGTGAAAGATCTGGAGGTGATGATGCAGAATTTGATCACTTCGACCTTCGAGACTGTGAACTGCGTGGAGGAAGGAGTACAGCTGCTTGACGTGTTTCAGCACCTGTCTGGACGAGAGGTCTTTCTCACACACACTTAGCCTTCAATTCACACACACTTTATCACCTCCTTTAAAACCTTGCACACTGTCAGACTGCTACTTACTCTTCTTAGAAAATACAGTGAATACAAATGACTCTGGCAGAACAGACCATACACAGAGTTCTGATGTCACTTCCTTTTCACTCTCATTTACTCAGGAGTTCAGTAGCAGGACCTCACGCACACATATACGCCCACTGCTCTCTCACCTGTGTCACCAGTCTCTTTAGTTGTTGTCATTAGGATGTGTTTACCTCGTTAATCACCGTCATCTCTCCTGGCTTTTGCCTTCCCCTTTAGTCTTATTCAGTTTTTTCTCCTTCCTTTCATTCTGTCATTCAGCTTTTCAAATTCAAAATTCAAGTGCAGCATTGGCTAGACTTTTACATGCATTATAGCTAAAGCATTAGAATGAATAATAAAAGTCGAAAATATAAAGGTGCTAGTGAAGGTGAAACAAACTAAAATATAAAATAAATATATAATATAATATAAAAAAATAAAATCATTTATAGAATAACAAGGTATTGGCAACCAGTATAAAGACAACTAGTTAACATAACTATCATAGCTGTAATTTGTTAGGTTGTGGGGTTTTTTGAGAGTGTTTATTCACATAAAGAGGTAAGCCATAAGAGGCTGTGTATTACAGTCATTTTACCACAATTTACCACATTTCTCTTTTATATCTTTCTTAGGCAATCAAGCGGACCATTGACAGAAAGACGGTGGATGTATACGCACTGCTTAGTGCTGAGCTGAGTGATATCAATTTAGTGATGTGCAGGCTATCATCTCTCACTCCTGCTCAGATGCCTCGACATGCAGGACAGGGGCATTGGACCCGAGCACTCCGATCACGGATAGAAAGACCCATGGAGGTGATATTAACATTAAAGAGATGTTAACATTCAATATAAATATATTTAAAAAATATGTTTCAACGGCAACAACATACACAAACGTTACTGTGCATGCGTGCGTTTATGGCCCTAACTTAACTTCCGGTAAACATGCATTACGTGCTCATGTTTATTCAACAAAGCGTTTTGGAAAATCGGTCAGTTTTGATATTGTGGCGGGTCACCACAAATAAATGTATGTATGTGAAACACATACCACAGCCTGAGCCCAACTTCATTATTCATCACTTTAACTTTAACTGTGTTTGTAGCCGGCGCCACTAACCAGCCTGATATACAAACATAGACTGGAAGTTAACTTATCAGAAATTATCAGAAAATTTAAATTCTGGAGGAAACTAATCCTTTAAGGTTTTGTGAGATCAGTGTAATAAAATGGGCTTCCTCAAAAACAAACAGAATCAGAACTTGCTGATTTGCTGACTCAGAACCAGTTCACCCAGATTTCCCAGTTTGAATTTCAAACCTACTAACATCAAACTGGTGTTATGTTAGTATGTCATGTGAAAATGCCCACAGTCAAATCAAAGCATCACAGGTTCCTGAAAGATGCACCAACTGGATGTGCATTAGGAGACCACATAGTGACTAATTAGTCCAATCCCAGCATGCACTAGACCGTACCCTTTTTTGTCACCCATTGTACAGTAGTTGAACTCTGTTGGGTTTTATGGACAAATGATTCAGATTCCAACCCAAAACCTTCATCAGGGTAAATTTGGAAGGTGTCACAAGATAGCTTAACTCTATTGATGAGCTCTTCCCTGTGTTGAGCTCAGAGCCTTGTGTCAAGAGGCCAGTGAGGGGCCCCAGCAGAGGCCCTGGAGGCCAGCCAGCATCCAGCCACACAGGCCCTAATGCTGTTAAAGCCAGCTGTGCTGCCACATCCTCGCTCTCGATCCTTTTGTCACTTTCCATTTCACTCACCCTTCCTCTCCATTTCTCTCTCATGCTTTCTCTTTCTTTTGCTTCTCATCTTTCTCTCATTCTTCAGTTTGCTTACAAAGCACATCGCCTTCTCCATTGTGTTTAAATTCATTTTCCGCTTTCTTTAAGAAGGCAATTAAGAGCAGACATAAGCTTTAATTGGACACAGAAATGATTATGTTGCATTTCCCCACAATTGATCCCAAAAAGGCCCACAGAGAAACAAAAGGGAGACAGAAACCAGAGCTTAATGATGGTCTGATTAGAATGTTTACAGATATTCCTGAGATATTCCTAACATGAGTGAAGTTTAGCCTTCAATTGTTTTTATGTTTACCTCTGGTTTGTTTAGCTTAGCTGTGCTCTGATGGTTGTTTTGATTGTTTGTGACCTTGCATGTGTGAGTCGGTAAGATTTCAAGACGTTTGTTTGTAAGTGATGTGTTCACAGAAGGCTCTGCATTCTCTCTGAGCTCTTCCCATCTGATTGTATGGGTTATTTGCACATGTGTTGTCTAGGTTCTCCGGCACGCTCATTTCCTGCCACACGTCAGCAGTGGAGAGGAAGTGCATGTGAATTATGCTAAGCTGTGTCAGACTCTGGATGAGAAGGTGAGGAGGATCTTCACAGACTGGAGTCAGAGTCTGAACAGAGAGTGTCTCAGCAGTCTCAACCAGCCACTCATGATCCGCTGTAAAGGGAAGACAGGCCCGCTGGACATCAACTTTAACAAGTACATGATTACACAAACAAACATGCATACAGGCCCTCCAGTACCTCTGTGCTCACTGGGATTGTCAGTATAATTAGACATGCCTATGTTACTGACCAGGGATGTTTTTGTCCATGGTTTTATGGCATAAGAGTCAGTGCACTGCACGCTATAAAAATATATTTGTTTTGGGAATTTTTCATCAGAAAAACATTACCTTTTTAGCTTTAATGTAGAGGACAGTATACAAATATCATAGAAAATCTACTTCTGCTGATGAAAATACAAATTAAATAATAATATTAATACAACAGATCACAATTGATTAAATCCTATACTACACTTAATGTTCTGTTAGACTTGAAGTTGAATACGTTTTGAATGCTGTTAATTATTGTCCTTAAGCAACCCATTCAAACCCTTTCAAATAATTAAATTATTTGTGTTTGCGCTGATTTTAAATATTTTATGCTCTGTAGTCATAATACACAGCCATTACTGAAGATGTTTTATACATAGTGTTCTAGTGTAAGCACAAATGCACAGACTTTGAATGTATAACTGTGTTTATGTGTTCAGGAACCTGTTGAAGATTTTTATGAGATTCATTACTGGGACCGACTGCTCTTCGAGATCCCTCACTATGTCACAGAGGTGTATCAGCGCAGAGAGGAACTCCACAACCTGAGAGAGAATGTCCTCCTAGTTATTAGAGACTATAACAGGTTGGTATGGCTGACAGAGACTGACTTTTCAGACATCCCATACAGTACATGTTTATTCTTCATGTTTTATTCTTTTTTTATAATAATAAAAATGGTAGTTTCCTCAAATCCCAAGTTTTTATTTAATTGTATTATTTTATTTAATATTATATCTATTTAGTGTTTGAAAATAGCACAATCTGAGAAATTATCCTTTTAAGTTGTATATGCAAACATTATGTAAAATAATTAAAACAGTTCATAAAATTTAGTTTTGACCTCCTGCAGTTGATGCGGAAGATTATCTCATGGTTAAGCACGTCCTTTCACTGTGTTTTAAAAATTAAGCAAAAATTAAAAAGTTTTTCTGTCCCAATTTTGTACTTTATGGAAAGTGCCACATCCTAACGCAATGCCTTCCAGACATTCACATTTACATTTTTTGTATATTCTGTTCTATCTTATGTTTGTATTAAGTTCATACAACTTTTTTTAAATAAATTGAGAACTAAACTAAGTTAGATGTTATATATTTGTGAAGAAATTTTCCACAAACTTGCTTCTCATGAGTACAAAAAAACAAGTGCACTTTCACACACGGATGCATACTTACCAGTCCCATACATATGCAAACGGTGTACTTGTCAGGTAACTTCACATCTTTAATATGCATTGATATTACTCTTCACCTCTTCGGCCTACACACACTTGCACAACTGAGTATTTACATTCCATCTGCCTCAATATACACATCTCCATTCAAGACTTTAACACATCCAATCTCGAGAAAAGCACTTGAATTAAATGCACACACACACACACACACACACACACACACACACACACACACACACACACACACACACATATTTCCACTGAACAAAACAATTCACACTTATGTCCCTCATTCTGTAGTGAAGAATAACCTCCTCCTGTCTCACATAAGCGAATACACACACAAACACACACACGCTCTTCAGACTGGAGGACTCATTGTAACTCTCAGAGGGACAGAGTGAGTCATCTCTGTCAGTATTGTTACCACATTTAATGCATTCTACACATGCCAGCTGGAAACAAACACTTAAACCCAACACAAGCTAAACATGCCACTTGCCACAAATGGCAAAGCACATCCACTAAGACTCGTTAATCCATTTTTACCACCCTCTTGTTCTGTTATGCTTTTAAAATGGCCTTGCTTGTTTTTGAAAAAATGCTGTGAAAGAAACTTGTCAATGCCTGTAAGAAATAAAATGAAAATGGGAGGAAAAATAACTGAACTTAACCTTATATGTTTGTGTTCACTCTCAATTAGAATCATTAAGGCTCTAAATGCAGATGAGCTGGGTCTCTTTTCTGAGAGAATTCGGTTCCTGGATAGGAAAATCCAGCCAGGCCTTTCAAAACTGCACTGGTCCACAAAAGGAACAGCCAGCATCTTTATCAACGATTGCAGAGTGCACGCCAACAAGGTCAGTAGTTTCTGACACACACACAAATACACACAACAAAAAACTGTGGCCAAACAGATGGCAGAGTGAAAAGCTTGTGTTC
Source organism: Gymnocypris eckloni scoliostomus (assembly GCA_027564155.1). NCBI lineage: Eukaryota > Metazoa > Chordata > Actinopteri > Cypriniformes > Cyprinidae > Gymnocypris > Gymnocypris eckloni. Next base: position 31,468,655 of record CM050413.1, on the reverse strand, counting down.
CTCGGCCAGACGGATTTTTAGGGGATTTGCCCTGATCAGAGCAGTATGAATTTCAATGCTGGTCCAGTGCATCGCCACCAGAAAAAGATAGTTGGTGGAGCTAGTCAGCCAGCATGGTCTGTCTGGTAAAGCTGATGGACAGCTATCTAGGCATGAAGCCCGGTGTGGACAGCAGCCTGGTTTCTTCAGCAGAGAAACCTCCCGAGTCCAAAAATTGAAGAGAATTATAGACATGCACTTTCAAGGCATCCCAGAAATGCTGAATTTGCTTGACTAATTAGTAATGGTCATTTCTGGTCATTCTAATCTTGCTATAACTAAATTATTTTGATAATCCATTAATACAGTGGAATATTTATCTTTGAATCAGGGGTGCAAATTTGTCACCTTTCGGCGAAATTCGCCGTTTTCACCTTGAAGTAGGTAATTCACGTAAATCGTGTAGATCTGTAAAAACAACAAAAAAATGGGAGGGGGGGGGGATCCTCGTAGTATTTGCGAGTCATCTGGGTCAAGTCACCTGTAGCATCCCATGTTGGCAAAAGAATGGACCCGCCCTACTCTGCCTCTGATTGGCTTACCTTAATATTCTTTCCTTCATCCAACCAATCTCACTCCTGAATCCTGAAGCTTAACTTTTAGACGCTGCAGGTAACTGTCCATATAGATTAGTCTTGTAGCTAGCTAAATTAAGTTCGTCTTATAGCAGGACTGCATTTGTTTGTATCTGCTGTAAGTTATGGTGTTCTAGTTTAAATGGTGATTACCGCTTGAGGCTGCTGTTTTTTTTTTTTTTGCGTGAAGCTGCTGTTGTGATAGCTATGAAGATTGTAAGTTACGTTATCGCTACATTAGTTCGCTACCCTTTGCAAAAATGCTCCTCAGTCTCGACCTTAGCATTTGTCTCACATATCAGTAAGCTATTACTCTGACATGAAGTCGATTTGAGAACTGTTCGACCTACAATTAAAGCATACCGTTTAATGTACAGTAATATTAGTATCACCCAGCTCAAGTGGAGGCAGCGCTAGCCGCTAAGCCATAGCAAAGTGCTAAGTGTCAGCCTGTAACAGCCTGTTTCAAGACGGAGAAACACCTCACGTTTAGCCCACCAGCTGCTTCAAAAATGTAAGTGCTGAAATGAAGATTTATATTGGTGTACAGGTGCATCTCAATAAATTAGAAAGTCATGGGATAGTTCGTTTATTTCAGTAATTCAACTCAAATTGTGAAACCCGTGTATTAAATAAATTCAATGCACACAGACTGAAGTAGTTTAAGACTTTTTTTTTTTTTATTGTGATGATTTTGGCTCACATTTAACAAAAACCCACCAATTCACTATCTCAACAAATTAGAATACTTAAGACCAATAAAAAATGTTTTTAATGTATTGTTGGCCTTCTGGAAAGTATGTTAATTTACTGTAAATGTACTCAATACTTGGTAGGGGCTCCTTTTGCTTTAATTACTGCCTCAATTCAGCGTGGCATGGAGGTGATCAGTTTGTGGCACTGCTGAGGTGGTATGGAAGCCCAGGTTTCTTTGACAGTGGCCTTCATCTCTTCTGCATTTTTTGGTCTCTTGTTTCTCATTTTCCTCTTGACAATATCCCATAGATTCTCTATGGGGTTCAGGTCTGGTGAGTTTGCTGGCCAGTCAAGCACACCAACAACGTGGTCATTTAACCAACTTTTGGTGCTTTTGGCAGTGTGGGCAGGTGCCAAATCCTGCTGGAAAATGAAATCAGCATCTTTAAAAATCTGGTCAGCAGAAGGAAGCATGAAGTGCTCCAACATTTCTTGGTAAACGGGTGCAGTGACGTTGGTTTTCAAAAAACACAATGGACCAACACCAGCAGATGACATTTAATTTACATTTATGCATTTAGCAGACGCTTTTATCCAAAGCAACTTACAGTGCACTCAGGCTATACATTTTTTGTCAGTATGTGACATTGCACCCCAAATCATCACAGACTGTGGAAACTTAACACTGGACTTCAACTTGAGCAACATGGGCTATGAGCTTCTCCACCCTTCCTCCAGACTCTAGGACCTTGGTTTCTAAATTAAATACAAATATTGCTCTCATCTGAAAAGAGGATTTTGGACCACTGGGCAACAGTCCAGTTCTTCTTCTCCTTAGCCCAGATAAGACGCCTCTGACGACAATTGTAGCCAAATTCCTTGACACGTCTGTGTGTGGTGGCTCTTGATGTCTTGACCCCAGCCTCAAGGTGCGTTCACACCAGACGCGAATGACGCGAAAAAATCGCGCTATTCGCGCGAAGTTGGACGGTTGAACATTTTGAGTTTACTCGCGCCATTCGCGCGAGTAAATGAAATTCACTACACAACAGACGCGAATTCGCGTCATGGGAGGGGCTTCTGCCAGGCAGCTCCAGTCTCGTTGCAAAATGTATTCCTGTTTTTGTAAAAGTATGAAGATGTATATACAGCTCCGTGTACCCACATACAACCACAATAAATTTGTCCTCCATTGTTGTTTGGGATTTTCTGCCTCCGCTCGTAATGACGTCAATGCTAGAGCAAGCTCCTGATTGGTTAACGCGGCGCAAATATCCGCCAAAGTTCAGATTTTTCAACTTGCGCGAATCGCGCGAAAAAAACGTTCAATTCGCGCCATTCGCGCCGCCTCATTCGCGAATAGCGCCGCAGGATTGTCTTTCGCGTCTTTGCATTGACTTAACATGTAAATCATTTGCGCGATTCGCGTCATTCGCGTCTGGTGTGAACGCACCTTTAGTCCATTCCTTGTGAAGTTCACCCAAATTCTTGAATCGATTTTGCTTGACAATCCTCACAAGGCTGCGGTTCTCTCGGTTGGTTGTGCATATTTTTCTTTCACACTTTTTCCTTCCACTCAACTTTCTGTTAACATGCTTGGATACAGCACTCTGTGAACAGCCAGCTTCTTTGGCAAGGAATAGTTTTTGCCTACCCTCCTTGTGAAGGGTGTCAATGATTCTGGACATCTGTCAGATCAGCAGTCTTCCCCATGATTGTGTATCCCAGTGAACCACACTGAGAGACCATTTTGAAGGCTCAGGAAACCTTTGCAGGTGTTTTAAATTGATCAGCTGATTGGCATGTCACCCTATTCTAATTTGTTGAGATAGTAAATTGGTAGGTTTTTGTTAAATGTGAGCCAAAATCATCACAATTAAAAGAACCAAAGACTTAAACTACTTCAGTCTGTGTGCTTTGAATTTATTTAATACACGAGTTTCACAATTTGAGTTGAATTACTGAAATAAAGGAACTTTTCCACGACATTCTAATTTATTGAGATGCACCTGTACTTGCCCTGACTAAGTTCTTGTAACATCTTAACAACAATCTTTGTTGATTGTCTTGTTTCTTGTCCAAATATCTAAAAATATCCTATTTTTCATTGTGTTCCTGTGGCTCAGTGGTTAGAGCATTGTGTTAGCAGCGCAAAGGTTGTGGGTTCGATTCCCTGGGAACACACATACTGGCAAAAAATGTATAGCATGAATCGCGCTATAAGTCGCTTTGGATAAAAGCGTCTGCTAAATGCATTAATGTAAATGTAAAAATTCTTGAAGCATTTTCTAGAAAAGTACAATTATTGTCTTGTTTTCATAAAAAAGTCAAAATGAAGTGATTTTTTCCTTAAAAACAAGTAAAATAATCTTATTTCATTTAATCTTTTTAATTCATTTTATTTAATCTTATTTCCCTATTTTTCATTTCATTAGATATTTGGACTGGAAACAAGACAAGAAAAGAAAACAAAAAAAAAGCATTTTTTGCAGTGTGTAACATTTTCTCCCTATAAAGCAGTTTGACTTGCCATTGTCAAATCAAATCAAATCACTTTAATGTCACATCACCACAGCACATGTGCCTTAGTGAGTGAAATTCTTGAGAGCGTGCTCCAGACAATGTACATATAGACAGTACATACTTACAGACTTATACAGATGACAATGTGCAGAATACACATACATATACTCAGTACACACAGTGTACTATTAAGACATACTTACCATTATCAATACACAATCTACACAATATGTACACATTCTACATTATGTACACATATATACACACAATAATATGCGAAAACAGGTTTTACATAGGCCGGATACGCAATGTCATGGATGTGCAAATGGGTGTCTTGGATGGTATCCAGTGGTAGCAGATAGGTTGTTGTATTTGTGCAGTGTGTGTAGTCGAGTTGAACTGTGTTAGAGTTCAAGTTAAAGTGCAGTGCATGGCATATTGTAAAGTGGGAGTATGCTGCGGAGACGTCTTCCTGAGGGCAGCAGAGAGAGCAGTCTGGGACGGGTGGCTGGAGTCATTGATGATCCTCCGGGCCTTTCTTACACACCGCCTGGTGTAGATGTCCTGGAGGGAGGGAAGCTCACCTCCAACAATGTGGCGGGCAGTTCGCACGACCCTTTGCAGAGCCCTGCGGTTGCCAGCGGTGTTGTTTCCAAACCAGGCGGTGATGCAGCCGGTCAGGATGCTCTCCTCAGTGCAGGTGTAGAAGGATCTGAGGATGCTGGGGCTCATTCCAAACTTCCTCAGCCATCTCAGGAAGAAGAGACGCTGATGTGCCTTCTTCAGCACTGCATCTGTGTGAGCAGACCATGTGAGATCCTCTGTGATGTGAATGCAGAGGAACTTAAAGCTGCTCACCCGTTCCACAGGTGTCTTGTCGATGGTGATGGGTGTGTGTTCTCTGCTCTGTCTCCTGTAATCCACCACCAGCTCCTTGGTCTTGTCGATGTTGAGTGAGAGGTGGTTCACCTGACACCATTTAGTCAGGGTACTCATCTCCTCTCTGTAGGCCGTCTCATCATTGTCGGTTATCAGGCCTATCACCGTTGTGTCATCGGCAAATTTGACGATGACGTTGGAGCTGTGTGTGGCTGTACACACATTGTGTACACATTGTGTGTGAAATGTGCTATGTAAATTAACTTGCCTTTATGTACGTCGGCATTTAACTAGTTCAGGTAGCCAAACTTTACCACTCACCCACGTGCCAGAGGGAAGGGAAATGCATTAATGCTAGCTCGGGACACACCATTAAAAGCCCTTTCCACTGAATGGAAAATGAAAAAATTCAGAGTGAGGGAATGAGAACGTTTGAGGAGGAAGATGCCCTTATAGTGGCTCAACTAGAGGCTGGAGTCAGGTGCAAATGGAGCTGGTCCTGGTTGAATTTAGAATCAAAGTGTGATGTGAAGGGAAAGGAATATGTGTTTCAATTGTGACAGTTAAAAACTAAAAATATTTGAGAAACCAGGCCACGCCAGACGCAGCCCTCTGCTGCAAAGAGATCAATTATGCTACCAAGGGCTCCCATGCCCTTTTGGCACATTGTAAAAGTTTGAAGTTCCGTTTACCAGATATAAATATTGTTTGCTATACCTAGTTGCAATAATGTTTCAAAATATAAAGTTGCAAAAAAGTTTATTTACATAGAATTGAATATTGTTCTGAACAATGTGTTCTCTTTCTCTGTTGCGCTCCATTTGATTGATATGCTTTATGAAGTTTATGAAGTTTAATGATGACAGTAACACGTAATTGCTCACTTGCTGTTAAGAAATACTGTTTTGCTTAATGGAAATAATTCTTGCAGTGTATTTAAATGAGTGTCTGTGTGTTTCTCCTTCATAGAAATGCTTTTTTCACTACATTAAGTGAAATCACTTGAGACCCAAAGACCCAACCAATTAATAATATGTATTTGTTTGTATTTATTGTTATTTCCTTTATCAGTTATATATTTAATTTAATAGCTATTTATTTAATATTATGGTATGCAAAATTTCACCCTCGTCCCAAAATATGAAGCATGAAATAAACTATATAAACCTCATTTTATCCCGTTTATACTACCATTCAAAGATTTGGGGTCTGTAAAATATTTGAAAGAAGACACTTACACTCTTTTAAAGTTTTAAAGTATTTAATGTGAAATAGTAATTTTTTGGAAACAATGTAAGTCTTTACTGTCACTATTGATCAGCCCAAAGGGTCTTCTTTCCAAAGACACCTAAATTGTAGCACGCTGAAGTCAGGAACTGTTACAATTTTAAGTTCGGTAGGTCATTTTCAGCTGTGAGTCCCAAAATGAGGGGTGCTGGCTAACAGGTTAATGCTTCTCTGCCGAATAAGAGTATTCATGTATTTTCTTTTCTCTCTTTTTGAACTGTATTGTATTTTTCAATAAAATCTAGTGCAGAATACATCTTCATAGCAGGTAAGAAATATTTATGCTAGTAAAACTTCTCAAGTCACCCACTATCATCAGGTGTAGCAAAGAATTTAAAATAAAAAAAGGTAATTTTGTACCCTAGCTACGGTTATTACAGGAACAGAAGATTTTGCTCTTGTTTTGTTCCGATACAGCCGTGCTCTTTTTGCTGGCCGATATTGCTTTTGTAATGCAAGAATAAGGCACCAGGCTTTACTGAGAATGGAAGTGCAACTCAGTGGAGAGCAATTGTGAAATCTATTCACTTCCTCTGTTGGCTGTCCATCACTCCTACATTGTACAAGGCAATATGATATTAAAGCACTGGCAGTGCCCTTTAGCCATGTGGTAAAGACACACACGCGCACACACATACACATACACAAAGGCATGCAAGCAGAATGCCCCATCTACTTTAATAAAGGCCACACAGGCATCTCTCAGTATAAACAGCCCCAGCGTTCACAATAGCCAGCCTCTTTCGTGCCGCCACTGTGCCCAGTTCTCTCTCACTTGCTGGAGAGAGCTGGGGTGGGTCAGGTTCACGTCAGAGTCAATGTCAGACATCCTTTGAGCCCAAAACGGATCTGGCAACAGCTTCGGTGGTAATGGAGAAGTGTGGAGAACACGATACATCTGAGCTTACACACACCAACGCACACTTAGAAATGCAAGTATGCATTCTACACACTCCTGCACATAGAGTAATCTTCCCCTTTGAGGCTTATTTCATGTGACACGTTTCATCCCATGAAAAAGTCATGAGACGCACTGGATCCAGAGCTGGAAGGAAGAGTGAGATTATGCTCTGTAAGATTCTTCTGAGAACATCTGTGCAAACTCTCAGAAACATCTCAGTATCGCTGCCCTCCACAGATTGAATGGATGAGAAAGCTTGATGCTTTGTGGATAAGAACTGCCTCCTTTAATTTTAAGCACAGGGATAGGTTGAAATCAGATGCTCTATTTCTGTAGACGAGTGTGAGAGGGAGACTTGAGCTGGAAAATCCTGCTGGAAAACCCCTGCTGCTCTGTTTGAATGTGTTTTGCATCCTTCTCCCACCACATTCGTCTCACACCCGTTCTGCCTTTTCTTTTCTTTGTTGTCTTTTCTGTTGTTTATGCTTTTTTGGTTTGTTTTGCTTTGTTGTTTGTGTTTTAGGTTGTTTTTGTTTAGTTTTGGTTTGTATTGGTTTTCCATGCTTTTTTTGTTTAGTTTTGTTCCATGCTTATGCCCTAGCATTGCGGACGTAAGTTCTGCATTGCACACTTTTTTTTTTTTGCTGCGCAGTGTAATGCAATTAATTTTCCTCATTAATTTGGCCATTAGATGGGGCAGCCTAATGAAGGAGCACCTGAGCTCTTAATGGTGGCTTTGTGCTATAATTCTTTTAAGAGCATATAGTCAAAACTAATTTTGTGTTGCTCCTCACTACACAGGTAAAACGTGTATACCCATATGTCAATTCTAAAGTATTGTTTCACAATATCTTAAAGTTTTTGGAACGCCGAAGACCAGTAAAGTGGAAGCTCATTTTCATAATAGCGCAACAATGACAAGAATAGGTTATGTCGGGAAATTTTGTCTGCAATATGCATTAGAACATTTGTTAATATAAACGATCCAGGAACATAGTGTTTGACGTTGAGACAAACTTGCTGCTGAATTGCTGTGTAGAGAAGCTTTCTGTACAAAACTGATATGAAGAAAATGATCAAATCTTACAGTTTACTAAGCAGTGTGTGTTTTGGGATTAACATTTACACTCTCTCTTTGTTTTTCTGCTTTCTCTGATTTTGATCTCTCATTGCTCCCACAGGTGCAGTTAATGGTGGATGAGTATAAGGCAGCTGACTTAGCCGCCTCTAAGCACTGCGAGCAGATCAGTGAGCTGCTTTTGGTGCGTGTGGATGGCAAGATGGTCTACGGAGACCTGGAGTTCCAGGAGGATCAGCAGAGTCATCAGCATAGCCAGCTGCTCCGACTGCAGAACGCTCACCAGGACATCATTAAAATCATGGCCAGAGTCTACGGGACCTTCCACCTAGATGGCCCAGAGGTTGGACTGTCTGTGTGTCGTATCTTAGGATCTTTACTACTAAAGCATTAAACTTCTTGAGATTGTGATTTAATGATTTACCTTGTTTACGGAGTGTTGTTGGTGTAAAATCAGCACAATGCATAACTTAAAGTAACCTGAGGCTGTCAAGGTAAGGACTTTCCATTGACTTCCATATTTGTGTTTTTTTTTTTTCAGGTGCAACAGCATTGGGTGTTATACATGGAGAAGATGGACCGAATGGTTGAAGAGGCGTTTCGTGTGAATATAAAGCGCTCTCTACAGGAGATATCTAAAGCCATCAATGGAGGCAAGACATCCCCGAACCCCTTATTCAGAGTAGAGGTGGTACTGACACAACAGACTCCTCGATCTCCTGCTCAGGTACACACAGACTGACTCTATTTGTCAAATCTAGTAATGCAGTGGCTATTGATAACATTGCTTACATGATGAGGTGACCATTACCTAACATTTAGACATCAAAAACATGCCCTTTGTGATTTCAAGGCAAAAAGAATAAATACCATAACTGTGTCGGTGTGAATCTTTGTGTTGGTCACGGAGAGCTGCTGGCCATGTGTTTTACATACAGCAAAAAGACACTATCATACATCAAGCAGAGGGCATTCAGAACACTACAACCTTTATAAATCACAGCTGTGACAGCACTGCTGCGTTATTCAGCACTCTACTCTACAGCTCAGCTCTACAGAGGTATATTTGGACTAAGGTCTGTGGGTAATGTCCCATGATGCTTAGTCAGCTAAACACAGTGAGAAAGGCAAAGCAGAAACATTAGTGTGACTTAATTGAGTGTATTTTAGGGACAGTGGTTGTATTGGTCTGTGGAGACAGACTGCCTCAGGCAAAGCGCTCTAAGTGCCAGAGGGAAGGGAAATGCATTAATGCTAGCTCGGGACACACCATTAAAAGCCTTTTCACACTGAATGCAAAATGAATAAGCAAAGCAAATCATTGATGAATGGTCTGTTCACACCAAGAGCGAAACGAATATCCGTCAGGCTGATCGACAACCGAATTCACGCTGCGATACACCTTTTCCAGCTCTCACAGTGACAATTATAAACGGTCAAAGAAACCATAAGACACTGGACAAGTTAGCCAAGATCAAGATTCTGTTATATTTCAGCAAAAAAAAAAGTAATACTTTGAGACTCATTATTCCCTATTTGAAAACTTTCTTACATTAGCAGAGTCAGAGTAACATTTGCATACATTTGTGATGAAACTCCACATGAGAACAGTCAAAACATGTTTGGGCTATCAACATAAAAAGTGATGCAGTCCTCATTGGCATAATTTGATTATTGTCATTTTTGTGAATACTTTTGTGTACAATTCCTTTTCAGTTAATTTACATATTTTTTTCCTTAAAGCTGTGTGTTAATGTGTTCACTACAATAGGAAAAATACACTAAAAGTTTGGGGGAGGTTTATTTGGTCAAAATGTTGTAAAATAAAAAGTAAATATTTACAATTCAAAATAGCTGTAATATATTTTAGAAAATGTAATTATTTCCTGTGATGGCTTAGCTGAAAAAACATGAATCCAGTCTTTATTGTCACATGATCTGTCAGAAGGCTTAATGGCTGATTTGGTGATCATTTGCTTAAAGGCTGATTTGGTGATCAAGAAACATTTTTATGGTTCTTTGAATATATTCTTTGAAAGTTCACAAAACAGTATTTATTTTCAGCATAGAAGTCATTTGTAACATAACATTACTATGTTGCAAAGTGTCTTTACTATCACTTTTGATCAATTTAATGCATCCTTGCTGAATAAAAATACCAGACTTTTGAACTATACATAAATCACAAAATTAATATTATGTAATTGTTGTTATCATTTGGCAGCCCTAGTTTGAATTTAATAAATATAATGATTATAAATCTTTTTGCAAAATTTTTTTTTCCACTATATGTTTGTGTTTGTTTGCCCAGGTGGATTTCTCCCCCTCTCTCCAGAAACTGGCCCACATAGTGAACAGCATTAGTTCTCAGCTCATCAAGACTATGTCAGGGTTCAAACGTCTGCCAGACCTGCTGACCCGCCAGGACTCGCAGCGAAAACCAATCCACAGCATCATCGGTACACCCTCGCTCCATCTCATTCACCATATCCCCCTACATTTGCCATGTATGCCCTCTTTTTATTCCTGCTTCCTCACCGTCATGTCATTCCAAACCCATATAACTTTCTTCTGTGGAACACAAAATGAGAATTTATGAAGAATTGTATGGATCCACTCTCTTTATACAAAATCCTCCTTTTGTACTCCACTGAATGAAGGAAGTGAATGAAACATGGGTGACTAATTGATGATGAGAATTTAAATTTTTGGGTTAAAAAAAAATCCATTCACATCATTATCTGTGTATTGCTTAAAGTAATCAGCGGTTGGTTGAGATCAACAATGCTTTCCTCTTTTTCTGTTTCAGAGCAAGATGAAGAGACCTGTAAGATCCAGGGAGCCATTGCTGTAGGAATGGTGAATAATGCATCTTACCTGCAGACCTACCTGAAGACCTGGGACAAACACAGAGAGATCTGGGAAATTGAAAAAGACGGCTTTATACAGCGCTACCAGCGGCTCAACCCTACAGTAACCTCATTTGACGCTGACATAGCCAGGTCTGTAACTTTCCTTCATTGTTTTTTTAGTAGCAAAATTAGTTTTTATGGTTGTAAAAGCAGGGTCTAAATGGTCTAAAAAGAATGCGCTAGTAAGATTTGTGAGCTTATAAATTATTTGTAGTGCTACAAGTAAAATAAAAGTTTCTTTAGTGAACAAATACACTAAAGGATTCACCATTTTTCTCTCACCATCATACATGCATCTCTTTTCATTTAAAATGCATGAGTCGTGATAGCACACTAGAGGGCTGTGTTTGAGGTCACGTGAGAAATGATGTGATGGCCTTTCAGACTATTGACGTGTCTGTAGCACAGAGGTGCCAGTCCTGAGGGCAGGGTCAACATCTCTTCCCTATAGATTTGATCTGCACTCGCCAAATCGTTATCATGTCAACAATGGATGGATGCTTGGGTGTATGTGTGGATCAGAAAGTGAGTGTGTGCATTGAGACGGAGACTTTGTGTGTGATTGTGCATTAATAACCTTGTGCATGCTGGGAGGACACTTGTGTATTGCCTGCCGCCCCCGTTAATGTCTGAAGTTTTTTTCCGCATCAATTAATGCATGCACAGACACATTTTATTTTAAACTTCTTGCTTTATCTTCACACTCACTCACAAAATCAAATGATGCTGAACACTGTTTTTTCTTTTCTTGAAAAACTAATTTCATTTACCGTAGAAATTAGGGCTGTGTGATATGATGATATATATCGGATGGACTAAATAAAAGTCTATCGTTTCATATTATGTTCTATTGTTTATTTAATGGCGTCGCAAAATACATTGTTTCGGTAATACCTTTTCATCATTTGAGTGACTGTGATCTTTATACGCCGCCCACCACGGGGCGTGAAGGAGAGACAGAAGCAGGTGGAGAACGTCCAGACGGGACAAAAAGAGGAGCTCGTTCCTAAATGAGGGACTACATCTGTAGCATGGTCACGCGTTTTTAAGCACTGCAGTCTATGGTATCAAAGATTTTAATATAATAAAAACCTTTTTAAAAGAAAAAAAATCACTATATCGTGATATATATTGTTATCGTGATATAGAATTTGTCATATCCTACGTAGGTATTTACTGAGATGACAAATTAAATTGCTATTAATAGGGCAACCATTATGACTGAGCAAAAAACAATCAAATTACATGATCTTACAGATCGATTTAAACAAAAGTAATTTAGTGGCCATTAGTAATAATTAAAATCATTGTCTTTTAAAATTCACCAACAATAGCGGTAATGAGAATACGTAGTGTAGAGAATATGAAGTACAGATTTAGTTACAACATTTTTAGGAAGAAAAAATGAAGAGACAAGCATCCAAGTGTCTATCTTTGAACTCTTTTGAAATCTAATTACAGCTGAATCATGGGAAAATACATATTTATATGCAAAAGTGTTGCTTTTACTAAATAGCATAAAGTGTTGCCATTTTGAAAACTTGCTTGTTTTTTATTATATTATCCAGGTAGTCAAGCTAGAAATGTTTTTTTTTCACAATACATTTAGTTTTTGCCAAAATAAGACAATAAATGATGTAGTCTTTTTTTTAAGAAGGAGCACATCTCTTGTGTTAAAATGTACATAATATATTTTTTTATATATTAATTTTCATTGTGCTATGGTTTGTATGGAGAATCATCTACTTCATTTATGCTCTGTCTCTCTCTCTCTCTCTTTGTACAGATACACAGAGGTGGCGAATAACGTCCAGAAGGAGGAGACAGTGTTAAGTCTGCAGTTTGTGTTGCTGGACTGTTCTCCACTCAAATTCTCTCTGTTGCAACATTGTAACGAGTGGCAGAGCAAGTTCACACAGCTGCTCAGCCTTATGGCCAGTGCCAAACTAAAGGAATTGCACAGCTTCCTGCAGGACAACGCTCTCAGGTGTGTGTGAGAGCTCTGTTCCAAAATCGTGCCTCGCTGTATGCTCTCTATATAAGCAGCTGGGATCCTAACTGAAATGAAACCTCATAAGTGACCGATTTGAAACGCTCTTCATGGGCAGCGACCCTTTAATGGTCACTCATGCATGCCACAGCAATTAGCACTCCTTACGTGAAGAGCATAAGAGACTCGACAAACCTCTCTGTTGATTCCAATAGAGTCTGGCATTAGCTTGTTGCTAAGCTAATGGCTGACACTCTAATGAATAGTTTCATCGACTAGCAAGAGAATATCGTAGAGATTCAGGGATGGGCTCTTTTTACTTGAGTCAGTGTTATTTTTGTATCATTGAGATGCTGTTCTAGTTTTTAATTAATATTTTGAATTAGCAGTAGTTTTTATTTCCGTTTTCATTTAATTGTAGTTAAAATTGTAGCAATTTTTATTGTGTAGCAACACCCTTGCCACATCATTTCATCATGCTAAATACCACTCAGAATTCCTTATCAACTCCATAGAGACATATACTGTTCTAAAAGGTTACACTGGTAGGCAGCTCATTAAGTTTTGAAACAGAGCATCTGTATGTGACTAGTTCTGAGTTACTGTGTTTAATTCACTTAATTCAATAGGCATTAAATATTTACCATGCACATAGAGTCATTGGCTGCATGTGTGTTTTCAGGGTGTCTCAGCCTCCTCAGACTCTGCCGGATTTGGGAGAGAGTCTAAAACTTCTGGAAACTCTGCAGGGAGATCTTAGTAAGATAGAAAGTCAGATTCCACCCATCCATGAGCAGTTTGCCATCCTTGAGAAATACGAGGTTGCCGTCGACCCCGCTGTGAGTGTCGCGCCACACACACATACACTTCCACAGGTGTTCCAGTCAAATCATCTTCTAAATACACTTTCATCTCTTGCCTCCATTCCATATTTGACTGTGCTTTTATTTGACTCAGGGCTCTTAGATTGTCTTTTTCTCTTGCTCTTTCTTTCCGTCTCTGTAGGTGTTGGAAATGCTGGAGGCTCTGAATTCAGAGTGGGTGTGGTTCCAGCAGGTTGTGATTGACAGTGACATCATGTTGAAGAAACACAAAGACATGATGAAGAGTGGGCTGATTCTCTCCTCTGAGGAGTTCAAGAAGAAGACACAGTCTGCCCTGCAGAGCTTCAATAGCAATGGTGAACGCACACATACACATCAATGTGAGAGATATGAATGTTACAGAATGGGAAAACACACAAACACATGCGGTCAGTAGGATGACTGTCAGTGCTGTCTCAGACCCTACTGTGAGCTTCACATCCCAGCATGCCTCTTTTTCTGTAGGTCAGTTCGCTACATGGGCGGCACCACAGGCCTTTGCTTTCTGGGACCGTGGGTATTCTGCGTGCTGGGGAGTGCTGGGTAGAGCCATCAACCTCCCACGTGCCCCACGGCACATCACAACCAATTAGCCTTGAGATAATGTTTCAGAACGCCATGGAGCCTCACCTACAGCAGAAGTGACCGTCACGCTGACCTCCTGCCCTTGACAGCTCTCTCAGCCTGTCTGCCGCCCTGTTTCTTTCTTTCTCTCTCTCTCGCATTGTTCTGTAATGCTGCTCCACCTCCTGCTGGTGTCTCTGCACTGTTTATTCTCTGCTCTATTAAAAACAGGATTGAACATTTATTTTTTCTGTCTCACGCTGCCACCTCTCTTCACGAACAAAGTCACGTTGTGCCGAACTGTATCAAAGAGGACAGAGTTTTCGTCCTACTTTTCCTTCCCCCTTCTTTCATTCTTCCCTTTTTCTTGCACTTCTTTGCTCACTTGCTCCCCATCTCGTTTCCATTGTGTTTGCGTTACCTTGTGATCGTTGATAGCTCTGTGAAGTCTGTTGTTTTTCAGTTTTATCTCCTGACATTCTTCCCTGTCTTTTTCTCCCATGTTCTTCTCCTCCCAGTATGAGTCCCAAAGCCTTTCTGTCTTGATTCAGATTAAGTTGGAGGTTTGGCACAGCCGAATAACGCGAAATCTTTGCGCTAAACACGTGGCAAACACGCTCAACGCTCACCGTCATTATTTCCCACAACCCCAGAATTTCCAAACGTGGGCGGCAGCTGCAACTTGTTGAGAACGCTGGGATTGTTTGGATTGTTCCTGCAAACAATGGTGGGCTCCTTCAGGTTAATGAGGCCAGGAAGCAGCTTTGTACAGGGAGAAATTTGTATTCAAGTGAGAGAGACGGTTTCAATAATATCACACTCATTCAGTCCAAACACATACTACTGGCCCCTGCCAAGGTGCCCCTTCAAAATCTCATCTCCTGCTCTCCATGGACCCAGCGTGACTTTCCCTCTCAGATCCAGCACGGAGGAAAAATACAACATCGCGTTTCTCAGCGCAGAGCCAATTAAACATGTATGATTGGTTGAAGTCTCCAAGGCAGATTTATCAAAAATGTTGCACATTTTAACATTTGCTAATTAGATTTTCTTTACGTTTTACTCAGGCACAACAGAGAGAGAATAGGCGTCATCAAACCTCTCAACACCCGTGCTCCTGAATTCGTTCTGCTCAAGCGATGCACTGCAACATGTGCTAAATGCTTCAGTAAATCAGACTTTATGCAAATATTGACTGGAGATCCCCGATGGATCTTCTTATGCCTGCTTAATGGTTCGCCTTAATGCTGAATTGTGTAAATGCGTGTATCTTTGTAATTGCCAGAGATGCAAGTGTGCGATTTAGCCAGTGTGTTTGATGGAATCCATTATAAGCGATGACAGACGTAAACAGTCGCGCCTATAAACATATCACAGAGGCCTCTGGGGCAGATAATGGGCCCTGCTGGTGTCTGTGCGAGTACGTTTCTGTGTGTTACTGTAATGTTGTGTGTTACCATCCTGAGATGAATGAGGTGTTTTTCAAAAGATCAAATATCTCGTAAATCAAAGCTGTCGCAAGTGCGCGTGGATCGTGGGAGTCCGGGCTTGTGAGCGGAGCTGGGTCCGAGCCAGAACTCACTCTCTTCTCAGGAAAGAGACCTACTGACCTGCTGAGCTCCCAACTGTGAAACCACATTAATAGCACATTGTGAGAAACATGCTCACTTCGCTAACTTTCTGGCCAATAGGGATCCACTGAGCTGTTTTTAGAGCGATAAGCTGCTCTCTGGGGAAATGACAGCTGAATGTGCAGTTTTTTAATCATTAACCATATGCATCGGTGTGCTTGTGTGTGTGGTCTTATCTTTGTCTTCATGTATATGGTCTTATTTGTGTGTATATTTATATGCAGGTCCATTTGGTAGCAGTGTAGCACCAGATTCTGCACTGCAGCAGGTGTTAGAGCTGCGTGCCCAGTTGGAGGCTCTTAAAGAAGAGCAGCAGAACATAAGCTACGGTCTCAACATCTTTAACATTGAACAACCAGCCTCTAAAGACATCCTCACTCATGAGAAGGTGCCTATTCCCTGCTGTTACAGTAATTATAACCTTTCTTCGTACAATACATCACAGACCCACAACACAAAGCAGCACAACAGAGCGCAAACTGGCTAAGGGAAATTCATTGGTCCTGCGTGACAGCAAATTGAACAATATCGATACTGTTGGTGAAGGTCACTTCTGGTTCAGTATGCGCTGATGTTTAGATTGTGTTTGTGTGTGTGTTTGTAGGACATGAATTACCTGCAGCAGGTATGGGAGATCGCCCAGCAGTGGGAGGCTCTGTGGGATGAGTGGAAGGGGGGGCATTTGGCCTCTCTACAGACCGAGGCCATGGATAACACCTCCCAGACCATGTTCAAGAGACTCCACACACTCAGCAGAGAGTTCAAGGCAAGCCAGCGCAACACACCCTACACCTCTGGTGTTAACTCAACTTTAGTTAGTTCCATGGCCAAACTGACATTTATGGGAGTTTCCAATAAACAATGTTAGTCTTCAGAATAGTACAGAATTTATTGTTTAAGCTATGTAGTTTTATGACAATTACAAAAAAAAAAAAATCTAAATATAATACTAAAATAACAAATAAATATTAAGTATAAAAATAAAATATAAATGCATTAAGAATGTATGTATGTATATATATATATATATATATATATATATATAAATTTTGTTATAATTATAAGTTTTTTTTGTTTGTTTGTTTGTTTGTTTTACACTTTGATTTGCTAATATACCTGGAAGTGAATGCACGTGTTTCATCTTCATATTTAATTTTTTCAGCATATTTATTAAATATTTGTTAATATGCACTTTTAATTTTTAATTTTATTAAGCGCCACAATTAACAGGTTGAGAACTAAGACATTCACATAAAAAAATAGCTGCCGTCAGGACCCACTTAACTGCTATCAGCGGCGTCAGTGATCTCTCACTCATCTTCTACTGTACTCACACACATACTGATGCTACTTCATTAGGGTCCAGCAGAGACTCTCATTTCTTCGTTTCTCTTTGTAACTGTGATAAAAGCCCTTTTGTGTAGCTAATTACCCTTTAAAGCTAATTTAGCTTCTCTGCTCATCAGCTTCTCATTATCCTGACATTTAGCTTTAAGCAGATTAGAAACACCTGCTTGATTCAGACCCTTTGGGTGCTTTTCCACTGACAGGAGACCAGTCCATCACAACACAGCACTCAGCATTTTACACTGCAGCTTGCAGTTTGATCCTAACTATTCCAAATGTGTGTGTTCTTTCAGGACAAGCACTGGGAGGTTGTGGACGTCTCTAAGAGCAGGATCATGCAGTTTAAGAAAATCATCCCACTGATCACAGACCTCAGAAATCCAGCCATGAGAGAGAGGTGGGGGTCAATCTCTCTCTCACACACACACACACACACACACACACACACACACACACACGAACACACACACACACGAAACAGTGTCCTCAGCATAATGAAGTGTCATTCTCACACTAATCCTCCTTATCAAGAGTGGTTCCTGACAAACTAACACTGTCGTCTTTCATGTTGTCTCTTCAGCGGACAATCTCTCTTTGTAACTTCTCTCTGTTTGGTATATTGCCCTCTGTAGCTTGTGACCTGAGGGTCTCCTGTACAGTCTGTCTGATTATCATCAGCGGCAGAGGTTCGGTGCCGATTGCTGTTCTAGGATCAGCTGTAATCCCACACCTTGACAGCCAGCCCTCAGTTACAGCTTGTCACCTTTCTCCTTTCTATCACGCAAAGCGTTTGTGCACTCCGGCGCCATCCCTGCCAAGAGAAACGCAACGTTTTCCACTCTTCATTTTTCTTCTGCCCTGTCATTCGCTCCCTAAGTCATCTGATTGGATCTGGCATTCCCAAAACAACAGCCCATCGTCCCCAATCAGGCGTGCTACAACAGCCCTGGTGGAGACGGCAGAGACAGGTCTCACGTTCCCCGGATGACAGCCGGCTAATCACACTGATGTAACCCTTTGAAAGATCCCTGTTAGCGTCTCCCGCTGGCCGGCGCAGCACATCGGGGAAGAAGATGAAAATAAACAGAGCTCCAGCCTCAGAAGTCCATGACCGACAGAATGGGAGACAAGAGGAGCGAAAGAAAAACAGGCACTCGTAGGAGAGATCGCGTCCCAGAATGCTCGGGCCAGATCTCAGAGGGGCCAGTCATTGGCAGGATGTTTTTTTGAAATAGCGGTGTTGTGTTTTGTTGTGGATCAGATGTACCGACGGTCTCTGTGGATTTCTTTGAGAGAGGACAACAAGCTGTGCATCATGGCTATCTCTCACGGGATAATTCAATCTTTGCGTTGTCGTCGCCCGTCACACCTGTTTATTATGACCGTTAACTAGAGATCGACCGATATATCGTTTTACCGATATTTTTCCTGATATTTAAGCATTTTACCATAATCAGTTATCGGTAAAAAAAATCATATTTATATATATATTTTTGTATTTGTCACACACACAATTATACAGAGTATAACTAGCAGTGAAATCTGTTCTCTGTATTTGAGCCATCCAAGTGCACACACAGTAGTGAACACACACACACACACACACACACACACACACACACTTGGAGCAGTGGGCACTGTTCACTCAGCGTTGATGCTCAGGAGAAGCTCCAGCATGACCACCGCATGTAGCTTTTAACAAGATTCACTTGTTTGAAACACGCTAAACTATATTAACATTTACTATAGAACCATTATTTTGCAAATAAACATCTCTATCGAAATTAATTATTTATTATCTCTGCAAGCGATCGCAGTTTGAGTATAGTTCTGTGTAAATGCATAGATAAACCACACTGTCAGCAGTTTTTATAATTTAGAATGATAAATAATTCTGATAAAACGTGCCAGTTAAGAAATGCAATAAAATAAGATGTTTTGTTTGTTATAGCTTATTTCAATATTCCAGATAATATTATCCAGTGAATTATTCTTCACTCTTTAGTCTATTAAACAGCTTATAAACCTAAAACTGTAGTTTAAAATGAAGTTGATATGAATCCTGTCCTTTATTTTCTCCATTTGAAAACATTAGACATTCTTTTGCTTATTGTTAATATCAGTGTCGATGATGATGCTTTTTATAAATAAAATGTTTTTATTGTTGTAATTTTAAGATTAAATTTTACATGAAAATGTTAATTCTCAACAGTTTTTGTTGATGTTAAGATGACTTAAAGGAGGAAAAACCAAAGCGAAGAATGGACTTACTTCACTCTGTTATTTATTAACTTTATAACAGTGAACAAATATCGGTTCTGAATATCGGTTATCGGGTACATAAACATATAAATAATCGGTATCGGTATCGGTTATAAAAAATCAATATCGGTCGATCATTACCGTTAACATGACCAGTCTTTTGTGACAGAACAGCACAGTGGACTGTTTTTCTTCAGCTCTTGAAATATTCCAAATAACACACATCTTTTTAATTTTATCTTAGAAATTTTGTTCCACACCTTTTAATTAATGTTTTACTAACATAATTGATCCTAATGGCCTACACAATTGCTCTGTTTCAAAACCGATTGGGCAAATAGGTTCAAAATATCATGTATTTATCTTTTATTGTATTTCAACGCAATGTTTTATAATATTGCAGTTTCTATGAAGGTTACATGCAAGTTTAGAATTAAGACCAATTTTAAGAGGAAGCATAATTAACTTGCCTTCCTTTTGGAAAAACCTTCATCTCAGAAACTGTGTCTATGTTGTCTTGTATGTTGTTAAAATGCTGGCCCGTAAGCAGCTCATTAGGTTTTGGAATAGATCAAATGGCTTTGATAAAAGGTTTTTCCACCATATGAGCTCAGATTGATGTCAGTGTCAAAGTGTCTTGACCAGTCAGATTTTATCTTCAAAAGATTGTGTGGATCTGTTTGTTTTAGACATTGGGATCAAATAAGGCAAGAAGTGCAGCAAACATTTGACCCGACCAGTACAGACTTCACTCTGGAGAAGATTGTGGCTTTGGGTCTGGACCACCATGCAGAGCAGATCAGTGACATATCAGGAGCAGCCAGCAAAGAGCTCTCAATAGAACAGGTAACATATCCCCCGTCAGAACTCTCTCTTTCTCCTTTGGGTTCATTTATTTCCTTTTGTCACTTCAGACTTGAAAAGATTCTTCAGTGAAAGATTTGACAGAGAACAGTTTATAAGAAAAGTTATTTTCTGAAACGAAAGTGCAACAAAGAACACATTTTCTCATTGGTTTTGCCACTGTGTATGGTTTATTCAAAATTAACAATGTCCTTTTTTTAGTTGTTAGGTTCTTCAGATCAGAGTATTGGATTTGGGTTTTTTTAAGCAAAAGATAAATCAAATTGTCCCTGATCATTCGAAGGAGTATTTGAAAATGTACTGAAACCTTATTCACTTTGGTTTCTATCTCCTCTGTCTCTGTGTAGGACTGTAAGTTCATCAAAGTTCAATTCTCTCTGCTCCTCTCACAGTGCATAAGCTCCTCAGAGGTTCGGTATGTTAAAGAGAAAAGGAAAGTCACTGTCAGGAGGATTATGGTCAGAGGTCGGGTTTAGAAGGTCAAAGATGATATCCTCTGGGTGACATCCGGTAGTCAGACCGAACCGAGCAGAGAATCACAGCAGAGAGCCCCAGTCTAAGAGTCTGGCAGCGGTGCAGTGGTGGTTTCATTAGTCAAACAGTTTGAATGTAAAGGCAGTGGTGTTCATCAGACTGCTCACGAGTTATGCTACAGCCAGATTTGTAATTATTTTAAAACATAGGCCTGTTTCACTCATTGCATTTTTTTGGTTCCAATTTGGCGCCCAAATTACAGCATTACAGCACATGAGCTGAAAAAAGTTTTGTTTTGCTGCATGTCATTACTGGGTTCTGTCTCAGAGTAAAAAATTTAAAAACGTAAATTAAATAATCACATCATGAAATAAGTCACTATTATGACAAATATTTGTACAGTTTCGAGTTTTAAAATCACATTGAGTGAATTAAAGTCACAAGACGCAGTTCACTTTTTTACTCTACTGCTCTGATGTTTAGTTTTTTAAGAAGTTAATGCTTTTATTTATCAAGAAAGCAATACATTTACAAAGTTATAACTACAATTATATTCTCTTAAATTTCTATTAATCAAAGAATATTAAAAAAATACATCATATTTACCACAAAATTATTAAGCATGCACATGTATAAATTACATTCCAAAATATATTGAAGTTGATTTGATTATGAACGCTAATTTAAATTGTAATAATATTTCACAATATTTTACACATTTTAATATTTTACCAATTTTGATAAAAAAAATGCTGCCTTGATAATCATGAGCCTTTTTTCAGAAGCATTTGAAAAAGCTTAGCAGCTTCTGAACTGGAGTGTATTTATTAATTGTATTCTTATGTAGAAACAAACAGGCTTTTATAAAACTCATCAGTGTTGAGCATGTACTGTAAACATTTTATTAAAACTATATTTTTTGTAATATTGGCTTTTATGAAGCAACTGAGAGAATAATAAGTGCCCCGTTGCTTGAAAAACACCTCCATGTTAGCTGATGCAAATTCACAAAGAGCACTTTTTATTCAGTAAAGATTGACTGAATCCAGACACTTTGAGTAGTTTATAGCTATGCTTTGGGTTCTGTGTAAACCATTTGGAAATAAATGTCATTCCACCTCCTCATGTAAATTAGATTTCATGGCTATCAAGTTTGTAATGATTCTCAATGGCCCGCTTCCGATATCCATTATATTATTGTATAAATGTATGGCTGTTATTGGAAGAAATATGCAATGTAGTAAACCAGCAGTCACTTTAATATCGGCATGGAGCTGTTACACAGCAGAAATGCCTTTAGTGTAAAAGCACAAGCTACGTGTTGCAGACACAGGATGTGTGAAACAGGCCTATGAGTCGACTGGTTTACAGTCCTATTTTAGACTTGAAAAGGAACATTTCCTGGTCTGTGTTCAGAAATAGTGCAGTACAGAATGAGCGCAGTGCTGCTGGAGGCGTCTGTCCCCAGGCTACAGTCGCAGGTCATGTGTGACGGCCACAGGGGAAATGAGCCTTGCGCTTAATTTCCTTCAGCGCAGCCTTTACTGCCCCTGCAGAGGAGAGCTGCCCTGTCCAGCTGTCAGACTGTGGGAGGCTGTACTCCTCCTCTCTCCCCTCTCTCCTACTTTCTTCTCGCTTTCGGCCCAGGGACATTCCCAGACGTTCTGCTCTGCGCTCGCAGAGGTTACAACAACACAGCTTTGGTTCGAGAGCGCCAATGGGAGAGCAAACCCTCATAGCCCCCAAAGCACTGAGCGGTTCACCTAGAAGTCACTCGCAGAGAGAGAAGAGAAAGACAGACAGTTTGTAAATGAGAAGCATCGTTGGCATGGTGCACGACTGGAGTTTCTGGAAAGACCCCATCTCTGACGTTTTTTGGGGGGAACTTTGCAGGGGCCACGATTAATTATATTTTCGCCTAACAACCTCACAATAGAGGTGGCTTTTGGCCAAAGGTGGGGTTTTGGCCAAACTTTGCAGACAAAAATGGTTAATTGTCTATTGCTAGTAGTATAGCCGTGTATGATTTACAGCTCATACAGAGGTTACTTTGAAACCAAACATCTTTATGTTGACTACAACAAAATCCAGCTCACATTTTGAGAAAAAAACTCCGCTTTTGAGAATCAACCAAATGTTTGAGCATTTAGATAGGTAGGTTTCTAAATAGATTTTGAAACTTTAAATTTTTTTATTCAGCTATAGCTTGAATCTCTAAATGCTCCTATGATGCCTATGTTGTCAGCACACTTTATTTGAAGCATAGCAAATGTTCGGACATGTCTGTGGTACCGATAAATGTTGTCTAGGTGAGCAGCTCACTGGGATTTAAAGACAGCCAGTACTTAAATGTTTGAATGATGTCCAAAAATTCTGTCTAGGTAGGCTGCTTGCTAGGTTTTAAAATATTTACAGTAAATGAGATGTGTCATTGGCACATGTCTGGTGTTTCTAGAAAGACTCCATCTATGACGTTTATTGTGGGGGGAGCTTTGCAGGGGCCCCAATCAATGTTCTTTCCCTGTCACTAGCAGTCTAACATCGCCATGTTGATGATGGCTGCCCTTCCAGCTCTTAATACAATTTGGCGTTCAGTGCTGAGGTGGAATGTGTCTGGAAAGATTAGTGCTAACATTAAAAAGCCTAATGCTGACCTCTGATTCACAGACACTGGAAGGCATCACGAAGACATGGGAGGAAACGTACCTGGACATCACACCCTACAAAGACAAAGGTCACCACAAACTGAGGTGAGGAGTCAGAGGTTCCAGAAGGTCAAACGTCAAAAGGTTGCAGAGGTGCTCAATAAGCAGAATCTTAAAAAGATGATAATGATGATTCAGCGTCCTGAGGTGACAGAGATTCTCTGTAAGTCTCTGGCTTGAGAGCCTATTCACACAACATTTGATGAAACTAAACAATAATTAGTATTTTTTATTTAATTTTTTACAATAGATTTCATTTGCAGCATAATTCCCTTTAGTATAAGAAAAGTAAAAGAAAAAAAAAGTTCACAAAGTGAATGTCTGAAACACTTTGTCTTCCCTAGCAGCTTGATACAGCCTACAGCTTCCACCAGCAGATTTTCCTTCCTAATTGGGGAATTGTCCTAATTGACTTTGCCTAATTTATATATTGTTTTGTTTTTTTACTGAGATGTAATTGTACCATAACTTTCATGCTTGTCCAGTCGAGGGGTAATTGCTGAATTGTTTTTTGTTTGTTTTTTGTGGCAGACTCCCTGTCTACCTAGGGACTGTTAGTGGCTTCATCCATGCTGTTACTACACCGTAATGTGAATATATTAGTGCCAAAAACAAGCAATAGCCTAAAAAACACCATTCCTCAACATGATGGAGCGCCCTGCTGCAGGGGAGAACCGCCACGCGTGAGGAGCCAGTAACTCCACATTATCATATTACTCTGTGTGACAGAGAAAGAACGAGCAAATGAGACAAAACACTGGCTGTGTTTTAAAACCTAGTGAGCCGCCCCTACTGCCTACTGGACAGGAATTTGGGCATTACAGGCATATTTAAATGCTCTTATCGGATTTAATGCGCCTATGATGTGGAAAAATGCTGTTTAGATAAGCAGCTCACTAGGTTTTGAAAGACAGCCAGTGTTCAAATGGACCTTTGTTATCCAAAATTTCTGGCTAGGTGTGCAGCTAAGTAGGTTTTGAAACACATCCAGTGTTTAAATGCACCTTTGATGCCCAAAACCGCTGTCTAGGTGGGCAGTTCACCAGGGTGTGAATCACAGCCACTGGCCGGACAGCATTGCTCTCTCTCAGAGTCCGGTTCAAATCCGTGTTTGACAGCAAGCCATGTTTTTATACACAGACTAAATGGCTTATCAATGCCAGGGCACCTTGAGCTCTGACACAAGCATAATTACTATCAATCTCCTTAGAGAGCAGGACTCAGAATGGTTGCTTTAAGCCTTCTGGGACAACAAGTCATGGGTTCAATAAAGAATATAAACTGACTGTCTATGAACGAATAAATACTAGAGGGAAAAGCCATTCTAGTGTTTAGATGAGCTCAAATGATGCTGTTGCTCTTTTGGGTTTGATTGAGACCGTTCGGGAGTTTCACAAAGTGTTTAGTGCTCACAATTATACAAACGAGCTGTGAGCAGATAAGAACTGGAGAGGATGCTTTGTGCATAAGACAGCCGCACAAAAGCTCTAATCTAATAGAATCATTTGTACAAGCAGCCTCTTTCCCAAGGGCTGAAAGTTTTCTGAAAATGCCTTCAGGCCTGTTCGTATTTAGCTGGAAGCAGTGTGTGTGCGCGTGTATCAGCGTCTTTATGTGCGAGTTACGTGGATGAATCGGAAAGGGGTCAAAAGCGTTGTTTGTGAAATGATTTAGCTGTTTGTTCGTTTTGATGTAAGAGCAGTTCCATAGTGTTAGCTTGTTTTTTATACATCTCTACGGAGACTTCTCATATAGATTTTTGCTTGCTCATGTAATTTTACGTCAATACAGTTTGTGAGAGTTTACCTCTGGGGACAAATTGGTCTGATATTTCTCTTTTGAATTTGCTCATATATGCTTACGCACACACACAACCATATATATATATATATATATATTAGGGCTGTTAGTTTAATGCTTTAACTTAATTATTAGTTATGAAAAATAACGTGATTAAAATATTGTAACACAGTTAACGCACCTGCTCTTCCCCCAGACCTGTATATCATCTTAGATTTCATACAGTTGACTGTTGACAAATATGGTGCAGGGCAACAACTCCATAAATGCAGTTATGCCCTAAAATTCAAGATATTGGTGCAAAAATGCTCCTGAGTTTTTGTCTTATGTGATAAGTGATATCACGAGCAGTGAGAGGATTTCACATGAGTCCTGTTTATCCCAAATATAACGAGTGCTAATGTAATTTTATACAACAGTTCAGTAAATACTGTGATCCCCTGCTGATTTTGTACGTTTGCCCACTGACAAAGAAATGCACCCAGTTCTCCTCTGAATCATTGGCAAACTTCAGACGGGCCTGGACATGTGCTTTCTTGAGCAGGGGGACCTTGTGGGCGCTGCAGGATTTCAGTCTCTCACGGCGTAGTGTGTTACCAATTGTTTTCTCTGTGACTATGGTCCCAGCTGCCTTGAGATCATTGACAAGATCCTCCCGTGTGGTTCTGGGCTGATTCCTCACCGTTCTCATGATCATTGAAACTCCATGAGGTGAGATCTTGCATGGAGCCCCAGACCGAGGGAGATTGACAGTTATTTTGTGTTTCTTCCATTTGCGAATAATCGCACCAACTGTTGTCTCCTTCTCACCAAGCTGCTTGGCGATGGTCTTGTAGCCCATTCCAGTCTTGTGTAGGTCTACAATCTTGTCCCTGCCATCCTTGGGCAGTTTTTTGGTCTTGGCCATGCTGGAGAGTTTGGAATCTGATTGATTGATTGCTTCTGTGGACAGATGTCTTTTATTCAGGTTTTTTTAAGAGAGTGCTCCTAATCTCAGCTCCTTACCTATATAAAATACACATGGGAGCCAGAAATCTTGTTGATTGATACTTATTAATAAATACTTATTTGACTCATTAAAATGCAAATCAATTTATAACTTTTGTGAAATGCGTTTTTCTGGATTTTGTTGTTGTTATTCCGTCTCTTACTGATCAAATAAATTTACCATTAAAATTATAGACTGATCATTTCTTTGTCAGTGTGCAAGTGTACAAAATCAGCAGGGGATCCAATATTTTTTCCCCACTGTGTATATACACTCACTGGACACTTTATTGGGTACACCTTGCTAGTACCGGGGTTGGACCCACTTTTGCTTTTAGAACTGCCTTAATTCTTCGTGGCATAGATTCTACAAGGTGTTGGACATTTTTGTCCATATTAACATGATAACATCACGCAGTTGCTGCAGATTTGTCAGCTGCACATCCATGATGCGAATCTCCCGTTCCACCACATCCCAAAGTGGACTGTGGAGGCCATTTGAGTGAAGTGAACTCATTGTCATGTTCAAGAAACCAGTCTGAGATGATTTGAGCTTTGTGACATGGTGCATTATCCTGCTGGAAGTAGCCATCAGAAGATGTGTACACTGTAGTCATAAAGGGATGGACATGGTCAGCAACAATACTCAGGTAGGCCGTGGTGTTTAAACAATGCTCAATTGGTACTAAGAGGCCCAAAGTGTGCCAAGAAAATATCCCCTACACCATTACACCACCACCAGCCTGAACCGTTGAGACAAGGCAGGATGGATCCATGCTTTCATGTACTTTACGCCAAATTCTGACCCTACCATCTGAATGTCGCAGCAGAAATCGAGACTCTTCTCGATTTCTTGAGACAATTTAGGTGAGCCTGTGTGAATTGTAGCCTCCGTTTCCTGTTCTTAGCTGACAGGAGCGGCACCGTGTGTTCTTCTGCTGCTGTGGCCAGTCTGCTTCAGGGTTCGATGTGATGTGTTGAGCGTTCAGAGATGGTTTTCTGCATACCTTGGTTGTAACGAGTGGTTATTTGAGTTACTGTTCTACATTTCTATCATCTCCAACCAGTCTGCCCATTCTCCTCTGACCTCTAACATCAACAAGGCATTTACGTCCACACAACTACCGCTCACTGGATATTTTCTCTCTTTTGGACTATTCTCTGTAAACTCTAGAGATGGTTGTGTGTGAAAATCCCAGTAGATCAGCAGTTTTTGAAATACTCAGACCAGCCCGTCTGGCACCAACAACCATTCCACGTACAGTATGTATATGTGTGTGTATAAGTAAATGAGTATATATAGATACATAGATATAGGGGTTATTCTGTAGTTATTTTAAGTATTTTTTATATAAAACAGTAAAAGCTGTTATCCTCCTTGATGGATGGTTAAATGCGTTTGAACTTTGCTGCAGTTTTTGGGCAAAATTATTCCTTAATGTTAACTAAATCTGATAAAACCTTCATGGGGAGACATTCTCAATTGGAAAATCAATGCATAAATAAAGCGAACACTAAAATAAATATATTTATAAATTCAAAAAAAGTTTATTTTGCGGCTCTGAATTAGCCATTCATTATTATCTGTTCTCCATTAAGATATTGATTTGCCTGTACTTTTGTCCTTCATAGTCTTGTTTTCATTTAGATCAAATTAAATACCCCATACATTACCATACTGCCTAAACAGTCTGTGTAGGAAGCAGCTCAGTTGGCAACGTGACTGTGTGTGTGTGTTTGGTAATGCACTAATACGCAGAGTCATAAAGACTGCAGCTCTCTGTGCTATAAGATGTGCGTCAGTGTCTCACCCACCTGTGAGAGAGAGAATCACGGGGTGACTTGCTGACAGGTAGGCATAGGGAGAAAAAAGCAAGCGAACAGATAGAGAAAGAGGGGGAAGATTCTTATTGCATATTTCTAGAAGCTTAGATCCTGCAGAACAGAGAAAGGATGTGGTCTCTCTCTCTCCCATCTCCTTAGCACACATACCTGCTGGTATTGTTCGTCCCTGTCAGTGCTGCAACAAAAGGTGGACATATGCTTTATCTTTAGTTCTCCCTCGCTCACTCGTCTTTGATCACTCTATTTCTTCCTCTGTTTTTTGTCGGTGCAGGGGTGTATGCCATATCAACAAATACTGTGTTTAGTATTCAGGGGTGGGGTTGTATACAGGGGACAGAATCAATTCCAAATTACTCAGGCTCTCAATAACGGACAGCCCCGTCCGCAAGGAGAAAAGATGATTAATGATGATAGTATTCATGATAGAAGCTGAAGTGTTCGCACACACAGATGGAGCTGTGTGTGTGTTAATGGTCCTGCAGTGAAGAGGCTTTCTGTTTGCTGCTGTGTACTTATAATTGAGCGTTTCCACACATTTAGCAGGACAGAGTGCAAATCACCTGTAATTACCACCTACAGCCCCGCATTGTACGTGCTACACACACACCCATTGTATAAACCCAGCGCATAGAAGCAACTATTTGCCTGCTTTGCAGTTGCACGAGTGACAGTTCTGCAGAATATGTGGTAAAACCGTCCTGCTCCGAAGGTTCGAATGACCAATGTACTCTCCCAGCAGTCGTAACTGGTCTTTAATTACGCGGGACAAAACTCAATGCAAACACTTTTAGCATATGCTAGTTTCTGTAATTAAATTAGACACATACACTTTCCTTACCAACACTGTATTTTATTTTACAGCTTGCTACAGTGCACATTTTTGTCCTGATGTGCATATGCTGCTGTTTGGACACACACACACACACACAGCTGCAGATGAACGTCCTAGCATAGTTTTGCTGATGACTAGCTATTTTGAGAGGTCATGTCCTCCTCTATGTGTTTTTCTGTTGGTACACTGTACTTTTGTTAGTGTGTGAATTTGTGTAATTTAGTACCTATAGGCTGTTCAAAATGTTGTGAGATGCCTACATAGACAGCATTTTTAGACATTAGTGGCTTCAATTTGAACCTCAATATGCGTATAAGAAACAGCCTAGGTTGGCACTTTACTTGGTAAACAGACTGAGTGTATAGCCATAGAGCAAAGCTTCAAATTCTAACTCACACATGGTCACTTTCTCTAAATGATCAGCATTCATTGCTTTATTATGGCTTTAGGGATATAACTGTGACTCATTGGGCCAGGGTAGTACAACACTGCCACCTAGTGTGTGTGCATATGTGTGTGTTTATGTGCGCTTATGTGTGCATATACACATTTATGATGTGTGCATGTGTGTGAGATAAAGGAAGCAGGAATGCCCTGACCATCTGCTGCACATTAGAAAGAGACCCTCAGCCCAATTCAATTAACATCCACAAGCCCCGTGATTGGGCTCAGAGAGAAAGAGAGAGATGGGAAGAGAGATAAAGGCCATTGCAGGAGTTACTTCCCTGCAGTAAATATGAGTTTCGGCATTCTCTGATGAACTCTCTGCATGACAGCGGGGCGAATAGTAAAGTCATTGATCAAACACACTCACACACACACACACACACACACACACACACGCAAACAGTAGACTCATTCGAAGAGGTTATGGAATTGTGTTTGCTATGAAACAGAGGGAGAGATAAAGAAATACTCTTGATCAATGGAGATGTTTGAAGCCTTTTTAAAAAAACATTTAATAATGGAGATATGGAAGGAATCTTTAGTTGGTGGTTCTCTTTATTTATCCTTCTTGCTTGTTAATTTTTTACTGAAGTCATCAAAATCTGACAGAATTCAAAAGGATGTCACCTATTTAATTTTGGTTGTTTTGTTTTGTGTTTTATATTGTATATAAATTTGAACCTTTTTTAAAGCAGTTACCAGCATTTTGAAACTTTGGATTAGTCTGTAGTAATTATAATTACAGTATTTATAATCAGAAATGGGTCAGAAATTAACCTTGGCTTGGAGGAAAAAAAGGCACTGGAAGTGACAAGAATGTCCTAGATATATAAATGTTTATAGCATGCTTGTGAATTGGTCTGTTATGTAATTTATGATATTTTCATATTTTATTGTAATGATGGGTTTAGTGTCTCTGCAGACACTTTAGTGGCTGTAAGTGTCAAATGTCTGCATTTACTGTCTCAGAGGCCAACTAAGTTGATTTCAATAGAAAAACATTTAATCAACTTTTTGAAAACACGCATTCTAACAGAGTTTTTATTTTATTGATATTTTGTGCATTATTTTAAGCTGCGTTTGTATTGTATGTTGATGTTGATGTTTCAGATAACATCCATAATTGTGCAGAGAATGTACTGCAGTTGATTCAGTTCAAGTAACTGTCATAAATGGACAACATACCTGTTTTTATGATGTTAAAAAACATGCCATAATAAAAGTGAAATTCAATTCCAGGTTACAAATATTGCTGCTTAAAAAGATTTTTAAAAATGACACGTCCCCTTATTTTGATAGCTGTATGTATATGCGTATGTGATAATGCTGTGGCAGTAGTAATGTAGTCAGGGATTTTCAGTCCTCTCTCTCACCTGCTGCTCCTCTGTGAACAGCCTGCAGTGAAGACACAGTTAGATGATGTGATGAGAGTGATGAATATGACAGATCAAGAGCTGCTGTGCTGTTTCTGTATATATGAGAGAGACCGAGAGAATGAATCCTCTCATCACGGCACCTTTCCCTCTGCTAATGTTCATGTGTGTGTGAGGCAGAGGCAGAGAGAAAGAAAGAGTTGAGAGCACAGGAGATTGAGCAGGTCTCCGGTGATTGGTCTGAATCAGAGGCCTGCGGCAGGCGGGTGAAATGTGTGATCACTTATAGAAGAGGTGATAATTTACAGCCTTACTGAGTGTTTGAGAGAGACGCCGCCTCTCATAGCAGCCGCATCCACATTTAACAATATCTTAGTTTGTTTCCCATAACAACAGATGTCTGCCAGAACAATATTATTAAAATGATAGCAATGGTAGAAAATAATAGACAAAACACCAATATATAAAATAAAATAACATTTGAGTAAAAAAGTATACATATACTAATGTCTACACTCTCGGTCAAGCTTTTGGGCTTGGTAAGAGATCAGAAAACATTCAAATATCAAGAAACATTTCTTATTATAAGTGTTGAAAATAGTTGTGCTGCTTAATCATTTTGGAGACATTTTTTCAGGATTCTATGATTAATAGAAAGTTTAAAAGCATTTATCAGCCTTTATTTGAAAAAGAAACCTTTTGTTAATTGTCTTTACTGTCACTTTTGATTAATTGAATGTGCCTTTGCTGAATAAAAGTATAAAAAACTTCAATTGAGTGTTGAACACAACCAAAAAATGACCAGATTTAGTCACATTTTATACATTGATCAGTAATGTTGGGATTAAAGTTATGTGATATGTCTGGAGTTATATGCATCCTGATAATCCACTTATACTGTAATAGCTTAAAGCTCATATTAACTGTCTGGGTTTGGGGATTTAAGCAGGTTCTCTAACATTCATCTTCAGATATATCCTGTTATATTTTGATATATGTTTTTAATGCCTTCTTTGATGATCATAATCCAAAACTCTGTCAGCAGAGGAGCTCTTTATGGGTCATTTATTCATATACTATAACATGCAGAATTGTCGAGCGTACTAACATGATTTCTTCTTTCTCTAACATCATCATTCGTGTTTATTGTGCTATATTTTTATGGTGGCTTCGGGGCAAAACACCAAGTGCTCATAAGTGCACTTAAACTTGATTAAAGCTGTGTTATGATTCAAAGGGTTCTTACCTCGTGTTCTCTACACACGGAGCAGGGCATATATTATATTACATTAATATAGCAATATGTGAATATTAGATTATATTATATTAATATGATGTTATATATTATAGAATGAAACATTTAAATAGAATTGGTTACAGGTGTCCCAAGATCGAATCCTGGCTCGAGGACCTTTCCCGATCCCGCCCCCCTCTTTCTCTCCCACTTTGCTTCCTGTCTGCTCTACACTGTCCTGTTCTAATAAAGGCAAAAAAAACACATAAAAAGCATACTAGAACCTACTGTGATCTTACACTAATACTGTTGGGGTAAAAATACTTTCTTTTTAAAGAGGAAATGAATACTTTTATTTAGTAAGGTTGCATTAAATTGATCAAATGTGGAAGTAAAGACAGTTATAGTGTTACAAAAGGTAACTGTTTAAATAAGTGTTGTTCTTTTGAACTGTCTATTAATCAAAACAATCCAAAAATTGCTAAAACTGTTTTCAACATCATTAATAAGAAATTATTAGATTATTAATTATTCAGCATATTAGACTGATTTATGAAGAATCATGTGACTCTGAAGACTGTAGTAATGACTTCTGAAACTTAGCTTTACTATAACAGGAATTAAATCAAATGTTAAAATATTGTAAAATAGAAAACATTTATTTCAATATCATTTCAATGTAATATTTCACAATATTTACTGTATTTTTTATTAAATAAAAGCAGTCATATTTCAAATATTTTTACTGGCCTCAAACTAGTGTAATGTAAACATTAAATATATTGAATCTAATTTAAAATAGACCAAATGTTTTTACAGAAAGAGAATGTGCTCTGACCTGTTGATCTCATTCTTAAAAATGTTCATGATATGCAACTATCAGCCATTATAGACAAAGTGGCTCACCTCAGCCATAAATACTCTTGGACAGGTCACTGTGTGTGTGTGTGTGTGTGTGTGTGTGTGTGTGTGTGTGTGTGTGTGTGTGTCTGTTTCCTCAGGCGCTGGTTCAGTGATGTGTGTCGAATGCTATATGTGTCTGTCATGTTGCCTGGACTCGAAAACAGACAGATTATTCCTCTGAGTGTGTGGCGGTAGGTGCCGCAGGCGAGAGATTGTGCCTCGTTTTATGCTGTCGCTCTGGAGGTCAGGTGGCCCACGACTGTCACTCAACTCCTCTTATTCTCTCCTCCTCTCTGGTACTCTCTTCACCTTTCATCTTTCTCTCTTTCCTCAGTAATGCATTACAAATAAAACTCACTCTTTTCCATCAGCCCTGTGCTCACTCTCAGCCTTTTTCCTCCCTCTAAGAGAAAGAAAGATTGAGTTTTGAGGTATTTACACTCATCCTTTTCTTTTTTCTTTCTTATCCCACCCTTGTGTCCTTCACAAACTAACACCGCTGTCCTGGAAGTGCAAAGTGTGTGTGTGCAGTGCTTCTCCATTGCTCATATGCACACACTCTGCATGCAGGGGCATCAGTTAGAGCTCGGGGAGATGGAGAGGCAGAGACACACAGAGATGAAGGACACACACACACCTGCGGCTTCAATCTGAGAAATCAAGAGATGTGTGATGTGTTTTGTGCCTGTGAGAGTGTATAAGTCACAGTGTGTCTTTTGTGTGCTTGTGTATTAGATTGTGTGTTTGTGTGTGTGTGCATGCGAACATCAGGTGCCGGCAGTCACCGTTCATCCCCACAGTGAGGCTATAGCTCCACCGTTGGCATGGAGACGGCTGCGGCAGCGCGTGAGGCTGCTGCCATGGCAACGCAGTATGCCAAGGAAGGGGGTCGAGAGCCACTGCTGTTCACTTTGTCCTCCCTTTTGTTTGCTTCGTACATCTATCTATGTGTGCATGGGCTAGAAAGGGATGCGTGATAGTTTGTCCAAATTATTAACAGGCTGAACCTTGAGCTCTTTATGCTGCCTTCCTTTGTTTCAATTGTATTGTGACTGTGCCCTTTATGAATAAGCTTTGGGTCCATGTTCAGGTTTGGCTGCGCTTAGGAGGGTCAATGTATTCACAAATATAGTAAAACAGATGTTTGAAGCAGTCTTCGTTATTTAAAATGGCAGGCTAACTGTTCTGTCTATGGCTGCACTGATGAGCACAGAACACTATTTAGAGTCGCAGCCTCAGAGGAGACGAGAGCAGTGGATCTATTGATTTATACATGTATATTATGCTGCTGCCACACAGATCTAATATAAACATGCAATATCTTTCCCAGCTGTTTACCTTCACAGACATAACCGACTGTCTTTGTAACTCATGTGTGTTTTTAACATACACTTGTATGTATTTGACAGTTTAAACACAATAAGACATGAAAGAGAAAGTAGTTCATTACTCACATGCAGTGTGACAGCTGCTTTTTGTTGCATGTGCTTCGGATGTGTGCGCTCAGGAAACCGTCTATCAGAAGTTTAAACTAATAGAGTTTAAAATGCATGATTTCAGCACGATAGACATGATATTCACAACCAAAAAGTGATTTTTAGCAGAGTATCTGAGGTACCAGCTCTAAAGCAGCAGCAGCTCATTTGCATTTAAGGAGACAAGCACAAAAACAGCCTGTTTCTGCTTCCACTCAAAATAGGCATTTTCAAAATGACATAATAAATTATCTGTTGGCTATTTTGACACCTGAGACTTATTAGATTTTGTACAAAGGGGCATAATAAGTCTCCATTTATTAAAAATGTCAG
The DNA here is from genome assembly GCA_027564155.1 of Gymnocypris eckloni scoliostomus. Taxonomy (NCBI): domain Eukaryota; kingdom Metazoa; phylum Chordata; class Actinopteri; order Cypriniformes; family Cyprinidae; genus Gymnocypris; species Gymnocypris eckloni. Next base: position 31,433,836 of record CM050413.1, on the reverse strand, counting down.
TTGTTGAACGAAGCAATTAAAATAAGAAATGTCTGCATTTTTAGCTGTTTTTAGCATTTTTCAGCATTGGAAGTGTTATGAGACCCCCTAGTGGGTCCCGGCCCACTGGTTAAGAACCAAGGTCTCTGAGATGTTTTTACAAATGTATCTTCTAAACTGTCTGCGTGTTTGTGTGTGTGCTCAGGGGAACAGATGATGTGTTCCAGGCTCTGGAGGATAACCAGGTGACACTCTCTGTAATGAAAGCATCTCGTTTCGTCAAAGCATTTGAAAAGGAAGTTGACCACTGGGAACGTAGTCTGTCTCTGGTGCTGGAAGTCATCGAAATGATCCTCACTGTACAAAGACAGTGGATGTATCTAGAGGTACATACACAGCATTTCCTACAGTTTTATACAGCACATTACTCATCCAAATGCTTCTCTTATGCTTTAAAAGTCTGTGGTTACATTATCCAGACATATGCTGTACACAACAAACTCCTGACCTTCCTCACACCCTGCTCGTTCTTAATAAATACCAGTTATAATCCACTGCGTTAGATCACAGTGATCCGCTGATGCACAAACTCACTGTAAAAGATTAGTGTCTTGCAGACACACACATAGCAGAGTTCAGAGTCACACATCTGTTCTCTCGTAGATGATGAGGAGAGTAAACAGTGGCTGTCAGCCTGGATTTCCTGTGTGTATGAGTGTTTGTAAACACACCTGTGATGGCTCCAACTAAGCACCAAAATGTTTTATCTTCCCTTCTGTGCGATTCTTTATTTTGGTCTTCCACTACAACATTTTTTTTTTTCTTTGTTTAGAATATCTTTCTTGCAGATGACATACGTAAGCAGTTGGTTCGTGAGACGGCTGAATTTGATGACGTCAACGCCAGTTGGAAGATCGTCATGGGCCGACTCGACAAGGACAAAAATGCTCTCAGAGGAACACACCATCCAGGTAATGAAAGGGCAGTGCTGGAATTCCCCACCCTCAGTGACTGTAAAAAGCCTTTACTGGAGCAAGTCCGTTCACTTGGCAGAAATCTTGGCAACACCCTGGACGGATGGATGAATCGTGTCCAGGTCATATTTCACCTTAAAACAAACCCCCCAAAAACATTTGCGTTAAAAAACTGAGGTCTGTTGGCTATTGAGATTTTTTGCATTGCAGAATACATTTTTATGACAATTAAGCACAGACATAATTAATTCAGTCATTTCACTTTTTTTGACAACTTTCATCATTCTCATTGGTGATTCTCATTAGGGACTTTTTTGTTAGCCAACCTCTTTTACCTAAAATATTTACTTGAAGTACCCTCTGAGATTGAGATGATATATGTAACCAGTTCTACTATAAACAAAAGTATTACACTTTGGATAGGAAGACAGAAAAATGTCAATAAAAGACACTCAGATCCTTTTTGTCTGTTGTTTCAGGTCTTCTAGAGAAGCTCTCAGAAATGAACACTAAGTTAGAGGAGATTCAGAAGTCTCTGGACATGTACCTGGAGACCAAACGGCAGATCTTCCTCGGTTTTACTTTCTATCTAACGATGACCTTCTGGAGATCCTGGGCCAATCACGCAACCCTGAAGCTGTGCAGCCACACCTCAAGAAGTGCTTTGACAACATCAAAAGTCTCCGCATCAACAAGGTATATATGCACCAAAATCTTATACTGAAGGATTTTATGTCATGTTATTTATATATATGTTTTGAAATTTCAGAAATGTATGAGGTTCAGCTTGAGCATTAGTTTAAATATTCTTCTTGTGTATTTGTAGGTTGGGATCAATAATAACAAGTCGGAGGCCAGTGGGATGTTCTCAGCTGATGGGGAGTTTGTTGACTTCACTCATCCCGTTCTTCTGGAGGGGCCAGTAGAGGTGTGTTTCCAACCTGGTCCAACACAGTCTTTCTTGAGAAATGCACTATGCATTTAACTTTTCATCTTGTATGTGTAGGCATGGTTGTGTGATGTCGAGCGAACCATGCGTTGGACTCTAAAGGACTGTTTGAAGAACTGCTCGATGGCTCTCAAGAAGATGCCTGGGAAGAGGGGCAAATGGGTACGAGACTGGCCTGGACAGGTGAGTGTGTGTGCTCGTATACCTTTCTGTATCTGTGTGACATTTACATTTATGCATTTAGCAGACGAAACGACTTACAGTGCATTCGGGCTATACATTTTTTATCAGTATGTGTGTTCCCTTTGAATTGAACCCACAACCTTTTGCGCTGCTAATGCAAAGCTCTACCACTGAGCCACAGGAACACTGTGAATGCAGTAATTCCACTTCAAAGGGCTTTGCTGTCTTTACAGATGCTGATCACAGCCAGTCAAATCCAGTGGACCACAGATGTCACCAGAGCACTCATGACCAGCAAAGAGAGAGCAGATAAGGCTGCTCTTAAATCACTAAAAAAGAAACAGGTGAGAGGAACTTTGGGCCAGTGATCTAAATTATGATTTGGGTCACCAGTCTAAACACCAAAAAGGGCAATTTATGAATGATGTTGAATTGTGCTGCAGTTGTCCTCTTGGGAAAGACAGTTAGGCACAGTAAAGGTTTGTTGAGTCCAACAATTACCTTTTTTGTCTTCATTTAATTGTATATATTACATTGGATGTGGAGTGAACAGTCTTTATTTTTGCTAATAACTGCGTCAAGTCTGCAGACTTTTCCCTCATTTTCTGTGTAGATCTAGGTAGAAATATGTGGGATTCTGTGGAATGGATTACAACATGGTGTTAAATTAAGCTGAGAGTACTACACTCTTGTTAGTAGCTGAAGCAAAATTAAATTATCCCAAATATTTAATTAACATCCATGTTAGCAATGGGGGATTTGTAGAATTGTAGAAATGACAGGTGTTCTGATTCTGCAGAAATCTGCAGAGCTCTCTGAAGTTCTGCGGGCACTGATTCAATGCGAGTCTGCTAATAACTAGTGGATGAACTCCACATACACTGCTGACTTCACTCAAACCCTTTATTGAAAATGAGTTATTCATTTCATGTGTATTTGTACTTGGAGCACAGGATGCACTAGATACACAAGTTAATTAAGGACGGCAGCTCAAATGAATTTAATCCAATCACATCTTAAAAGCCAAAGCCAGCGAGACACTGAGAATGGCTCAGACCTGTCTCTGTGCCTTTGAGAGTTGAGATTTAGTCTCAGAGCATGGCTTCTTGGGCTTTAGAAAGGTGGGGATTTTTTATGTTGTTAATTTACATTACACATCTCAGCTGATTTTTACTGACTATGTTTGGAATAACTATGGTTAGGTTTGATCTGGAACACCTGATCCATAAAATTAGTTTGTGTTGTGTCTAAATGTGTCTGTCCTCTAATAATCAGTGTTTACATTGTGTTACCCAGGTGTCCATGCTCAGTCAGTACTCTGAAGCCATACGAGGGAACTTATCAAAGATTCTGCGCTTGAAGATTGTCGCCCTGGTCACAGTTGAGGTCCACGCCCGTGATGTCATTAGCAAACTGGCCAAATCAGGCTGTTGTGATGTCAGTGCCTTTGACTGGCTGTGCCAACTCCGCCTGTACTGGGACAAGGTTAGGGCAGAGACAGGGTAGTGTGATGGAAAAAACATATAGAATAGAGAGAAGGTGATCACCACAAGCCTCTAAATGTCTCTGTTTCTGTGTGTGTAGGATGTGGACGACTGCATCATCAAACAGACTAATACCCACTTCCGCTATGGCTACGAGTACCTAGGCAACTCTGGTCGTCTGGTCATCACCCCCCTCACAGACAGGTAACACATCAATCAATGTATTTGAAGGGGGTTTAAATGTGTAGATCCTAAAACAAATAGTTTTTTTTTTGGTCATATAAAAAAAGCTTTGGATGCATTAATTATTACGTGAATCACAAACACAACACTGTTTTGTATTACTTATAAAAATATATATATTTTCTGCCCAAAATACTGTATTATATAGTAGTAGATATTCCAGAGGTGCATGGATTCTGAATGTTTTAAATGTCATAAAAAAAAAAAAAAAAAAAAATGTCATAAACATTTAAATGTCATAAATATAAAAAGAAACATCAGCATATAAAGAAGAAAGTATCCTCCATGGTGGTTTGAATGTGACATCAAACAGTCTATAGCGTGGACACACTTTTTTTCTTTTATTTTCTTTATTTCAGCCCCACTTTATATTAAGTGGCCTTAAATACTATGTACTTGCATTTAAATGAATCATTTTGTACAGTGCACTTATTGTGTACATGCATGTTTTTACATTGTACTTCTATTTTAAAATACCTGCATGTAATTACATTTGTAATTATTTTCTATAATTACATTTATAATTACACCCATCCCTTACACCTTAACCCACCCTTAAACCTACCCACACCACCAAACCTGTCCCTAACCTTACCCGTATCCCACATCAATAGCAGAAAAAGTTTTTTACGGTACAGTATGAACACAATAAGTACGTTGTACTTATTTTTTTGATGTAAGTACATAGTAGTTAAGGCCACTAAATATAAAGCGGGACCTTTATTTCTTTTTTAATTTGCACATTTTAGAATAAAAGGTAAAGGTTAAAATAAAGAATTAGAAGTATGATCATTATCTGGTGACCAAAAATGAACTCATTGAACAAATTATAAATGTTTATTTTAGGTTCTTTAGAAATTAGCCACTCTTTGTTATAAATTACATCTAAATTGCACACTCTAAAGATTCTCTCAATCATCTTTATGAAGGGCACTCCGGGCTTTTCTAATTTCCTCTAAATGCCAGGCACTTTATTGTCTGCATTAATTTCTGGTCCAACTCATTCATTTCAGATTTGTACATTTTCCATTGGAATTCATTCATCTTATGTTTGTCAAAAAATTAAAATTTGTCAGGCTTTTTAAGAATAAATCTTTAAATCAAAATGTCTGATGACCTGCTCCCACAGTTCACCAGAGAACACAGTCAAATCAGAGTGAATCCTGTCGTGTTAGACTTACTCTGTATGTAGAAGTATTAACACCACCAACAAATATAACCTTTAGCTGAGATATAATCACTTACACTCTTATATTGCTATAAATATCAATATACTATCCTGTGTGACAGTCAAAAGTCAATTTGACTGATGCGATCAGCTGGCCTATAATGATCATTATGGGGACTCTGGTGCCGTTATCAGACTTCAGCCATTATCCAAGCCATTATGAGGGAGAGACAGAGATCATGTCATTAACCTTATCAGTCAAGATCTTACCTCCCCATTAGCAGAGCACACCTGCACATAGAGGCAGAGAGAGAGGAGCTCCATATCTTGTGTGATAATAGAACAAAAATGCAAAAATGTTCTTCTACATGAAATTATACAGCGATTCCTTCTAGGAAGTGGAGTCAGGAGTCAATAGCGGATTTCCTGTTGTGTGCCTTCAGAGGCCGCTGAAAATCAGCACAGAACGTGCCTCCAGTGGAATGAAAGGAAGAATCTAATCTGGGCTTATTATGTTGAGAGGGTGACATCTTAAGCCCACTCAAGGACATGGACAATGTGCTTAAGCCTGTCTGTCTGTCTCTTCTCCATGTGTGTATGCGCTTCCGGATGCATGTGATTGGAGTGAATGTCAGTTTGTGTGCCAGTGTGCCTATCTCTGTATCTATCCTAGCCCTAAGGATTGCTAAAACATTTTCACAGAAGTTAACAAAATTGTTACAAATCCTCCTGTATAATAATCAATAAAACATGAAGTGGAAAGTGATATATATGGTCTAACCATAAATAGTCAAGTCAAGTCACCTTTATTTATATAGCGCTTTTAACAATACAAATTGTAACAAAGCACTGCACAATATCAAAATAGGCAAATTGTGTCAATAATGTAAAATGACAGGATTTGAAACTCAATTTTCAGCTGAAGGCATTTCATTATTGAATTTAGTAATGGCATCGTCCAGCTCTGTTCAGTTTAAATAATATCTGTTCAATCAAGTCGATGATTTTGCTGGAAATGATGATTCCCCAACTAAGCATGCCAGAGGCGACAGCGGCAAGGAACCAAAACTCCATCGGTGACAGAATGGAGAAAAAACCTTGGGAGAAACCAGGCTCAGTCGGGGGGCCAGACGAACCAGTAGTTTGTTCCAACTGCATCAAAGTCAGAGTATAAGTGTTCCACTGGTTCCAGGGTCTTTCCCCGATGGATGTCTAGGTGACGAGGTCCTCACTGGAGATCTGTCTCTGGGGCTCATCTATGTGTCAGACTCCGCTGACGTTCAGGGCTGTAGAGGTTGTCTCTAGGTGCTGATCCACCATTTATGGCAAAATTTGGTTAAGTCAGTATAATCGCTGATGGTTGGCTTCCTCTGAGGTCCTCCGAGGGGTTGTCATCGTCTCTACTCAGGTGTTCGGTCATCTCAGATCGTTTAAGGGTTGGATCCAGACTGAAGCTTGTGTAATTCCTAGCAGAAACAGAGAAACAATAAAGACAATTAGCGTAGCAGTTGTTCCATCCAGGAATAACCCTGGATGAAATTATCAATTGAACCCAAGATAAAGCATAATAATGTGCGTTTGTTCAGATAGACTGGCAGTACAAGATTGTGAGATGCATTATATGAATGCTTGGCTAAAGAGATGTGTCTTTAATCTAGATTTAAACAGTGAGAATGTGTCTATAAAAAATAGCTATTTATTTCTGTAGTTTCTTGCCTGCAGTGCTTGTATGAATGTCTATATGTGCTGTATGTATTACAGACAGTGTGTTTTTTTTGGTGTAGGTGCTACATGACACTTACCACAGCGCTGCATCTGCACCGGGGCGGTTCTCCCAAAGGCCCTGCTGGAACTGGGAAGACAGAGACGGTTAAAGATCTGGGTAAATCTTTGGGCATGTACGTGATTGTGGTCAACTGCTCAGAAGGCTTGGACTTCAAATCTATGGGCCGTATGTACTCTGGCCTGGCTCAGGTATGTAGTAAACTACATCCATACAAACACTTAAACTTTAAGAACAACTAATGTATTGTTGTTGAATATGTGCATTTGTCTCTCTCTCTCCAGACAGGCGCGTGGGGTTGTTTTGATGAGTTTAACCGCATAAACATTGAGGTGCTGTCCGTGGTTGCTCAGCAGATCCTGTCCATCCTGTCTGCTCTGTCTGCCGGACTCAACAAATTAATCTTTGAGGGGAGACAGATCAGCTTGGTCTGGTCTTGTGGGATCTTCATCACTATGAACCCAGGTATGCAATCTGCTTGTTGTTCTAGGAGAAATGGTTAAATCAGAAATTAAAATTCTGTTATTATTTACTCACCGATACATTTTTCCATCACATGAAACACAAAACTATTTTTTCCCCATATATTGAAAGTAAATGATGACTAAGGCTGCAAAGCTCCTAAATGACAAAAAATGCACCAAAAATGTAGCTTAAAAATAGACTCCTGTTATTTTCCTGGTTTTCTGAAGCCAGATGATAGCTTTATGTGGAATAATCTGACATGGGTAGAGGTGATTGGGTGATCTATGCCTTTAATATCTTTATAGAGTTGGTGATATGCGTTTCAGTCTGTGTTTGTGGTTCTCATCCCCTCAGTTTCTGTTGTTTCTGTGTGTGTATGTTTCTTCTGTAGGCTACGCTGGCCGCACTGAGCTGCCTGATAACTTGAAGTCTATGTTTCGGCCGATCTCTATGGTGGTGCCAGATTCCACCCTTATAGCCGAGATCACGCTTTTTGCAGAGGGTTTTAATAACTGCAAGGTATGCTGACAACTCTTCATATGCATGGTCTGAAAGTTCTTATATTCTTTAAACTTTAAATGGTTACACAGCATGAATAACACCAACGATTTCAAACAAAAAATGAACATTTAAAAGGATTACTTTTAAAGAATTTAGAATTAGGTCTCATCTACTGACAACCTTGAGAGTAAAAGAGATGCACCTTTTTCAAATTTGAAAGCCTAATACTTAATAGTGAAATGTCAATGCTAAATGCTTTTTTTTATTACGATTGAATGTAACTGTTTTATATTTTAACATATAATCTATTCCTGTGATGGTAAAGCTGAATTCTCAGCATCATTACTCTAGTCTTCAGTGTCACACGATCCTTCAGAAATCATTCTAATATGTTATTTTGATCAATTGAATACATCCTTACTGAATAAAAATATAACTTTCATTCAAAAAAAAAAAAAAAAAAGTACAGACCCCAAACCTTTGTATGGTAAAGAATGTATATTTTACACAATTCTAGAGGGGCTTCCAGGGTTTTGCAGTGCAGTTGCTATATGTTCTGAGTGGTTGCTAGGGGATCGCCAAATGGTTTCTCAGGTGCTCCGAGAGGTTGCTAGGTGGTTAATTACAGACATAATTCAATAAAGCCCACACCAAGTCTTCATGATGCAGCCATTTTATTGCCCAAAGTATGCTTCACTTGGTGCAGTAACAGCACACCTCTCCTCAAAAAGCAGCAAGATTTTAGTCATCATGCATGTCCATACCAATAACACCACTAACTAATCATTTTGAATTGAGTTAGTTCAGTGTATACGACTAGAAAACTATAGCTGAAGGAAGTGCTAGTTATTATGGGATATTAGATTCTATTGAAGATGGAACACAGTTAGGCAAACACAGATGAACTGGCTCACACACACACTTACACACTTCAGGGGGCTGATCCTGCCACCGGATTACCTCCAACACGCAGCAGGTATGCCAATTGTGTGTTTACGCACGCGTTTGCGCGAGAGAGACCCGACCGACACGTAGTGCCAAACCCTTCAAACACACACTCCACAAACACACACCGCTGTGCTTTACCAAATCCCACAAGTTTTCACTGGCTGCGTCCCCTCTCTTCCCCCTGCTTGCGCGCTCCAAACGGGAAGCCTCATTTGTTGATGCCGTACACAGGCCCGCCGGGCTGGCAGCGGCACTGGCATAGGGAATTGGACTCAGAATTACAAATAATGGACTTGAGATTAAGAGAGCTGGGAAGGGAACCAGCACCGGCCCCAGCCAAGCACAGAATGTCAATGGCAGATTTGATTGTCCCGGCGTAGTCGGCCTTCATCCAGAAGTCCTTCTGCATAGTCAATTCGGCAGAATCATCGCATGCAGTCGATGGAGAACTATTACCTTTGCAAATGAAAGGAAATGGACATATCAATGCCAGGCCTTGGTAGAGAGAGAGAGAGCGGGAGAGTATTGCCCCGATGCACCGGAGTGTGCAGGTCTTGGTGTTATGAGCCATAACTGACAGCGAGATGACCGTCCCCTGCGAGCCCATAGTCTGCTCAACCTAGCGTGACTCTGGCGCGTGTTTCTGTGTGTGCGTTGGTGTCTGTATAAGTAAGACTGTTAGCGGGCAGTGTGGAAACGGAGCTGACACGGTTACTCTGACTCGCACACACTGCTTCCTTCTGTTACATATTCACGGTATTCATGGGCACACACATGGACTCACCTTTATGCTTCAGCCCTTTTTCAGTCTTTCTCTCAATCACAGACATAAATTGCACCCATTGTGTTTGTCTCTCATTATTTTTCATTCAGTGCTTTCAATTATTGTCTTTCCAATTATATTTCATGAATTATTGTTGACATGCAATTGCATTATGGGCATTTAACACATGTATTGAATCAAATTTAGAGCTTCTCTCTCCTGGCAACATCAGCCAACATTTATACTTTTTATTTTTTCACTAAGCATTTTTACATTTGCCAGAAATATTTGTTTTTCATTATAAGTTTTATTTGCCTTTTTTTTTCCTTTTGGTAAATTTGCTGTTATTTTAATGGCTATAATTTAACTCATCAAAACAGGGTTTTAACAGGGTTAACTTTTTTAATCAAAACAGGGTTTCCTGAAACCTTTTTGGCAACCAAATTCTTTTGACCTAAAATATTTACTTAATAGTAATGGTTCTCCGATTACAGCTAATGGTCACATGACATGAAGGTAAATAAATAAAATATTTCATGTTTTTTTAGTAAGTTTTTGTATTTTATTTTAAAATTGTGTTTTTTCAATTAATTATTAGCTTTTCATCAACTCATAAACCCATACCAGTTACCTCTGCTGTAAAACATACGGATTGTGGTTTTGTTGAGGTCTTGCGGTCTCTGACTTTTTAGATTTCTTGGCTTCTGTTTCTTCGAAGATGAAAAAATGATGCAATAAAGGTTATTGAATTTGTTCGTTTACACCCCTCTCACTCCCTCTCATGCTTTTTCTCTACCCGTCTGTCTGACGTATTACTGAATCACTGTCAGATGTATTGCTGTATCTCTTCTCATGTTTTCTATGAGCTGTGGGAGTTCAAGGTCACATAATAAATTTTCTTATTCCCATAAGATGTTTCTTTAATGTTAATGTCAACAGGAACTGAAAACCTTTTAGACACTATTACTCTTTTACCGCATGTTCCTGGTCTTACTGTGAAATTTTCACAATCAAACCAATTCTCAACAAACAAAATTAGCTCTCATCCTAATTTCTTTTTTTCTTCCCTGTTTATTCATTTTCACTTTGAGAATATTAATGGATTGTGAATGCAGTTTTGTGCTATCTGTTCTCATTATATTCTCATTGTATTTTGTTCAAAAATACATTATATTTCACATCTAATCTCTGTCTCTTGCTCTCTCTCTCTCAGGTGTTGGCTAAGAAGGTATTCACTCTGTATTCTCTGGCAGTACAGCAGTTGTCTAAACAGGACCACTATGACTTTGGCTTGAGGGCTCTCACCTCTCTGCTTCGCTATGCTGGAAAGAAGCGCAGAGATTGCCCTGACATTGTCGATGAAGAGGTGAGACACATAGACCTGCAGCATCCAATAAATCCAGAAACATCTCTCTCAGAGGCCTGCTTCACCTGAATACATCTCAATGTATACTCAGTAAAACAGTAAACAGTTTTTGTGTGTAAGTGCACTGCATTATCTGTGTGTGTGTGTGTGTGTGTGTGTGTGTGTGTGTGTGTGTGTGTGTGTGTGTGTGTGTGTGTGTGAAGAATGTTCTAATGATGACAGGGACATGTCACTAAAACGTGCTCCTCTCTGGCTATGATAAAACATTTATCAAAGGGAACAAAACCTTAAAAGGGAAGTTGAAAAGGACACATAAACCTCATGAGTGCTTATCTCACCACTCTCTCTCTCTCTCTCTCTCTCTCTCTCTCTCTCTCTTTACTTGAATATCATCACCCATACAAAAGGTGCCCCATGTTTATTTAAAGGTTCACATACAGTATGTGTAAGGTATGCTTGTTAAAATAAATGTCATTCAGAAGCAGTAAGGCTACCACTTTTGATAGCCGGAGAGCAAGAAGGGTTTTCAGATGTATCTGAGGCCGTTTTGCAGTATCCTGCCCACAAATTAAGGTTGACATTTGGTCAAGTGAAGCTAGCCTTTCTTAGCTTTGAAGATGTATTCCTGCGCTGAGCTAATTTAACATAATATTTTTTTTCTTCTTACCCTTTGACCTCAGATCCTGCTGATGTCTATGAAGGACATGAACATCGCTAAACTAACCTCCATCGATCTGCCACTGTTTAATGGGATCATCCAGGATCTTTTCCCTGCCATGGAGACACCCACTATCGACTACGGAAAGGTAGCCTGTCCCACCGTGCATCTGGCCTCATAATGGACTCATAAAGCAACTGAAAGTCTCTGTGTATTTGTGTATGAATGTGTGCTCTGCCTCACAGCTCTTAAAAGCATATTTTTGTGTTTTTATTACACCCATTCAATTTTTTTCAGAGAACAGCTCTCACACAGGCTCTATCCCTGTAACACCTTTCAAAAGATCCATTAAAGCCCGAGGATATTTTCCTGCCCTGTCTGTACACAATTCACACAGTCCACTTCTTTAATACAGATAAAGGCCAATGCAAAGGTGTTAGAGGGAGCTTAGGGATAAATATCCTGACAAGCACTGTAAAGGTTGCTGTTTTAAAGCCAAGACAGTCTGATCAGTGAGCTGGAGAGTTATAGAGATCCCTGTTTAACTTTGTGTCTTTAAAGTGCAGTGTGTAATGTATGTGCCAGTAACTCTAGCTCAAGAAGTCCACCTAGAAATGGCCTACTTAGTTTTCTCCGCACTCCCTTCTTCCCAGTCTAGGTAGGTTTACTTGTCTTAGCTGGTCTCTCATACTGGTCATCAAGGTCTGTTGGATGGTTGTTGAGCAGTGCTTGACTCCGAGGCTTTCTCTTCTATTACAAACTGTACTGTAACTGTTGGTAAGGAGTAGAGAATAATGGAAAGCCAAAATTGAATGAGGTGTATTTGATATATATGATTCTCAAAACACTTGATAACCATCTTCAAGAACTTCGAAACTTGGCTAAACCTCTTACTAAACTGCCTTCTGTTGTTTTGACTGCTGTGATTAATGCACTGTCCAAATACACAGTTTACTTTGTAAAAAAAATGGCAAAGATTCTAAAAGTTGCATGAATTATGGAGTGTTTAAACCTGTTCTGCTGAATACACACTGTCTAAGAGAGAAATGTTCTTTCTGAGTTTATGGTGTTTGTGAAAAAGGTTTGGAGAAATAAGGCAGATACCTCAGAACGTCTGCACAGCTGCTTCCTGCTTCTTCCGCAATCAAATGCGACAAGGACAAAATTGTAGGCAGAGTGTGACATACACACACATAGACAAAAAGTAGTACTGTATTTCTCCTTTTCTGCCTCCACTCATGCACATCATACAGTGTTTTTATTGCTGTTTTATATTACCCATCCTGCATCTTCATCTCCACCTTACTCCAGCACAAACGCCTCAGAGCCGTTCTCTTTATTCCTCCTCTCCATCTGTTTAACGAGTCGAGAGAGAACTCAGAGAGGGAGATTAAATTAACCTGAGAGTTTAGCATGGCTGCTTTAGTGCCCCTGGAGCAGTTCTGGTTGGTGCGACTTCACTCAGGGGTGTAGTATCAGCGGGTGTTTTTATTAAGATGGCCGCCCACCTCTTGCCAGTTCATTTGTCTTTAGTGCTTCAGTGGGATTCACCTCCACAGAAGGGATGTTTTTTCCAACTTCGAGAGAGTATATGAAATGTTATGAAGCAATTAGCACACATTTGGTTATAAGTACTTACAAACATTTTCTTTCTTTTTATCTCTAGCTGAAAGAAGCTATAGAAGCAGAACTTCGACAGAACGGTCTCCAAGTGACCCCCTTCACCGTGACCAAGGTAATTCAACTGTACGAGACCAAAACCTCCCGACACTCCACGATGATTGTGGGAAAGACGGGCAGCGGCAAGACGGTCACATGGAGAACCCTTCAAAATGCACTCAGCACCCTGCACCGCAAGGGAGAACCGGACTTCAACATCATACGTGTAAGACCTTCTCCTTTATCTCAACCTCTGTCTCTCCATCTTTTCTCTGGATCAACAGCTAACAGTCTTGCTTTTCATGTTGTCTAAGGGCAACAGGTCAACGCAAGGTTCCTCAATAATAAAGCGGCCCGGTTAGCTTTATCGAAAGGAGTTGTTTCCACTCATGAGTAGTTTTAAGGGCAAAGAGCATTCCTCTGAAACAATTGTCTTTGCAGCAGATGTTCTAGAGCCTAAAAGGCTATGCCAACCTTCTATCCCTCATTACCATGAAAATGAACCGCCGTCAGCGGCCACGCTTATTCAGCACCCGATACATTTACCACCAAGACAACAGTGTTGCCCTTAAACACTCTTCGCTGTTTAGAGAACATGTGGCAACAAGGACTTAACACTCATTAAGAGCCCCCCTGACAGACTCTCGGCTCACTCGTGGGTGTTTTGAAAATGATGGCGTAGTCAAGACGGCAGCTAGCGCTAATTGCCGCAGCTTATGATCTCTTCCCTTTCACAGTTGGTTTGGCTGTGGCTAAAGGAGCGCCACTCCACGCTGCGCTTTTAACACAGTCGTCTTTTCACCCTTTTCGGCTGAGAATCCTCATGTCTAAAACAGCGTGTTTAGCGTTCATGTTTGGTCTGATCTTTTTTGTTTTTGCTTCTGTTGTTTTTCCTCATCTCCTTCATTCTTTGTAAACCTTTTCACGTGTCTCATCCTGATGTGGGTAAAAATAGCAGAGTGGGGTAGGGGTGGGGGGAATATGTTTTTCAGCGTTTCCTTTAATGATGTTCCTGAAGTGTGTATGTGTGTTTGTGTGCCAGAGAAAGGCAGGTGAGGTCTGACAGACTGTTTTTATGCTTTGTTGAAGTTGTCAAAGTCTCTTGTTTCTCAGATTACATCCAAATTTCCCCTTTTTGTACTGCACTCTATAACATGTTAGGAATAGTATACTAGTCTTACAGAGTTTAGTTCCAGCCATGTTCCAACACACCTGGCTGCAATTTTCAAGGAACCCTAAAGACCTTGATTAGTTTGTTCAGGTGGGTTTAATTAGAGTTGGAATTAACCTCTGCTGGGACGAGAAATGGGGAACACTGCACTTGCTAAATTAAACATTTAGCATAATGAGGTCAGGTGACAGGATATACAAAATTTGAAGTATTGAGAATAGCACATTACCAATTAAAACATGTTGAGAACAGCTGAACAATGAGTTTCTTTATAGCAGAATTAATGTGTCATCACTGAATCATTATTTTCCTGTTTATCACTGAAAAGCTGCTTTGAAACAATCTGTATTGTATGAAGTGCTATAGAAAAAGCTGGGGAAACAAAACAAAATCAGATAAGAAAAAGAATACATTGTTGTCACATAACCTTGAATAACTTCCAGTTATCACCTAACATACCACAAATGTGTTTGTTTATTAGATAAACTACCATTAAATATTTGGGGGACGGTAAGATATTTTGAAAACATTTTTAAAAGCTTTTTGGCTAACAAACCAAGGCTGGATTTAATTGTAAGTATTTATTTATTTTATCCCTGTGATAAATATATACTGCTGTTCAAAAGTTTGGCTTTATTTGTAAGTATGCATTTATTTGATGAAAAATATGGAAAAAACAGTAGTATTGTAAAATATTATTGCAATTTAAAATAGCAATTGTCTATTTTAATTTACTTAAAGATATAATTTATTCCTGTCGTGCGAAGCTGAATTTTCATCAGCCAGGTTTTTACATTTTCTCTAGTCTTCGGTGTCACATGATCCTTCAGAAATCATTCTAATATGCTGATTTAATGACCACTGTTTTGCACTCACTGAAAGTCATGTGACAAGTGACAACAATGATACCATTGCATAATATGTTCTCTGTCACAACCTTTTCCATTCCAAACATATTCTGAATTACTGCATTATGTTTCTCATTTTTAGTAAGTATACTGTGTGCAGTATGTAGTTAGGACTACACTAGTATTCTATTCTTAACTTATTCCATAAACTTTTTATCTTCTATTTTTTTAATTGTTGTAAGAGTATACTAAACACAGTGTAGGATTCAGTGAGTAGTAAGGTAGTGTCCCATTCTGAACATAGCCTAATTCTCTCTCTCTCCTCCCTCGTGTGTTTTCGACCCTGTCACTGTCTAATTCTCTGTGGGTTTGTGTACCTGTGGTGACTGTGTGTCTGTGTGGGTTTGGCGTCCTGGTGTTAGCATATGAGTGTGTGTGAATCTAAATCTCTGTTGGTTAACTTCTCTAGATACTTTCTGCCTAGTGTGTGTAATTCTTTACATATTTGGGAGTCTGTCTTGTTCTCTGCTCTCTTTGTGACTCAAGCTGCCATTTCTGTTTGCATCCTCCCTTTCCCTCTCCCTCCTTGACTTCAGTCTCTCCATCTCTTGATGCCTGTCTCCTCACTCTTTCATATCCGACTCAACCCCCCCCTGCCTGCATATCTATTTCTGGTGCCTATCGCTAACTCTCCATGCAAACATCACCTCACCCTGTTTCCTCATTACCTCCACTCCAGATAACACACACACACACACACACACACACACACACACACACTTGAGTCTCCTGTGTATCAGTGTCTCATCGCTGTATGATTCCACCTCTGTTTGATTCCTCTCCTGTAGCTGAACTCTGACCTTTGAACTTTGCTCATGACCCTTTAGGAGTGTCCACTAAACCCCAAGGCAGTGAGCCTGGGAGAGCTGTACGGAGAATACAACCTCTCCACCAATGAGTGGACAGATGGCGTCCTCTCCTCGCTTATGAGGATAGCCTGTGCAGGTATGTTGTTTGGTTTTTTATTATTTGTTCTTTTGGTGTTTTTATTGGGGTTTTTGTGTTTTGTTATATGTACACTGTGCACGCTGTGTAAGCAGTGTAAACGTCAACTTAACTTGAGTTTAAAGGTAGGAAACTAAATATTGTGTAACATTTGGATTCAGTCATTTGTTTGAATCACACTTGTAGTCAAATATATGTGCATATAAAAACAGCAGACTGCTGTAGATTTCTGCAGCAGTGCACTTTAATCGTTACTTTTGCGGTCCTCTCTTCTTCACATCAATACAACGTCAAATAAATTTGCCTCCAGAACTGTCAAAACTTGTTAAAGAAAAGCAAGTTAAGGTGTCTCATTAAAGGGAGAGGAAGTCTGTTTTGCAGCCTTAGTATTGATTTGCTTTTCAGTTTGGAAGGGTATCATTGTAATAATACACACTTTAATGATATTAATGCTGAATGATTACCAGTTTTCATTAAAGTTTAAAGAAACACTTTTCCGGTGTGGTCTTACTGATGGGGCTGTGGAGGTGCATAAGACTGCAAATAGAAGAAACAGTTATTGGCCACTGATGTACATACTATAGCCTTTCAGATTCTAGTTAACACAGTAGTTTAATGCTGGTCAACATTCATTCAGTAAAGGTTACAGCAATAATTGCAAATAATGGTAGAAATAGGTCTTGCATTTAAATCTTTCATAGTTTTTCATATAGGATGTCCACTTTCAATTCATGATGGATAAAATAATTTATTTTCTCATTACATTTATTTCTGAGTGACACATTACATAAAAGGCTGTGAATGTGGTTTCATGTTGACTTTAAGGCTTGTGCTCATTAAGAATTGTATAAATTTGCTGACCGAAATAGCAGTCGCAGATAGCAGGTGCGATGTCAGCTGAAAAACTGACAGAAACAGAGGAAAGATAATGAGTCAATGAATCCTGATGTGACAAAAAACAAACAGAAAGAGAGAAAGAAAGAAGCAAAGAACGAGTGAAAATGGTTGTAGAAAAGTTTTCTGATTTGTTTTCTTTTTGCCATCCCGTCCAGCCTGGTCTCTTTCCACAAACCCTGTCTGTCTCTCTGACAGTCTCTTGAGTATCACAGGAAATCACAGAGCTTGTTTTTTCCAGCCTTTCTCGTTGATCGCTATACCGCTAAAACAGCAGGGATTGGCACTTGTGTGTGTGTTTTGTCCATTTTTGTACTTGTTTTCTGTGTACAATCCAATATGAAGTTTGTCAATCTGTCCATAGTAGACTCAAGTCGTTCACAAAGGATGCGTTGGGTTATTCTGATATTTCTTAATTATTGGTCTATGTACTCATGTAGAGTTATGTCTTTGGTTGTCGTGTTTCTCAAAAATATCAATTTTTATTATTTTAAATAATTATATTAAAATAATATATTTTTTGTTCTTTATTGTAGTGTATCGCTGTGTTTTGTCATTTGTAGCTGCTGTCACACTGATCTGGTCTTTTTGATGTTCACTGTCTCTCTCTTCATCTCTGTCTCTTATCTTGCACATTAGTCTAAACTTGACCAACAAACAGCTCAAATCCCCTCTCTTTCCATCTTTTTCTCTTTCTCTTTGAGTTTTTCAATTTCAGTTAGATTTATTGGCATGGAAAATAACAAGAAAGTATGGCTGACAAACAAATTATCTTCAAGGGATTCCTCAGTTTCCTTCATTATGCATTCTCTCTACTGATAAGTTTTTTTTACCTTTAAACTGTTTTTAAGAAGCCTACTGAGCCACATTCCCTTTACTGGAGGCATATTTAGAGGCCTACAGCTTATTATAGAAGTGTTCTCTCTAAAATAGATTGTTGAATCTTCAATACATACTTTTTAAGAGTGTTATTAGGCTAAGTTGAACATGATTTTACAGAGTTGACTTTTGCATGAATGAAAAAAAAAGTGTATTACTACAGTGGGTCTCTGATGGTTAACATTGGAGTCTGTGTGTGTGTGTGTGTGTGTGTGTGTGTGCACTACATTGTTCTTTTGAAACTGTCTGACAGAGCCCCGGATTCTTGTGTTTCTCTCTGGACTTCTGCAGTCCCTTCCTCTTTCCCTTTGAATGTTTCAATGGGCTTCATTGGCATGACAAGTAATGGTGCATTTGCCAAAGAGAATGAGTCAGTGAGTATTAAAAGGAAAAATACTAAATAAAAAGGATATATTTTTAATTAAGCAGTAAGGTACAACCGACTGCTAAATTGTGAATAATACAGCACAGCCTTGAGTACCGTAATGCTTATATAAAACACATAACAGTCAAATCTTTTCCTTTAAAAAATCATTAAAGGTATAGTTCACCCAAAAATGAAAAATCTGTCATCTGTTCCTCATACAGTGGCAAGTATAGTGGTGCCTCTAACCGGCATTCTTTTTGTTCTGCCGATTATAGGGAAGTTGTTTAGTTGTTAAATTATGATATTTGTAAATACTTTTGCAGTTTTCATTGAACTTTCTGCATTGAGTCATATTGAAATACAGCTCTAGCGGAGTTTTGTTTGGTGTGCTCTAGAAGAACAACCATTTATCTTGTTCTTTGTTTATTTTGCCATGATTTCAGCCTGTTGTTCCCGTTGCTGGGTTCTTTGCTTGGACCTGGTCAAGAGGATTTCCATTTTGACAGAGGATAGGTGTACATTTTGGGCCAGATAACTTTGCATTTCTTTAGGTTTTCCAGTGTGTTTAGTCCAATCACAGGATTATTCTGCTCTTGAACCTCAGTCTGTAGTGAGAGGCTTGTTTGCTAAACTCTTGAATTTGCAGGATTTTATTCTGATATGCTTGGAGACCACTAAGTTCTAAATGGTTTCAGAGTTTAATTGCCTGTTTTGTGTCTTCATAGTTAATGGATATCAGCCTAATTATACCATGCATGCATTCTTTCTTGCAAAAGTTCCATGTACTTTTTTTTTATACTGAATTCAACAAGCAAGGTCTCAGTTTTTTTTTTCCCATTTGGCGAGTTCTTGGTTTGTTAGTGGACCACACACCTCGCTACCATAAAAAGCAATGGCCCCAATTACTGATTCTAATATTTTCAGCCTCATTTTAATTGAAATCTCAACGGGACATTGCCTTTTTACGACACAGTGGGCTCTGTGAGCCACTCCTCTCAATTATTTCACCGCAGGGTTGATGTTGCCTGTGGCCCTGAGTTTCAGGCCTAATTGTACTTTGTTGAATGTGTGATATAATTGGATATGAATATGTTTTTCATGCATGTACATCTGGATCTTGAAGGTCATTATTCGAGTTTTTAATTTTAGGTTTACTGCCAGGGTAAATGGTCCAGTCTGTCAGTATTGTTCTAGTAGGTCCAACTTTTGCTGTGATCCTGAATCAGCACCAGGTCTGAGCCAAACTGAGTGATACCAGAAACTACAGATGCTGATTGAAAGTGGTTGGAAAATACTAGGCTCAATCAACAACTCTCCATGCTGCAGGGATTTTTCAATGTGCAGTCAGCTGGATTATTACAAAAAAAAAACACAGTCAGGTGGTCAAATCTTGCATAACCCAGTGTTGACTATTTTGCATTAATGACCTGCTGGCTGTTCATTAACCTTCTTATTAAACAGTTCCTTACCAGATAAATGAATGAATGGACATGGAATATAGATTTTTTAGTTGGAATATTGAGTCTGAGTTGAAGAGGTCAAAGAGGGATGTTGGAAATTGGTTGGGCCGATGGACAGTGCCGTTTAGCGGCCATTACACAAAAATATTTGACTTCAGAGTGCAACGATCGATCAGTCAGGATCAAATATTCCAGACAGTTATGCAATAATGTCATACTTTTTTAATGTCAAACAGCAGACCGAATGGAAGGCTTTTATAAAGCTATGGCAAAAATCTAGCAATTTATGTTTGATATTTATTTCAATGAGTGTTAGAAGTATAATCAGATATGCTGTCATTTTGTTATTAAAAAGTCAATTTTACTTCTACTCAGCAGATTGTGTGCTTTTTGAGGAATTCTAAGAGTCTGGTATTGATTACTGCAAAACAGCCTTCCCTAGTTTCCTCCCACACAAATGCTTTAGTCATTATTACGGATAAATTCATTTCCCCTTCAAGAGCCATATTGAATAGCTTTTGGAGAGCAGACTGGAATTAGTACATTTAGCTCTAGTGCATTTGCTTTTTAATGTGGTCGTTTTGTCTTGAAGCTCTTGCACGGTAATGCAGAGATCTAATGGATTCTGATCTCAATAGCTGATTCGAGCACTTCGGGCTGTTTGTTTATTTAATTTTGCTTAGAACTCTCTTTTTCACCTGCTTTCCCTGCAATTAAATTTTCCTTTAGTTTGTGCCTAACTTTTTCCTCATACTTTTAACCTAATTTGTAGAGCCGTTTTGTCTGTAGCCCTTATACTGTAAACATTAAACTCTTTCCATCACACAGACAGGAGTTTCCTATCAGTCCTGAACTCTGTGACCATGCTGACCAAGAACAAGACTCAATTCGCAACTAGTTGCCTCACCATTCTCAGTGATTGTTCTTTTTGTAGCTCAGGGCCGTTCTCTGTTTTTTTAGGGGCTCCTTCAGTTTCTTTTCTATCCCAGTTATCATTAGTTGTCTTTAACTGGTCTTTGAGGGATAGTTCACCCAAAAATGTAAATTATGTAATTATTTGCTCACTCTCATGTTGTTTCAAACCTATATACATTTCTTTCTAGAAACCAAAAAAATGATATTTTGAAGAATGTTGGGAGCCCAATAGTTTTGGTTCCCATTGACTTCCATTTCATTTTTTTGTTCATAACATGAAACTGAAACAGTTTGGTTACCAACATTCTTCAACATATTTTATTTTATATTCCACAGAAGAAAGGAAGTCACATTTGGAACAACATGAGGGGTGAGTAAATGATGACAGAACTTTACTTTGTGGTAGGTTTATCCCTTTAAAGGTATAGGGTTACCCAAAAATGAAAGTTCTGTCATGATTTATATTTCTGTTACAATAGTGCATGCACTGTAAAAGTTTAGGTGGTATGGACTTTAAATAGAGAGACAGAAGTCTCATGTTAATATATATCTTCATTTATATCATGACAACCCTCATGTTAATGATAATGTTAATGTTTTTGGTCTTGGCGAAATAGATTTGCTATGCTGCTAAATTGCTGCTGCTGGTTATTGCTGTTGTTGATTATTGCTGCTGCTGCTACAAAGCAAGTACAATAACTTGCTACTGCCAACACATATGCCGATTTGGTGCTGTGAGTATTTAAGAATATTGCTGCTGCACAAATAGCATATAAAATAACCCATAGCATATCTGTACAAGTGGAGCTGGGGAAGGTGGAGGGTTTCAGAGGAACTCTAAAAGCGCCCTGCAAAATGCTCTAATAAATGCTAAACAGCCATTTAAATGTAAAGCAGCAAGCTCATTGGCTGCATATGCAACATGAACCAATCAGCTTGTGCCAAGTAGTTTAATGCTGTGAATATCATTGGTTTGTGTTGAGGACCCATCAGCCTTTGCCATCTAGAGTTTCATAACAGAAGGTGACATTTGTTTTTTCGAAGATGAACAAGTTTTTTGGATTTAAAACATGTAGATGAGCAAATTATGACAATATTTAAATTTTTGGATGAACTACCCCTTTAAGCGGTTGTTTGATATGTGTGTGAATGCTTTTCTGATATCATTTTGAATGTAAGCACACGGTTTGCATTGGCTCAATGCAGCTTGTATCTGTTGCCAGTGTCCCCTCCTCCCTGTTCAGAGAGGGAAGATGGCCCAGAGGAGATGTGGCACTTCCTGTAGCTGTGTGTGACAGGTCTGGTGTTATTTGCTTACCCAGGCAGCCAGCAGGCCTGCTGCTTCCAGACAGGGCACGTTTGTATGTGTGTGTATAAGACAGATGGGCTGTGCGCAGTGTTTGTGTTTTATTGTTTTGAGTTCAGTAAATGAGACACACATGGGCTGATAAAGGGACAGGAAAAGATAAATGATCAATTAGAGGCTTCACCACAATTGCCTGCAAGTCTCTCTGGTGTCTGTGAAACCAAAGTAGGGAAATGAGACTGACAGAGAGAAGAAGAGAAAGGGGAAATGAAAAATTGAGAGACAAAGAGATCCAGGGTGTATTAGGAAATTCACATTCATTCTGTGCATGTGTGTGTGTGTGTGTGTGTGCGCGTGCACGTGTGTGTGAGAGAAGCACTAACACTTCCTCTCTGTGTGGCCGAACTCAGATGAGAAGCCTGATGAGAAGTGGATTGTGTTTGACGGGCCAGTGGACACGCTGTGGATCGAGAGCATGAACTCTGTAATGGATGACAACAAAGTCCTCACACTCATCAACGGAGAGAGAATCTCCATGCCCGAACAGGTACCGGTGCCAGACGATACTCGGCACACACTAAAACCTCTAACGCTGCCCGCCCAGGGTTATTTCCCTTCTGATTCCAGACCTGATACTGTGCACTTCACCTCACTAACTCATCAGGGTACAAGAGAACTATTTAGTATTTCCTGCACTTATGACCTTTTTCATCAGTTATTGGGTGAATCTCGTGAAGAAATGCCTAAGACATCTAAAAAAGCAATTATTCAAAGGTTTGGGTTCAGTAAGAATTTCTATTTTTAAATATATTAATAAATGTATTCAGCAAGGACACTTTAAATTGATAAAGTATCAGTAAAGGTTTATTCTATTATTTTATTGTAATAATATTTTACAGTATTGCTGCTTTTACTGTATAATTTATTAAATACATGCAGACTTGGTTCAAAAACTAAAATAAATAAATCTTAACAAGCCCATACTTTTGAATTGTAGTGTATTTTGCATCAAGAAAAGGAAGCTTATTTTTTAACTATTCAAATGTTTTGCTAGTGACATTATTTTTATGCCAAGCATTTTCTCCCCAAAATCTCATTACAATTATGCATTACTATAATATTTAAAAAAATATTGCTCTAATCAAAAATACAAATCTCTGTAATGCAATTGTGTTGCACGTTTTTACTTGTTTATTTAATAATTAATTTATATACAATTATATTTTTCTATTATAATGATGATGATGATTATTATTAATGTATTAATATTAGAATTTAGGTGGGAAAATCAGCTTAAATGTCATAGAAATAAATGTTGCAATATATAAAATCAAAATGGCCCTAAAATAGATTTATTTTCATATACTGTGTGCAAAATAACATTTCTTAATTATTTATTTAGTTTTAGTGTAAAATGGGACGCTGTCATGTTCTTGACAGGTTTCGTGAGATTCACTTCTCAGCTAAGTGACAGTTCTGTGTGTTGCAGGTCTCATTATTATTTGAAGTGGAGGATCTAGCTGTGGCATCTCCTGCTACTGTGTCTCGCTGTGGAATGGTTTACAACAACTACTCTGATTTGACCTGGAAGCCTTATGTTCAGTCCTGGATGGAAAAACGGCAGAAGGTTTGGGACGCAATGTGAAGCATCGTGTTATACATTTGGCAAAGGGCTACATCTCTCTCTCTTTCGCTCTCAGGTTGAAATGGATCATCTCAGGCAGCTGTTTGACCGCTACATAGACAAGACCTCACCTTTAAGACGACTCACTGTAAGGAGCTGCTATCACTGAACTGAACGGAGTGGCGTCGCTCTGTAGGCTCTATGACTCACTGGCCACTCGAGAGAACGGGGTCAGAACACTTTCACTTCTTTGATGTGCACAGCTAATAATGAAACTGTAGATGGACTGTATAACTGACCATCATTCATGGAACATCAGTGTATTACTCAAAGCATTTAGAATGACATGAGGGTGATTTTTGTTATTGGGTAAACTAGGGCCTTTAAAAGCACTTTTCAGCACTTATTCTTCACTGCGCATCTTTAATAAAACCTGACAGTACTATTTTAACAACAAAACAGTAAAACTGGCCCTAACTCTCTCTGGCTGGTCAGGTGAACCCAGCGGACTCTGAAAACTTTGGCCGTATGGTGGATCTCTGGTTCATCTTCAGTCTCATATGGTCTGTGTGCGCCTCTGTAGATGAGGATGGACGCAAGAAGATTGACAACTTCCTGCGGGAAATAGAGGGAACTTTCCCTAACAAGGTATACATTGGGCCAAAATGTGTATGAACACTTACAGATGAAGTGTGAAATTTCTGTGCCATTAATGTCACATATAGAATTGCAAAATATTGACAATATTACAAATATTGTAATCTAGTTTACACGTTTTAAGTACAGTGTACATACAGTGTGAAATAGATAACATGTTTGTGTAATTAATGTAAATGTATGCACGCACATACTCACACATGCTAATGTTACATGAAAAGTACTGATGCTCTGAATCTAGAATACATTTTTAAGCCTTTTTGCCTACAGAAACAAATATATTACTGGAGAAATAATCACCTTGTATTAAACCTCAGGACACCATCTATGAATACTACGTGGACACCAAGAACAAAACGTGGGCGTCATTTGAGGACAAGCTGCCCAAAAGCTGGCGCTATGCCTCCAAGTGAGATGTGTGTGTGTGCCCCCATCCTCCCCCTATTCAGGGGTCTCTGCCAGCCGCCTGCGGGCTCAGTCAAAGGCCCCTCGCCTGGCTCCCTCCCAGACTTCTGAATTCCCCGTCTATTCATATTTCTCATCTTTTTCATCCTTCATCATCTCTCTCTTCTCTCCCTGCTCTCATTTGTCATGTCAGTCCAACTCTTTCCCCTTCATTGTCCTTTGTCCTCTTGGCTCTCTTATTTGTCCCTCCCTCTTTGTCGGCTGTCCATTTTTCCATCCTGGGGTTCTTTTTTCTTACCTGACTCTTTTTTTATCCCTCTGCTCATTTGAAACGCTACAGCTTTCAATTTTCAGTCTTTCAATCAAGACTTTTCACCTCCTCTTCCTCTTCGGTATTCTCATTCATTCTGCTCTCTCAACTCTATTTCCTCCCACCCATTTTGCTCTGTCTTTCTCTCTCTCTCTTGCTCTGTATTCAATTTTTTTCTTCATTTTTGTCCTCTTTTTAAAGCATGTCTCATACTTAGCCGTCCCACTTTTCAACTTTCTTTCTGACGTCTTTTTAATTATCATCTGTCTCTCTGCAGCGCTCCGTTCTATAAGATCATGGTCCCCACAGTGGACACTGTGCGCTATCATTATCTGGTCAAGGCTCTGGTGTCCACTCAGCACCCTGTGCTCCTGACGGGTCCGGTGGGGACAGGAAAGACTTCTGTGGCTCAGAATGTCCTGCAGAGCCTGGACTCAGTCACGTGGGCCATGCTCACCATTAACATGTCCTCACAGGTGATGAGAAACACTTTTAGTATTAGTAATAAGGTTCATTTTGATCTCAGCAGAAGCACTTGATAAATGCCAAGGATGATCTCAAAGATCTCTATAAATAATAATATTTTTTGCTGTAAAATATCTAAACATCTTCCGGAAAAAGATATTTGAGAAGCAAAAGTTTGGTAAGGTAGCACTTAAAGCTGCAGTCCGTAACTTTTTTGTGTTCAATTTATATAATAAGTGAGTACACCATGAATCCATTTTCCAAACCATGTTTTTGGCTTGTCCTGAATCACTACTGTACACATTTAATAAGTGTTTATTTTCAGACTATTTTAGACTGGTTTGAGTAGGTACCGCTGCGGAGTAGCCCAGTGCCTGCGTGATTCGTCATAGACATAAACTGAGAGAAGTAGTTCCGGCTACAATGTTCTTCTGCAAGACGCACGCAGTTCTGTTTATTAACCGCTAGAGCGCCAAAAGTTACGGACTGCAGCTTTAAGCAAGTGTGCAGGAATATGAATACATCTTGAAATAATTTTACATTTCTCTTTTGTTTAGATTTATGTGTTTATTTATTTGTTTATTTTTTTTTAGGTTTATGATGCATTTATTTATTATTTTAACAACAAATAAAAGCACTGTTGAATTGGCAAGTGGAATATAAGCAAAGTAAACTTTAGCCCACTGAAAGATTGGACTGGAAGAAGAAATGTTTATAATGGCTATTCATGAACCATCACCATGTCTCTCCGAGGGACTGCTCCTGTATTAAGTGAGCTGTAATTTAGGTTGAATAAAAGTAATAATGAATGAATAATAGGTCATTTTAGTTTTGTTAAGAATACTTTGTAGCATAAAAGACTTACATATTAAAATAGTTATGAGTTCTGATGCTTAGAATAAAAATATCTCAAGAGAACAAAAATGAAGTGTATTATTACTTTCAAAAGTTTTAGGTTGGTAAGATTTGTATTTATTTATAATTTTTTTTTTTAAGTTTATATATGCTCATTGGGGGTGCATTAATGTGACCAAAATATAGTAGAAACAGTAATATTATGAAATAGTATTATATATTAATTGTTTTCTATTTTAATATATTGTAAACTGTAATTGATTCCTGTGATCGCAAAGCTGAATACTCCAGTCTTCAGTGCAACATGATTCTTCAGAAATCATTCTAATATACTGATTTAGTATTCAAGGAACAGTTTCTGTGGAAACTGTGATACATTTTTAAAGATTCTTTGACTGATAGAAAGTTCAAATGAACAGCATTTATTTTATATACAAATATTTTATAAATGGATTTATTTAGTCATTTAGCAGATGGTTTTATCCAAAGTGACTTACACATGAGGACATTATAGAAGCAATCAAAACCAACAAAAGAGCAACAACATACAAGTGCTATTACAAGTCATGGTTAGCCTACACGTAGGAAGGTTTTTTTTTTTTACTGTCACTTTTGATTTATTTACTGCATCCTTGCTAAATAAAGTATCAATTTCTTTCCAAAACAAATCTTATTAACCCCAAACTGAACAGTAGTGTACAATCACACACAGAACTGTGTGTGTGTGTGTGTGTGTGTGTGTGTGTGGTTAATCAGTGTGTGCAGTGATATTTTAGTAGTCCACTCTCACATCTGTAATGAGCTGAGTCATTGCTCAGATGGCCCAACCTGACGAGCAAATATTAGAACATATGCTGAGAGCTCTACCATCATCATCAATCTCCAACTATCATCATCATCATCATTTGTTATTATAATAAAGAGTTTTCCACTAATCTCCAAATCTGCAGTCACGCTCACTGAATATTTTATCGTCTTTGGGTTAACTTGCTAACGTTCTTGTCTTAATAACATTATTTTTCTGTCTTTCTTTCAGACTAGCTCTAATAACGTGCAGGAGATCATCGAGTCTCGAGTGGAGAAGAGGATTAAAGGTGTGTATGTTCCAGTGGGAGGGAAAAAAATGGTTGTTTTCCTGGATGATCTCAACATGCCTGCCATGGACGACTTTGGCTCCCAGCCTCCTCTGGAGCTGCTCCGCCTCTGGATCGACTATGGCTTCTGGTACGACCGCCAGAAACAGATCCTCAAGTGTATCAAGGTAAGACTGTGTGTGCGCATTTTATTCATTTTTATATGAGTATATATTTTAGATGTGCATATAAATACATGTCTTCTCTCTTTTTTTGCCATGATCTAAAAGGACATTTTTCTGCTGGCTGCTATGGGGCCCCCTGGTGGAGGGAGGACTCAGATATCAGGACGCCTTCAGAGTCGCTTTAATCTTATCAACATGACATTCCCTGCAGTGAGTCAAATTTGACTCTAAGCTAGGTGTAAATTGAGGAACTTATGATGGAAGTATGACTGCAATGCTTTCCCGCTGGTGCACAGCATTTACAGCATAACAGCTTTAAAGTGTATATAAACTATTGATAAATAACTAAAAAGGAAAGAAACAATTCATTTTTATGCAAATAAATTAGAAAGTAAAAGGACTAATCACAATTCAGTATTAAAATATTATGATGATTCTATAGCTGTTGTTTAAATACTGAAAACTTTGCAATGATGTATGAAAACAATCAATCTGCAAAAATGTAAACGGTGTGTCCACATTAAGTGGTTTACACTGGATTTTATTCCAGCTGTGCATAAAAATAATCATAAGAAGAAGAAAGTTATAGGAATTTCAAAACCGTTCTCATATAGCAAGCACTGTAATAAACCATGCTTTAAAGCACATGACTACAGATGTTATATTTGGATTAAACCAGTTTGAAACTAGTTTAAAGCCACTTGCAAATAAGAAGAAACGCAAGCAATTTATCATAAAGGAGTCAATAATTTTAGGAGTGAGTTATGAATGAATGATGCATTTATATAGTGCTTTATTATGTATTGCTGTACACCCAAAGCACTTTACAATCATGTGTGGGGGGTCTCCTCAACCACCACCAGTGTGCAGCATCCATATTTTTATAATATTTTTTGTTGCAAAAAAGCATTAAACATATTATAGAAAACTGCTTTTGATATATATATATATATATATAGCAGTTTTCTATAATATGTTTAATGCTTTTTTGTATATATAAATAAATACATAAAATTATAGTGTTTTACTTGAAGCAGTATATTAACCCCAAAATGAAAATCTGTCAACATTTACTCACCCGTATGTAGTTCTTTCTTTCTTATGTAGAAAACAAAAGGGATGAGATGCACGAGGGATGAGAGGATGATGATTGTGACTGTCAAGCTCCAAAAACCACATAAAAGCAATGCATCATACAAGCACCATAAAAGGGGTCCAAATATCTTGTATCAGATGGTGGTTTAATATGATGTTTCTGTGCATCAAATTCACCAATCACTTTTCCTCTTTTATCTTATCTGCTCTATTTATCTTCTGTTTTATCCGCCCCTGTAATTCCCTCTCCTCTTCTATTCTCTCCAGGAGTCTCAGATAAAGTGTATCTATGGCACCATGATCAGTCAGAAGCTGCAGGAGTTTGAGGAGGAGGTGAAGCCCATCGGGGGGGTTCTGACTCAGGCCACCCTGGAGCTCTACCACGCCATCACCTCCCGCTTCTTACCCACGCCCGCAAAAATACATTATCTCTTCAACCTCAGAGATATCTCCAAGGTACTTAACATCATGTGTCATGTGTGATTGTCTCTCATCTGGAAAAGGAGCAAATTATGGTTTAGGTACGCCCAATCTGAGCATAATATCACTTCGATTCAGACCGATTGATTCCAGAAAGATTAAACAAAACATATCAGTCCACTTTGCCACTTCAAGACTGCATGACTAAGATTCAGATGTGTATGAGGAAAAGAGTGACTGACCAAAAGACTGTCTCTCACTTTTAATCAGAGACACGTACATGGTCGTACAAAAAAACTTTTCCTTTTCAGAACACGCTTTGAAAGCACCTGAGACTGCAAGGACACTTAGTGTATTTCTTTTGAACTTGATCAGAAAAGATCAGAATTAAATCTATTTGTTATATCTAACAATGAATTAGACTCAAGGCTTTGTCCATGTTCAATATGTCCTCCAATGCAGGTGTTCCAGGGTTTATTGCGAGCACACAAAGACTTTCACGACACCAAACAGAGCATCACCCGCCTCTGGATTCATGAGTGCTTCAGGTACAAACAGGCACAGACCTGCACATACAGATACTTGTTTTAAACTAGGGAGAAGCCAATAAAGTTTTGTGTATGTTTCAGGGTCTTCTCTGATCGACTGGTGGATCATGCAGACATGGAGACTTTTGTGGGACTTATGTCAGAAAAACTGGCTTCTTATTTCGATGTTCCTTACCACACAATTTGCCCAAACAAACAGCCTCCTCTATTTGGTACACACATACACACACACTGCTAGTTTGTGTTTCACTGGGCACTCCTAGGCCTAATTACAGTTTCTATTTGTGTTTTTATTGTAGGTGACTTCCTGAGGGAGCCACATGTGTATGAGGACTTGTTGGACTTTAAAGCTCTTAAGGTTCATATGGAGAACGAGTTAGAGGATTATAACCTCACGCCTGGTGTTGTGCCCATGAGCCTGGTGCTCTTTAGAGATGCTATAGAACATGGTAAGAGTACAGTCAGAGAGAATGTAGTTGTTTAGCATAGTGGTTAAAGATCTAGGCCAAAAGGTTGCAAGTGTGAGCCTACAATGAGAACTCCATGCACTATCACCATTATGCATATGAGCGAAGTTGCATCTGGGTGACTATATCAAGGTGCCATTGAATTATGACATCATATAAAAAGCAAATTCCACCAGTTCTGTTCTTTTGGAGCCATTGGTATTCATGGTACAGTTATATTACAGCTCTCATCATTTGCTTATCGCAATACCGTGATTCAGCGCGCACTCTCGAGCCACATAATTCAGTGACCAGTCTCCTAAGTTCTCATTCAGTGCTTGCACAAATATAACTTTCTTCAAAATCACACGCACTTCAGCCCTCAGATCCCCCACGAGCATGAATAATTACCCTTCTCATTCCCACAAAGAAGAACGCAATTGCATCACAAACCCCTCAGCAGGGAGAATAATTAGGCGGCCGGTTCCCCAGCCTATATGTCACTCACCCGCATGCAGGCATTTACTGTCAAAGGCGCATATAAGAATACTTTATATGCATCCTGTCACGCACACGCCTCACTGTGACATTAAAGCAGTCTCACATTCAGCTCGGTGAATGTGCCTCGCACGTCACAAACACTCAGTTCAATGACATGCCGCTGCGCATAGCTGATTGATTACGAAATTAGCAAGCATAACGTGTATGTTTATATGCCTATGTGTTCATAAATAATTATGGTTTTGTGCCAATTAGTTTCCTTTGTGATCGGTTGTTTGTTTGGCCTCCTGCAGCAATGATGTGTGCCTGAGTGTTTGTATGCATTGACATTTTAATGTGTTATACTTTGTGTTTGGAAATGTTGCATTGACCAAATGACACACATGATTCATGCAAGTAAATGAACTGTTATGATTCTTATGATGGAAACAGCGCCCTCTTTCTGCCCCCTCAGTTACGCGTTTGGTGCGTGTGATCAGTCAGCTCCGGGGGAACATGTTGCTAGTCGGTATCGGTGGCTCAGGCAGGCAGAGTTTAACCAGACTCGCCGCCTACATCTGTAAGTTTACGGTCTTCCAGGTGGAGGTCACCAAACAGTACCGTAAACAAGAGTTCAGAGAGGGTGAGTTCTACACACAGTTTATAACTCACATTTATTCATGTAGCAGTTGATTTTGTCCAGAGCGACTCAGTACTTTGACGGTGTACATATTATCAATCGTGTCATTCCTGGGAGTCGAACCGTGGCATTGGCATTGCTAGCACCAACTACAGATAAGAAGCCTCTTAAAACATCTCATGAGCTACTTCATATATTTCATGTCTTCTCTCAGTCCAGCTACTTGACCAAGGAAAAGTTAATTAAGTAGCCTGGTTGAGACAAACAAACCAGCATCTAAAGCCATTTTGCCAGTAGTTTAAAGGGTTATATTTACATTCAGGCGTGTTACATTGTATTTCAAGACCAACTAATGTTAGGCAGTTGACTGAGTTATATTTTCAATTTTAGATTTTGATTATAAAGCTCTTTTGAGATATACCAAAGGCTTTGATATTTTGTCCTGTGGCGTGTTGTAGTAAATGTTTCCAAATGCTGAGGAATAACACCTCTTGCCATAGCACTCAGGACCAAAGGATCTATTATGTTATGCACATTGTCGCCTTCACAACACAGTTTAATGTGGCCTCAATGGAATATTTGACATATTTCTTCTCCCCATACAGATATTAAAAAGCTCTATCGGCTGACAGGAGTGGAAAACAAGCCCACTGTGTTCCTGTTTAATGACACACAGATCGTGGACGAGTCCTTTCTTGAAGATATTAACAACATTCTGAGCTCAGGGGAGGTGCCCAATCTCTATAAAGCAGACGAGCTCGATGAGGTGTGTGTGTTGTATAAATGTTTAATGCGTGTGACTGTTAGAGTTAATCTTCTAAGTGACAATGAGAGCAGATTTTAACATGTTTTGTTTGTGTAGATTCACAATGCTCTGTCAGACTCAGCCAGGAAGGACAATATCCTGGAGACATCAGACGCCATGTTTAACTACCTGATAGAGCGCGTCAGAAACAACCTGCACATTGTGCTGTGCATGAGCCCTGTAGGAGATCCATTCAGGTGCAATTTTGTTTTAGAGTGTTTTATTTGCATGACAAAAAACTGCATTGATATTGCTTAGCATTTGCAGCAAAGCTTCATACAATAAGAAATGGAGCAAACAACAGTGCAAATGGAATAAAAAAATGAGTATCACTTATAAAATGAAAACATTTTAAATTTAATTATACTGAGTTTTGAATTTTCTGTATGATCAACAAGAATTAAATAAATTGCTGCGTTATTTTACTGTTGTTCTGTACAATCGAATTATTATTATTATTAATATTAATATAATGATAAGAACAATAATATCTTATTTTACAGTGTAATTGTATTATTGCAGTAGTAATTTTTATCTTTATTGATTCCATTTTTATAATTTAAATAATAATACAATTATTATTATTATTAATGTATAGTCATACTGAATTCATTAAAACAAATATTTATTGGGCGTGTGATCAGCTAATCGTAATAATAATAATAAATAATATTAACAGTAAGAAAAACAGCAGCTGAGCACATGCCTAATTATTAAAATAAATGAAATATGTAAAACTAAGCATAATTGTAACAAATATACTTTTAAAGTATCAATAAAGATACATTTAAGAACTTGTACTGAGCAATGTGGCAATTAGTATTAATAATGAACATAAAGGAGTGTACATAAAGACAATGAGAAAACGCAATCAGTGTGCTTCATAGTGTGGCAGGCAAAGACATACTGTGCTAGTTATGTGGATATCACATGTAAAGGCATGATTGTAACCTCTTCAGCATTCAGTCTCCACAAAATCTCATGTGCGTGGATTTAAAAGCTGACTGTAATACAGCACACATGCATGCCTACTGCTTATAATCTAACATGCTCAAATAGTGAGTCAGCCTTGATTACCATGCTAACATTGAGATCCTTCCTGTGGCTTCTTACGGTTTAAGATCTCTCTCTGTAGGCTTGATTCACCGTGAACGGCAATATACGGTTTAACCGAACAGACCCTCGCACAGTATAGCTGCTTCTAAAGCAACCGATGACTCAGTGTGTGAGTTCAAAGTGAATGCGAGATACGACTGTGTGAAATTAGAGAAAACGACGGGAGTAAACCTCTCTGCCACTGTCATTTCACACACATCAGGAAGACAAAGCTTTGTAC
Organism: Gymnocypris eckloni scoliostomus; assembly: GCA_027564155.1. NCBI lineage: Eukaryota > Metazoa > Chordata > Actinopteri > Cypriniformes > Cyprinidae > Gymnocypris > Gymnocypris eckloni. The sequence goes on along the minus strand of CM050413.1, from coordinate 31,400,524 downwards.
TCCATCTGCAATCTCTTTACTGTGTGCTGTCGTAAACTCACAAGTGTCTTCATAAATGATGTAGTAAATTTGGCTTTTCTCTTTCTGTTTACGTTTCCATCTTTAGCTTGCTGTGTCTGTCAATTTCAGCTTCAGGGGCTTTATTGGCATGAATATTATAACAGTGAATATTATATTGCCAAAGCAGTAGCTGCAGTCCATAGTTATAGTGTGCCAAATCAATAGTGATCAAATATGACAATGAAAATAACGAGGAGCTATAATACAGGTAAATATTAGGTTAAAATGAGAGATGGCAATAAGTAGATGCAGTACATTGCTCACTGGCCCCAGACACCAGCTGGCAAAAACATTTGTCACACTTGCAGCACTATAGAACCATGCATTGTAAATGTTCTCGTTAATCACTCATTTGCATCTGCCGTCACATGAAGGAGGCAGTTGTGTGTAATGTGACCCGTAAGGCCCTGACTCATTAAATATGACAGCCCAAATCATCTAAACACTCACTCTGATTGGTCTGGCAGTGGTCTGACTTTAATGAGCATGATTGGACGGTGGGTGTCAATGCAAACCATCTTGAACTGTCTACATAATAGAGGGTTTATGGGTATGTTTGCTTGTGTGTGTGTATTTGTTAAGGAACCGGATTCGACAGTACCCAGCACTTGTGAACTGCATGACGATAGACTGGTTCTCTGAATGGCCACGTGACGCTCTATTGGAGGTGGCTGAAAGATTTTTGCATGGACTCTCTTTAGGGAGCGAGGACGGGGTGAGACACATCAACAGAAAGATGCTCCAATGATTGTTTTACAAATGCTGTCAATGTATTACACACAAATCCACAAAGGTATATTGAGGGCTAAAGAAGTTAAACTCCACTCTATTAAATTATTTTTGACATGAATATCAGTTTGATAAACAATAAGGAAATAAAAAACAGATGTACTTACAATAAAAGTCTATGGGTAAGTGTACAACAGTCCCCCTCCCCCAGACTTCTGTTGAAAGTGCATTACTTTCAATGAATTTTTGTTTGCTTTTAAAGGTGCACTTAGTTGCGCTGTCCGTCATCTTGGACTTATACCCGTAGTGGTGTGAATGTAGTTTTAAGATATAAAATATTTTAATAATCTTACCGACCAAAACTTTTGAACAATATCGTAAAACTTTTAAAGAGGGACAAATTGTCACGGTAAAAACTCAAAATCCAGTTGCGAGTGAAAATGAAGTGGTTAATTAAATCTCACAAGACTGGCAGTAATCATGTGCACTAAAGTGCTACGATAGCTGATCCGGGATAGAGTAGACAGCCACAAGTGAGATAATCTGGCAGAAGCAGAAGTCCAGGACGCCTGACTACCGGAACTCCAATCCCAGCGATAAGGTCCTCTTAAGTCAGCAAGAGACAGGAACAGCCGTCAACGCTTGAGACAGACGAGGACAGGACAAGGCATGAGTAACAACAACTGACAACAGCTACCCCAAACAGAGCGGCAGATATAGGCACCGAGATGAATATCAGGTGCAGCCACTCTGATTAGCTTATCAGCACCGGGGTTGCTGGGCAACTCTGACAAGCAATCAGCACTGACAACACATAGACAGAATGAACACACAGAGCCATGAACCGTGACACAAGTTACTGAGTGCACCTTTAAATTTGATGCTTCGAATATTCCTTTCATACACTCTACAAGTCCAATAAAATCAGTGACACAGCCCTGGGCTTTAATTTGGAATCTTTTTGAGGTACTTCATCTCTTAGTAGCTGTTATTGAATCATAGTTTAATTGAATTTCAAGTGTCGAGATTCATCAGGAGTCTTCGACTCTCTCATCCTTCATCTCTATGTGGATCTTTTGTTTTCTTTGAGAGATATATCATACAAACCGTGTTTCTTTTTGCTCACTGTTTTTGAACGGCAAATCACTTTGACTTGAGGTTCTCCATTGAGACTCTCTGTTGTTTAGAATGAGTTCAAGCCTAGATTTGTTTTAGTCTGTTTTAGGATTAGTTTGTGCAAGGTTTGTTTAAAACGGAGGCTTCCACATCTTGTCTTTTCTCTGGTGGCTTCACAGATCCAGACTAATGTTGCCAGGATCTTTGTGACCATGCACCAGTCTGTGACCGAGTTCTCTGACAGGATGAAAATAGAACTGAAGAGACACAATTATGTCACACCCACCAACTACCTGGAGCTGGTTTCTGGATACAAGAAGTAGGAATCAAACACACTTTTATCTTTCCTGTTGTTCGTTTTTTTAGCTGCCGTGAAGATTTAAAAGACGTGGTAGTTTCCATGTTACTGTTGTCTGTTAATGGTAACTCTAAATAAAACAAGGTATTTATTCTGAAACTCTCTCTTTTTTTCTCAGGTTGTTGTCTGAGAAGCGTGACGAGCTCGGGGAGCAAGTGTCTAAGTTGAGAAATGGCTTGTTTAAGATCGACGACACACGCAGTAAGGTGGAGGCCATGTCTGTAGAGTTGGAAGAGGCCAAGAAGAAGTGGCTGAGTTCCAGAAACAGTGTGAGGAATATCTGGTTGTCATTGTGCAGCAGAAGAGAGAGGCAGATGAACAGCAGAAGGTGCGTGTGTTGGTCTGTCTAATGTTGCAGCTCTTTATTAGGACTGAGAGGTATGACCGAACTCTTATATTATGGTATGAATTATTACAGCTTACCATGATAACATTATACATTGTGATATACAATTTTTGTGGAAAATCAACCTGAATGTGAAAATGTTTTAAATCATATATTAATAGGGGATTTCGTAGTAAAAGAGACTTAAACTTTTTTTTTAAGTAAGATTTTCAAACAGTTTAACTTTGTAACATTAGAGTTAAAGGCAAAAGATTTATAATGTATCATGTTATAATATATAATAGAATATTTATAGTGCTTTTTATTTATTGTACATCATAAATATGTGTACATATACTGCTTTATACATGGTACTGGTTGACACAATTCTGCCATCAGATGGTGTATATTGTGATACTGCTCAGCAATCCTCTTTTTTTTGTTATTGCATACTGATGTTTGTGTTTGGTAAAATAATCTGTGTCTGTGTGTATTTGTGTGTTGTTGTTTTTCTTTGTATGTGTTAGGTAGTGTGCATTCTTGGAATATTTATAACCTTCTAAGATTGGTGGATTTCTTAATGTGTGTCTTTGTGTAGGCGGTGGGTGCTCACAGTGAGAAAATAGAAGCAGAAGAAATCAAGTGTAAGACCATGGCTGAGAACGCTCAGAGAGACCTAGATGAAGCACTTCCTGCTCTAGAGGAAGCCATGAAGGTTATTCTGCATTCATGCGACTATTACTTTCAATACGATATCATAGAGCTATAGCACCAACTGAATTTGTGATACATAATGTTTTCATCAGCACATGAAAAAACTATGTTAATCTTGTTGGTCTGTCTTCAGGCTCTGGAGTCGCTGAATAAGAAAGATATGACGGAGATCAAGTCTTATGGCAGACCTCCAGCTCTTGTGGAAACCGTCATGCAGGCAGTTATGATCCTCAGAGGATGTGATCCAACTTGGGCGGAGGCCAAGAGACAACTGGGTACGAGAAACAGAAAGTTCCAGATCTTTATTAAATCACTCCATCACACTGATGTCACACATGGATTCAGGCACTGGCTCAGGCATGAAATCCATACCAGACTACTGTATAACCAAAATCACATGAGCCAGACAGAGAAAGGGGAGGGTTGGGTGATTCATTAGCATGCCAGGTTATATTTAAAAAGGTCAGCACAATGCGGTAGAAAGCACATAACCACAGAACAGATTGCAGAAAAAAATGAAATATGTGCTTGCCTGAGGCTGAATTCAAGCCATTTGTTTTAGGAGAGGGCAACTTCATTAAGCAGTTGGTGAATTTTGATAAGGACAACATCACCGACCGCGTGCTGAAGACCATTGGACAGTACTGTACGCAGCCCGACTTCCATCCTGAGATCATCGGACGGGTTTCGAGCGCCGCAAAGTCCCTCTGCATGTGGGTCAGGGCCATGGAGGTACAGCAATCATGATCAATTACAAAGGTTACAACTTCAGAATGGTGTTATGCTGCCCCTGTTATATATATATATATATATATATATATATATATATTATATAATATTCTAAGGCAAATTCCAACCAAAAACTATAATGGTAACTATATTGCCATTAGCACCAGTGGTTTATTTAAAGCACTTTAAAGTCACCATGAAATCCAAAATGACAATTCTTATTGTATATCTTTTATTTTTTTATTATAAATTATTTATCCATCCACATTAACTTCTCCACACCTCACAACAATGTCTTGTCTCTGATAACGTGTGCATTGGCGCAATGACTGGCCAATAAATTCCTGTCACCTGTCACTTACATGAGATTGCAGTAATTAGAAAACATCAACCATCCATTTAATTCCGAATAGACAAAATCAAGTTCCACCATGTATTTTTTTTATCATTCAAAAAGCTGTTTCTCTTAGATATAAGTAACAATAGGGAAGGAAAGACAATAAGACAATCACAATTTCTGTTTTATTCTGATTTAATAGTCTTTCAATATTTGTATTGTTCTTTAGCTGGTAATCGTTACCACATAAATTCCTATAATATCTTTCCTGAAATAGTGGGTTCTTCTAAGGTGCAGTCAAATCTACTGTTTCTTGGCAATTTTTTTGTAATTTCAGTAGAAATGTGCGAAAAAGAGTTTTGTGTAAGAGTGAAAAAGTTCCAAATTTGTCCTGTTTGCCTTGTTTTTTTAAAGTGACTATTGTTTGAGTTATACTTCTTGCTACTCTTTTGAAAATGGAAAAATATTTGCCTGCAAAATGTCTCTGAAATTTCAGTAATCTGACTTCGTTTAAGAAATGTTTTAGATATTGCTAAAGTTATCATTCTTGGTATAAAGGGGCCTTGACACTGAAACAAATTTTTTATGTTCTCATACCTTTGTGTGTGTAAATATCAGGTATACGGCCGTATCCACAGGGTGGTTGAGCCAAAGAGAGCCAGACTGCATGGAGCAATGACTCAGCTGGCTGAGAAACAGGCCTCACTGGCTGAGGCCCAGGGCAAACTCAGAGAGGTCAGCATGTGTCAGTCTGTCCTGCTCTATATTCATGCTTGCATGTGGGCGTGGATTTATGTTAAAGCTATTCAAGTTATATAGTGCTAAAAACATGTTTGTGTATGTGTGTCCATAGGTAGGAGAGAAACTGGATCAGCTGAAGCGGCAATATGATGAAAAGCTGGCCCAGAAAGAGGAGCTACGGAGGAAATCCGAGGACATGGAGCTCAAACTGGACCGGGCCGACAAGCTGGTGTCTGGACTGGCAGGAGAGAGAGTTCGCTGGGAGGAGACAGTGACTGTACGCACAAACACACACATAGTCACTTTGATATTTTATATGTGGCTGTAAAATACAGCCAGGGGTCTCTGATGTGATTGTGAGTGTGTGTGATGGCTCAGGGTCTGGAGAAGAACATGTCCTGTCTGGTGGGAGACTGCCTGCTGGCTGCTGCTTTCCTGTCCTACATGGGCCCTTTCCTGTCCAACTACAGAGATGAGCTGGTCACAAATATCTGGATGAAACAGGTATCTGTCTACCTGTCTGTTATTCTGTCTATCATTTTATTTAAAAAAATGTTTGTTTGTTTGTTTGTTTTTGATGGTCTTTTTTTCTTTCTTATCTGTCTCTCTTTCTTTCATTATATCTTTCTGTCTGTCTGTCTGTCTGTCTGTCTGTCTGTCTGTCTGTCTGTCTGTCTATCTGTCTAATCTATCCATCTGTCTCTCTGTCTGTCTGTCTGTCCGTCCATCCGTCCGTCTGTCATTGTCTTTCTGTCTATTTGCCTGTCTGCCATTATTTCTATAATTCTGTCATTCCATTGTTCTAGGTGTCAATCTGTTTGTCTGCCTGTCTTTCTGTGACTATTGTTTTTATGTTACTCTGTCTATTGTTTTGACTGTCATTTTCTTTGTCTGTCTGTCTTCCCTTACAGTAGCTCATCTTTAGCACCTAGTATAAACTTGGTGCTAATTAATTGTATTGATATAGATAGATAGATAGATAGATAGATAGATAGATAGATAGATAGATAGGGTTGCGTCAATTTAAAATAAAAAAATAGTGTCACTCTAAAAAAGTTTGAAAACCACTGATCTAGAGCACTTGCTGTGACTTAATTTATAGTTTTGCATTAAAATCTGGTTCAGTATTGCATAGTATTGCACACTTCACAGGTTAGAATATTATGAAATTATGCAGGTGACAGCTCTAACACTTAATTTCTCTTTCCTATTTTTCAAATGTCCTTGCCCGAATCCTCCGCTACCCTTTTCATCTCTAGGTGAGAGAATTGGGGGTGCCGTGTTCTCCGGGGTTCATCTTTGCAATGTTCCTGTCTAAACCTACGGCAGTGCGCGAATGGAATATCCAAGGCCTTCCATCTGATGCCTTCTCCACTGAGAATGGAGTCATCGTCACCCGTGGCAACCGGTCAGGCCCAGAGAGCCAATCCCTTAACGCTAATTAGAATAATGATGATATCTCATGAATAATGAGCAGTAATGAATAGTGATTGGAGAATAATTAGTTAAAGATAATATTAAGCTCAGTTTTCTTTGATTGTTCATTTATAGCTAATGATAATTTCCTCCCTTTACACACACATACACCAAACAGATTAATGGCATTTTGAGATTATGGATTATTAGGAAATAGCCTATTTATGGATAATGTGATATGCATTTATAGTGAGAGCTAATGTTTCTCTCTCCCTGTTCTTCCTCACAGATGGCCACTAATGGTGGACCCTCAAGGACAAGCACTAAAGTGGATTAAGAACATGGAGTCCAAACGGGTGAATATTTCACACACACACACACACACACCTCATATATATGAGTTCATAGTATCCTTGTACTGAACACAGACTACATTATTTTGCTGTAAATGTCTTGGTAACAAATACAGACATCAGAGCAGGGCAGAAACAATGGAAACTGAGACTGCCGTGATTATTAGACAGTGTTAGATCTACTTTTCCATGGAGAAAAACATAACCCACATTCAGTGCCAACATTACCTGCTCAGAGTCACGATGCCTCATCACATGACTCACCGTCTAACCCACAGATGAGCCATTTTCAGAGCCCTTAATTAGAATACAAGAACTGCAAACTCAATTCTCCAGTGAGTTGGAAACTTTGTCCCCTGTGATGCCGCATCTCCTCACCTGCTCTCTTTCAGCAGAATACACCTTCCATTTATCACTCCCTCTGAACACAGATGCACATTAATACACTCGCTCTCTGTGTCTATGTGCTGGGGCAGAGATGGTTTTGTTTGTTGAACGAACGAATGATAGATAGATAGATAGATAGATAGATAGATAGATGGATGGATGGATGGATGGATGGATAGGCTGTCAGGTATGTTCAGAAGGAGACATAGGAGGAAGCACACTTTAATTTCATCTCTCAGGATAATTTGCTGTTCAGCTTCAGCCTGTGTTCTTCTTCTCTCTGTGTCTGTGACCTTTTCTTCCTCTTCGCAGGTCTTTTCTCATCTGTAGTGGTGAGTGTCTGGAGCGGCGAGTGCTACAGTTAAACGTTGACATTTACGAACAATAACAAAATGACAGAGCCGAACCCTTTTCTGCCTCCTCCAGCTCTTCTCCATCTCTTTCACATGCCATTTTCTTTTTTTCGATGTCCATTTATCACGTTTGAATCATATTTATTCTCTCTGCTACCTTTACTTTGTTTCTTCTTAGTTGATGTCATTATCTTGTCCTCGGTATGTCCTTCAAGTTCTCTTCTAGTCTCATGTTGTCTCTCTCTCTCTCAGGGCTTGAAGGTTATAGACCTGCAGATGCCAGATTTTTTGCGGATCCTGGAGAATGCGGTGCAGTTTGGTTCCCCAGTTCTTTTGCAGAACGTCCAAGAGGAACTAGATCCTTCACTAGCCCCCATTCTCAACAAGTCCCTTACAAAAGTTGGTCAGTCCTCTATACACACAAGCACACACATGACTCACCATTGACTGATAACATCGCTTAGCAGTCAGGATGACAGAATATGCAGAATGTAATTGGTTCAGATTGTGTATATATGAATATGTGTCTGTTAAAAGCATTGTTTTATGTTATAGCTGTGTAATTTACTGGTATAATGCTAATTAAAGTTATTTTATTTGAAAAGTATTTTTGCTATAAAATTATCTTTACATCATGCAAACCGTAATAAATTTAATTAAGTAAAATAGCTAAAAATAAATCCGTATTTTGTTTCTTATACTTAAAAATAGCATAAGAAAAAAATTCTCAGGGCCAGAGAAATTTTCACCACCAGGGCAAGTAAAACTTGGCACAGTGATTAAAGATTTGGCCTGACAAGGTTGTAGGTTCAAATTCCACAAGGAATGATCTGTGGAAATATTGCATATCTCTTGTGTGTGTTCTGTAGGTGGGCGTTTCTTGTTAAAACTGGGAGATAAAGAAGTGGAATACAGTCCTGAATTCCGTTTTTACATGACCACCAAACTGTCCAATCCACATTACACTCCTGAAATCTCTTCCAAAACCACCATCGTCAACTTTGCTGTTAAAGAACAGGTCAGTGTGTGTGTGTGTTAATAAACTTGTTCCCATGACAGAGGTCTTTGAGGATGAAACATAACTCTGTGTACATCAGGGTCTGGAGGCCCAGCTGCTAGGGATCGTGGTGAGGAAGGAGCGTCCTGAGCTGGAGGAACAGAAGGACTCTCTGGTGATTAACATCGCCTCTGGCAAGAGGAAACTGCAGGAGCTGGAGGACGAGATACTGCGGTGGGCGGCACACACACTCGCTCATGTCACAGCTCTGCATTAACACCTTCATACAAGTGCCACTAACACATCAGTAATTCTAATCAACAGTGTATTTATACTAGCAAGTCTCACATTTTGCACTCATCTATTTTGTTTGTGTGTGTGTACAGGTTGCTGAATGAGGCGTCTGGCTCCCTGCTGGATGACGTTCAGCTGGTGAACACCCTGCAAACCTCCAAAGTCACGGCCACGGAGGTCGCAGAACAACTGGAGATCAGTGAACTGACCGAGAGCCAAATCGATACCGCCAGAGAGGTGAGAGAGGAGAGATGAGGGGGAGGTCAAGGAGAGAGAGATGGTGTGAGGGAGGGCGCTGAAAGGGTTGCCAGATTGGATTAAAGATTGCTCCTCTGAATAAGGCAGAGAGATTAAAGACTGCTGAGATGAGGATGTTGATAGCCGGAGAGGCCGATAAAGCTATAGACACCACTCTGTGTGTTTGTGTTTGTTCAGGCCTACCGCCCCTGCGCCCAGAGGGCGTCCATCCTGTTCTTTGTACTGAATGATCTGGGCTGTATAGATCCCATGTATCAGTTCTCTCTGGACGCCTACATCAACCTGTTCACCCTGAGTATAGAGAGCAGCCCCCGCAGCCACAAACTGGAGGAGAGGATAAACAACCTCAACAGACACCACACTTATGCTGTCTACAGGTCTGACACACAAACTCACACACACATGCACATATTTACAGAGGTGTTACTTTGTGACTGTGCAGTTTTTGGAGTTTTTTTACTGCACTTGCTCTCTTATGCCCCAGAGGTTGATTTTTATTCAAACTTACAGATGCCTGTAGCATGTACTTTTTTTCATTTCAAAATGCCTTTTAAGAACAAGTCTTAAAGCATAAAATCTCTTTAAAAAAATATTACATTTTTATTCAAACTATTTTAATTGTAACAAAAAATTATTATAAAAACTATTTTAATATTTGTGTAAAATTATATATACTGTATATGCACCAATTCAAAAGTTTGGAATCAGTTATATTTTTTTAATGTTTTCGAAATAAGCCTCTTATGATCAACAAGGTTGCATTTATTTGTGAAATATTATTATAAGTTAAATAACTGTTTATAAATAAAAATATTTTAATATATCATTGTCATTTAGTGACAATCAGTGTCACATGATTCTTCAGAAATCATTCACATTTCTTATTACCACAATTGAAAACTGTTGTGCTTAAAATATTTTGTGGAGACCGTAAAAAAATTCAGGATTCTTTTTGAACTAGAAAAGTTTAAAGCACCACATTTAGTTTGAAATTTCACAGTCCCTTTTGATTAGTTCAGTGGGTCTTTGCTAAATAGAAGTATTAATTTCTTAAAACAAAACAAACATTTGAACAGTTGCGCTTGTACAACTATGTAGCATAACACAATGTTTAAATCTTCATATGTCTCATGCAAATGTAAATACGTTTATTTGTGACCCTGGATCACAAAACCAGTCTTAAGTGTCAATTGTGTAAAGTTGAGATTTATACATCACCTGAAAGCTGAATAAATAAGCTTTCCATTGATGTATGGTTTGTTAGGATCGGGCAATATTTGGCCGAGATACAACTGTTTGAAAATCTGGAATCTGAGGGCGCAAAATAAATACAAATATTGAGAAAATTGCCTTTAAAGTTGTCCAAATGAAGCTCTTAGCAATTCATATTACTTATCAAAAATTTAGTTTTTAAATATTTACAGTAATAAATGTACTAAATATCTTCATGGAGCATGATCTTTACCTAATGTTCTAATGACTTTTGGCATAAAAGCAAAATCGATAATTTTGACCCATGCAGTGTATTTTTGGCTATTGCTACTAATATACCCCAGCGACTTAAGACTGGTTTTGTGGTCCAGGGTCACATTTACTCATAGGAAATTTTCATAAATGATGCACACACATATACAGCCACATATATATAATCATCATGTAGTTCTTGCTCATTGTCATCTCTCATTTTTTATGATTTTTTAAGTCATACTAAGCTGACTTTCAGAGTGATGTCAGAGAGTTTGATCTGTTTGTAGATACACCTGTCGAGGACTGTTTGAGTGTCACAAGCTCCTGTTCAGTTTCCACATGTGCGCCAAGATCCTGGAGGTGTCCAGGAAGCTCAATATTGATGAATACAGCTTCTTTCTCCGGGGGGGACTGGTGAGAGCGGCAGGGGGGAGAGGGTTTGTGTGTGTTCTGGTTCTGAAAGTGGATTTTTGGAAAAATTGTTTTGAGTTGTTTAAAAAAAAAAGTCCTCATGTTACAGAAAGAAATCTGTAGTGTATGTGTGTGTATGTGTATGATAGGTTCTGGATAAGGAGAAACAGATGGATAACCCCTGCTCTAGCTGGCTGTCAGACTCTAACTGGGACAACATAACTGAGCTGGATAAACTGACTAATTTCCATGGACTCATGGCCTCGTTTGAGCAGTACCCTCGAGACTGGCACCTCTGGTACACCAATCCAGAACCAGAGAAAGTACCGCTTCCTGGTAATGTGTGTGTGTGTGTGTGTGTGTGTGTCAAGTTTTGTGTACCATTGTGGGAACCTAATTTTAGGATATAAGGTTTGGTTTGGGTTAGGAATCTTACCATCAGAATGATTCTGGCTCCTTACTGGTTCTTAATGGTAATGAGAGCCAATGTCAGAGTATGGATTTAAAATGGTGTTCTGTCCACACTGGAAGAAGAATGCATATACCATTATCCTGAAGCAAATATCATTCAGTTCTGGTACTTAAAAGAAGGTGCCGGTACTTAAAAAAATGGTTCATGGTTCAGAGATCCTAGTTAGGAAATAGAAAATATAATTAGAGCAATATGAAAACCTATTCCTCTCTTTCGCTCTCTGCACAGGAGAATGGCAAAAAAACTGCAATGAGCTGCAGAGGATGCTGATTGTACGATCTCTCCGACAGGATCGCATCTCTCTCTGCGTCACGACTTTTGTCATCAATAACCTGGGCTCTCAGTTCGTAGAGCCGCCCATTCTCGATATGAAGGCTGTGAGTGACACACACACACACACACACACAAAATATGTCTGCTCACCTTAAACCTTAGTATGAAAATGAATCAGCGTGCAAAGAAATTTACTTGTTTTGTTTTTTATATCATAGTGGCTCTTGGGTGAGATGTGAAAAGTTTTGTATTATATTAAGGTTAAATGTACTCAGATTGTCAGTGACACCGTTCTATAAGAAGATGACATTTTCAGCTTTTGAACTCAGAAAATTGAATGCGAGACTGCTTTTTAACTCTTATCTCTCTGGATCTTTGAACTTAGCAAAATAGAAACAGTCAAAATCATCTGCATTTGCACCCAAATTTAGTGTGTGTGTGTGTGTGTGTGTGTGTGTGTGTGTGTGTGTGTCTCAGGTTTTAGCAGACAGCTCCATGAGGACTCCTCTGATCTTTGTGCTGTCCCCTGGTGTGGACCCTACAGCATCCCTGGTTCAGCTGGCAGAGACGTCAGGCATGGGTCAGCGCTTCTTTGCCCTCTCGCTGGGTCAGGGTCAGGCACCCATCGCAACGCGGCTGATCAAAGAGGGAGTAGCAAATGGTGAGGTGATCTCTCTGCCTGTTTTTTGCCACTATTTATCTCCCTGTTTGTAGCTTCTTCTGATAACTCGTAATGGTTTGCCCTCAAAATTAAGTTAGATGAGTAGATTGGGAGTTTGGGATTAGTAATATTGATTGATTGATTTAATTATTTATGTTAGTTTTTAAAATTGATCAAAAGTGAGAGTAAGGCATCCACCGAGTTTTTTTTTTTTTACTTTATTCATCAAAGAATCTGGAAAAATTGATCACAGTTTCCAAAAAAAAAAAAAGATTATTAGAATGGTCTCTGAAGGATCATATTACACTGAATACTGGAGTAATGGCAGTGGTGTAAAGTGTTTCAAAGACATGAGCCATTTTTTCTCTCTACTTGACTACATTATTGAATAAGTATAGAGTATGAATGAATGAATGATGCATTTATATAGCACTTTATTGTGTATTGCTGTACACCCAAAGCGCTTTACAATCATGTGTGGGGGGTCTCTCCTCAACCACCACCAGTGTGCAGCATCCACTTGGATGATGCGACGGCTGCCACAGGACAACATCGCCAGTGCGCTCACCAGCTACAAGTGGAGAGAAGAGAGAGTGATAGAGCCAATCAAGTAGATCTGTGTACTCTATGTACTCTTTACTTTACAAAGCTTCTGATTAGTTATACTGTTAATACACATTATATTTTGCATGGCACCTACCTTTTACTGCATTAGTTTATTTCTGCAACAAAAGAAGTGATATCGCCATCTAGGGCACTGGAGGTCTTGAGTGTCTTAGGCCCAATCCAATTTTATTTTATACCCCTTCCCCTTGTCCCTTGAAACAGAGTGTCAAGGGGTAGGGGTGAAAATATTCCCCTAAGAATTGGGACACCACTACTATACTGTTACACGTCATCATACGTCGTCTAACTCATACAATACACACACCTATACTGATGTGTTGGTGTGCATTAGATTCTTACCATTCTATATTAATGCGCTGCTTACTGACACACACACACACACACATCGGAGATCGCGCAGCTCACACATCCAGGAGCAAAGAAACTTTTCAACGCTGCCCCACGACTTTTATTAATAACAGTTTAAAACAGAATCGCTACATTATATTTTCTTGCAACAAGAGGATAAAATCGCTGTTTTTAAAGTAAACTCACTCTTTGTAATGAGAGACGCACAGATGCACATACACGCAACTTTCATCTCTCTCTCTCTCGATTTGGCAATATTAGCGATTTCTAATTATTGAAGGGACTAGCCTCCCTCAATGTCTACAGTGGTTATCGTCAGACATCAATCAGACATGAAAATATGTTGCAATATTGCTGTCAGTAAGTTACCTCAAAAATACAATAAAAAGTCTAACAGTGTGGCACTATCGTGCAGTCTTTAATATGACTTTAGCAACTTTAGCGAATTTTTTTTTTTTGCAAACATTTGCATAACATGACCGTACATATGAACTCACGATTGAATGTATCATAAAACAAATAATTACTTTTCATTAAAATCTTTTATTAATGCCAAAAATGTTCGCTCAGCCAGCCATGCTGCTGCTGTAGCCTGTTTATGTTTTAAAATCATTTATACCCCTTCGTTTGAAGTGTGGTTCCAAAATTCTTCATTTGAAGGGGTATCTGGCCCTTTCCCTTACCCCTACCCTTCCAACCAAAAGGGAATCGAGACACCCCTACCCCTTCATGTGAATGCGCAAAGTGGAGAGGTTGGAGAAAGGGGAAGGGCTAAAGGGTAGAAATGGGATTGGGCCTTAGTCACCCAAAAGGTGTCAACAATTGTCAACTAGGCTGCTTTCCGTGAATGAAAGACATACGGCCAAGTATGGTGACCCATACTCAGAATTCGTGCTCTGCATTTAACCCATCCAAAGTGCACACACCCGGAGCAGTGGTTAGTTGCAATTGTTTCATATATGAGATGTGGACAGAGAAGAGACCTTTTTGAAGGATATTGGTTTACTTTTCTGAGTGCTTGAGCTTAAATGAGACTTGAGTGTTTGTTGACGTTTAAGAGGATGATGTGTCGACCTTGAATTATTGCAGTATTATGGTGTTCAGTTTCATTTTGGTTTTAGAAAATAAAAAATTGCTCTCCTCACAAATCAACTATCTTGTCTATCTTATCAAGTCAATGCAGCCTTGATGAGCATAAGAGATTTCTTTCAAAAACATTTAAAAAAAATCTGTCCAACCCCAAACTTTTTAATGGTAGTATACGGTAAATATTTCACTTTTTGCACCAAAATGTGTTTTATTTTACTTTTACAGGAGTATGTTCAACACTTTCTGTGACCCTGAGAATTAAACCATTTGTTGCTTACATTTATGTATTTGGCAGATGCTTTTATCAAAGAGACTGACACTGCATTCAACTTATAGATGTTATTAGTTCTTGCATTCGCTAGGAACCCATGTCCTTGGCATTGCTAGTGCCATGCTCTGCTGTTTGAGATTAGTAATGTTGCTACTGTAGCTTTATTAGCTTTAGCTGTAGCATTTGTATCTCTAGTCTCTAAATGACATCTAGGACTGACTAGCCTCTTCTCATATACAATGATTAACAATGCTTCACAAGGTTGCTGAATACTGAATAGATATTGTGTGGTGATCATATGTAAATGTGCTCATGGTTGTGATGTCACAAAATACTAGGGGTGATCCATATTTAAGGACTATCAGAGTGAATGAATAGCATAAAGACTTGGGAATTTTGTCTTTAGCCAATAAGCAACGACCTAGCTACTTCATAGCAACATGCTAACATGTTTTAAAAGCAGCTTAGCTATCTCATAAAAATTTATAATAACAATAATTCCGGCAAACTCAGCTCACATTTTCTTCAGAAAATGTCAAATCTAATGTACTTTTACTAAATATACTAATCAAACTCTCATTCTCTTTGGCAGGTCATTGGGTGTTCTTGGCTAATTGTCACCTGTCTCTCTCTTGGATGTGTGAGCTGGATAAGCTAGTAGACGAGTTACAAATCCAAGAATGTCATCCAGATTTCCGACTGTGGCTAAGCTCCTCCCCTCACCCAGAATTCCCCATTGCCATCCTGCAGACGGGCATCAAAATCACTACTGAGCCTCCTAGGGTACACATATACACACTTTGCACAGTATAGTGAGATGTTTAAAATGGTGTGTGCTGTAATTAAAGTGGTCTTGGTGTGTGTGTGTGTGATCGTGTGTCTCTGTAGGGGGTGAAGTGGAATATGAAGCGTCTCTATCAGCGGGTGCCTGAGTCTCAGTTCTCGCGCTGCTCGAGGCCGCTGCTGTACCGTAGGCTGCTCTTCGCTCTCTGCTTCTTCCACAGCATCATCCTGGAGAGGAGGAAGTTCCTACAGCTCGGCTGGAACATTGTCTACAGCTTCAATGACTCTGACTTTGAGGTAGAGAAAGAGAGACAAGGATGTGAATTTTCAATGGTTATGTGGATTTCTGTTTTGCAAAGTATGACCAATGTGAATTGCTTAAATGTAAAAAAAAAAATTCATGTACATTTATTAATGCATTTATTTTATAGCTTCCACATAAACTCCACATGGGTCGCTTATATCTTGCATTTGAAATTGCAACATGCGCATACCCTTTTACCAAATAACAGTAATTATTTATTTTCATGATTCTTTTGATGATTATTTTTATTAAATATACTTTTGTTTTTATTTTACAATACGATAGTTGTAAAAAAGTATGAAATCCTGCACACAAAATCAAAAAAATCTTAAAGTCTTAGTTCATAAAACTTTTTCAATATCATACCATCATCAGTGACTACATATGATGCGATTTCAAGTTTCCTTTCTCTTTGGAGTGTTAAGCTGGTTGTGCATAGATAAGATCCCTGAAGTTGCAAAGACTAAAGTCTCAAAACCAAAGAGATATTCTTTATCAAAGTTAAGACTCTGCTACGCCCCCTAAATGGCTGACTGTATGTTTTGTTATTAAATTAGTTTAAGTATTTGCTTGTCAACATATTCTGTTACACCAAATACACAAAATAATGATCTTTAGAAAAGCATCATATGATGCCTTTAAAGATCTTTCACCATACTACTTCTAAATCAAGTCAATCTAAAAAAAAACATGTTGTATACTTCAATCATATAATACATATATACATATAAAAATACACCCAAAATATATTTAATGTGAATGAAAATCTATTAAAATTTCACATTCAAAATATAAACAATAATCCTCAAAATCACTACATTTCACGCATTTATAAAGAAAAATAATAGTACAATTATTTTTTTATAATTTAATAATAAATGTAAAAAATCTTCTTCTTCTTGTATAGTCACATTGATTTAGGAGAAAAACTAGTTTTCCTTCTTTTAGCCGATCTTATTTTATTTGGTCCACTATAATCATTTTTGTAGGGTGCAAAATTATTAGGACTTTGGCAGCTTGTCAAAGTCATTGTAGTTGAAAGCATGCATTTTATCCACGCACATACCATCAATGAATCTGTGTTCACCTTTGTGTCCTGGTGATGCTGTAGCCTAAATTTCGCACAATATTTTAAGCTCAAGATAAGCTGCATATTTAATAGGTATTGCCTATGGCTATGAAATTGGTATTGAAAAAATATGTTTTAAAAATGTACCATAAGTAAATCTGTGAACTCGCATGCATCTCTGACAAATGTATGAGTTTGAGAAGACTGCCTGTTTTGTAATTATTCCACTTTCTTTGTTTTTCAGGTGAGTGAGAATCTTCTGAGTCTTTATTTGGATGAGTATGAGGAAATCCCCTGGGACGCTCTCAAGTTTCTCATCGCTGGGATCAACTATGGAGGACATGTGACTGACGACTGGGACCGACGTTTACTTACCACCTACATCAACCAATATTTCTGTCCTGCTGTTATTGATACGCCCTTCTTCAAGTGAGTTCACACTCACATAAAAAATGTAATGAAGTTAACTGGAATCATCCGTTGTTTAAAAAAAATGTAATTAAATCAAACAGTAACCTTACATCTCAAATAAATATTTTTGCTTTTTATATTTATTAATATCCCTAAAGTGAAGTTCTGGCCGATTTGCCTCACTTCTGGAGACAAATTTGTCCCTAAACCACAGCCTAGTAAACCTAACCACACGCAGAGAATCCCTAATGTACTCTCTGTTCGGTCCAAACACTGTACAGTCTTTAGTGTTTGTATGATTGTCACTTTTAGTCCCAGTTATTGAACATTAATGAAGAGATAGAGCGACCCCATATGGCAAGACTGTTTGCCTGGTTGCGAAAGAGCAAGAAAATCTCTCACACTCTCACGGACAGATCTTCTCATTACTCGCTCACACACAAACTTTGCATTGAATATATGTCAAGCCATCACACACACACACACACACACACCCTTTGATCCCTGACACTCCTCTTTACCCTGCTGTGAGGATTCCCATGTGTCCTCTTCAGGCGGTAAGTCTGCCGCCACAGTTCTGATCTAATGAAGACCAACAGCTCCCCCATGGGGCCGAAAGATGAATCTCATAGCGTCCGGAGTTAAATGTGTTCCATTTCCTCCGAGTCTCCTGGTCTTTCAGGACCCAGCAATACTGCATACATGGATGTAACATCTGCTACTATAGCAACCACATCCTATAATTACCCTCAATCAGTGCCTCCATGGTGACTTGAGTGCACAGCAGAGGCAGCTCTAAAGTTTTAGGCAGTAATAGAAATTAAATAGCATGGATTACTGGACTTGGAGGGTGAAAAAGAGCTGGCAGTAATTACAGTATCTGTGAAGTTTTACTGACAAACAGTTTAGCTACTATCAGTTATTTGATATGACATGTAGATGAAAACTAAAGAAAGTGTTATTTTGAGAGTGTTAATGAAATTGCCCTACAGCTTTACATTTGTATGAGCCAATACGAGGATTGTTCACGTCAAGTCTGGCGCAGAAGTATAGCATTCACAACTTTTGCTGATTTTTCTTTTGGCACCTACACTATTCACAGCAAATCCAATGCAACTAAATAACACAGTAATATATATTACTGTGCATATTTACTAGCTTTAACTTTTTAGCACATTAAACTATTTAACGGTTCACATCAAATCCTTTGTTAAATACTGTCATGTAACTACATTATAAAAAGTATGACATTCATAATCAGTGTTATTTTAGTATTATTTATATACTGCTTTAATTTTATTTAAATATATATATATATATATATATATATATTTTTTTATATAATCTATATTTAGATTTTTAAATTTCAGTTTGAGTAATTTTAGTGATTCAACTTACACTTATTTTATTTCAGTTTTAATTAGGTTTCTTAAGCATTTCAAAGCTGTTTGTTTGCATATATAGGGTCTCCTCGTTGGTCCATTACTATGTCCCTCGTGATGGGCCTCAGTCCTCATATTTGGACTACATTGGTCAGTTACCAGCACAGGAGCACCCGGAACTATTTGGACAACACCCCAATGCTGACATTGCCAGCCAGATCACAGAGGCTCGAACCCTCTTCCACACACTGCTGTCCTTGCAGCCACAAGTCACCAGCACCGAGGCCACCAGCACTGGAGCCAGCAGGGAAGATAAGGTGTGTATAAAAAATATATTGGGTTTACTGTTCTAATGGCAGTTTTAGATATCTTTCAGCATATGCGACACTTAGAATCGAATGTGTAACTCTGTGTGTTTAGGTGTTGGAACTTTCTGCTGATGTTCTGCAAAAGATTCCTGCCGAGATTGACTATGAGGGTACTAGAAAGTTGCTAAAGGATGACCTTTCGCCTCTAAATGTAGTACTGCTGCAGGAGATCCAAAGATACAACGCACTGCTGCACACCATCAGGTCTGTGTGTGAGAGCGTAATAGGCATATTTGAATATGAATATTAACATGCTAACGTGCTCTATTCGTGTGTGTAGATTGTCTCTCTTAGAGCTAGAGAAGGGCATTAAAGGTCTGGTTGTGATGTCCAGCAGTCTAGAGGAGATATTTCACAATATCCATGATGCTCGTGTACCTCCTCTCTGGGAAAAGGTAAGAGAGGACATCTATACAATACATTCAAAAGTTGAATGGAAGTGTACATACACTGTATATCTGGGATTGTCTTCTCTGCACAGAATACATGCAATGCTTATAATTTGGCCAAAACAAGTTATCTTAGTTATCTCAGAGGGTAACATATGCTCCCTCTGAAATGCTATCTAGGTAAGCATCTCACTAGGTTTTGGAGGAGTGCTTATAACTCTGTGAATCACACACACCAGGTCATGTTGTAGTTGTAATACAGCCTTGCGTGAGTGTGTGAAAGTGGGCTGTGAGGTCAGAGGTGTGTGTTCAGCAGAGAGCAACAGGAGTGTGTGAATGAACGGTTAAGAGGATTGCTCTGTGAAGGATGAGGTGAACAGAGCAACATTTAGAGGATTAAACACACACTCATCTTGGGTTTAAAAACTCTTAGTGTTTATTATAGACTGAGAGCTGCCCGAATCATGTCAAGAATGCGCAGACCTCGGTCCACAAGATGTGGGACTAATGCGCTTGTGTGTGTGTTTAGGTCAACAAGAGTAGATGTTAGACCTTGTATTATTCTGATGTAGATTTGTGTGTGTGTGTATGGGGGGCTTTGTTCATTTCTAAGGATAACTGGACTCAAATAAACTGAATAAACAAAACCATGTTTACTTGAAGATCTTTGGTAAGCGTATGGCCTATATACTAATCCAAATGCCAATCCATCCATCCCTCTATTCTGTCTCATTTTCCATCTTTCTGCGCCTCTTTTACCAAATAAGTGGAGAGCATCCATTAAGAATTCCTCTCCAGCTGGGACTGTCCTTCTGCCATCTGCAGTGCCTCATTACTGTCTTTCTCTCTTTCTTTCTTTCTCTCTCTCCATCCATCAGCCTATCTTTAACACGGAATGCACAGTTCCTCCGTCTCTGTCCAGTGTTATATTTTGGCAGTGAGTCGTTGTATCTTTGCTGAGATGTATGACTTTCATTTGCCACTGACTCTCTTTGCTGTTCTACACTCATCATTTGTCTTTTTTTCTCCCATCTTCCTTTCTTTCATGCTCTTTATAACTGCTGGTTTGTGAGTGGTGGAGGTGTCAGGCCTCATGTGTTACATTGACACTGTTGACATAACCCGTTGTGACCTCAAAGGCTATTAAAAGATAACACTCACACCATTTATTGAATCTGGTCTTCTTTTTTCACTGACCAGGTATCAGTGGTGTCCAATCTGTGGCCAGTTCTGAGTAAAAATTAATTAATTATAGCCTAATTGTGACTTTGTTTCCTGCAATTTCATCTCTCATAATGGTGGCTTTATATCTCAGAATAATGACTTTATATTTTGCATTTGAGATTTTATGTCTCATAATGTGTCTTTGTCACAGTTAGCCCCAGGCTTCCGTACCTGTGATGCACCGAAGAAAAAAGATGTAATGGTGGAAAATTACTTTAATGTCATTCATCTTAGCTTATTGATTAATACATTAAAGCATTACTGACAGAACTAAATTAGAGTTTTAAAAACACTTTTGTTTAAATGCTTATTTTCATAATTATCAAAAGTATAATTTTCTTTACTAAAAACAAATTAGGAGAGCATAACCTCCATTACTTTGATGCACAATTCAAGTCCATAGGTCACAGTAAGTGTATTTTTTGTACTATTTGCATACTTTTAATAATTATGAAAATTTTGAATAAGCTTTTATTTTTGTATTTATAGTTTTAATTTTCATTTTAGTTTATGCTTATTAATTTTATTTTATTTGGATATTTTTATCACTAAAAATAAATGTATTCTAGATTTAATTGTATTACTCCCATTTAAACTCATATTATTTCAGTTAACTCTCAGGTTTGTTTTAGTTTTGGTTAACAATATGAACACTTGTGCCAATCTTGTGTATGTTCAAAAGTGTAATCACCTGAGCGGAAAACGTAAAGTTATGTTAATAAAGCTAATTAATTTATGTACAATTCATTAATGGATGTGCCCTTAATGCTAGCTGATCTCTGCATGCCAGTTAATTGGTTTTGTCATTTCTAATAGCATGCTATATGATCCTCCCCATTTTTTTCATTGTCACTCATTGTTCAGTGGTGCTGAAATGTTGCTGTTTTACCAGATTTGTCTTTAAACTACCTAGTTAAAGTGCCCCTAATGTGGGTTATGAAAGGGGTTCATATTTTGGTTTTTGGAGTGCCCAAGAATAGATTGCATGCACGCAAGGTCAAAAAACACTTTCATTGTCTTAAAATTTGCATTTATGTTTTTTTTTTTGCTCACGACTCCCAACCGGTTCGTTCAACGATTCATTTTTCCAAACCCCTCCTTTGCTCGACGTTAAACTGCAGTGATTGGTCTGAAGATCCAGTCTGTTGTGATTGGTCTACTGCATGCAGCAGATCTTAATAATGGAACACCCATCACCATTACTGAGCCTACAGCTCGGTGGTAAACACCCAAACAATCATGGTATATGCTTTAGCCCAATGCAGAAACGTATTGATAAAGCACTGCAGTTTGTACACCAATGTATTGCTCTATTCTTTATAAGAACTCCAAGTAATTACAACGACAAACATTCACTATTCATTGACACATTTCTAGACAATTGCGAGCGAAACAGATATTGCTGTTAGACAGAGACCAATAAGCAGTTTTGGGCAAGCTACTTGGAAAATGTAGTGAGCTAAGCTAACAGTTACTCTTCATTAAATGAATCTTCACTGCACTAAAACTACAGCCCTAGGAAATGTAGCAAGCTAAGCTACAGCAACATGCAAAAGTAGTTTACTACACTGAACAAAAATATAAACGCAACACTTTTGTTTTTGCCCCCATTTTTCATGAGCTGAACTAAAACATCTAAGACTTTTTCTATGTACACAAAATACCTATTTCTCTCAAATATTGTTCACTAATTTGTCTAACTCTGTGTTAGTGAGCACTTCTCCTTTGCCGAGATTATCCATCCACCTCACAGGTGTGGCATATCAATCAAGATGCTGATTAGGCTGGCCACAATAAAAGGCCACTCTAAAATGTGCAGTTTTACTGTATTGGGGTCCGAAAACCAGTCAGTATTTGGTGTGACCATCATTTGCCTCACGCAGTGCAACATTTCCTTCGCTCAGTTGATCAGGTTGTTTATTGTGGCCTGTGGAATGTTGGTCCACTCCTCTTCAATACAGTTTTACAGATCATCCATAAAAACGTATATAAAAGAATGCTTATGCTTTAATATAAACCAATGAAATTCGGGGTGGGCGGAGCGACACGTGTCACCCCACCTTAATGTGTCGCCCCGCCCCATTGTCCAGGATGCACTCTGGGGCTACTCCCTTGAAACAGCTAAAGATTCATTTTAAAAACGACTCGTTTTCACGACTCTGAGTCGACTTTTTCATTTGAAAGATAATAACATTATACACGGAGCACTTTTACATTTGAAACTTTGTAGGATGTTTTCATTTGCTTAGAGCTGTGTTACACACTGCATGAAAGGTAATTTTCAAAAATCCATAATAGGGGCACTTTAAGAAAATCAACAATGGACATCATACGCTTGTTCCCATGATTGTGATTAATTTGTCGGAGCAAGGGTTTGGTTGATTATTTAGGGCACTCCATTTTCATGCACAGCTTTGATTTGGTGCATGGGTGGTGGGAAAGTTTGAGAACTGCTGCTCTGGGGTGCTAGATCAGATTAAAACATCAGCAGATACTCCCATCAAAACCTTTTATCCTCATTTATATCACTCCATGTTGTCCCAGTTTCAAAGGGTAAAAGCGACAGCATTTATTCTGCCTAGAAATATCTCAAAACATTCTCAATTTCATGCCAGCGAGAACCTAAATGCGTAAAGGTTTTTTTTATGGCGCAGCGTGAAATGAAACTAATCATGAGTATTTTCCTAGTGCTGTGTGGCAGTTGCCGCGTTTGAAATGCTAATTCCTTTGGCACAAGCCACACTCACGTTTGATTTTTCTTTTTTTTATCAAATCCAAATATCATTGTTCTTTGAACACCAAAATAACATTGAAGTGTGAATAATTTCTCGAGTCCCAGAAATCATTGCACCATACTGTTCTGCACCGTCAGATGTATGTTAGTTTAATTGCTCAATTCGAACTGGTTATATAAGATTTGTTTATAACTCTTTCGAGTCCAGACATAATATTATACTCTGCAACTCAATCCCTCAAGATATTCTTCATGATAGACAGTAATGCATCTCATCCAAACCCACAGAAACTCTTCCTTTGTATCCTCTCAATGGCCTTGAGCGGCAGTTCTCATAAACCAACTGAACTCGGAGTTATACAATACTCAATGAAAGGCCTTACTGTAAGCAGAGATAGATGTCACTAAGCTATTTTGTGTCGTTTGAATTTGATGTTATGCCCTTGAACAGATTTCATTAATCTAGTGTCAAGTTCCTGCTGAGAGCAAGTACTGTTACAGAACAGTAAGATCATTTTAATTACACCACTAAAAAAGACACGCATCAGTAATGAGATGCTCTCCATCCTTAGGCGTACCCATCTCTGAAGCCCTTGGCGTCTTGGACGAGGGACTTGTGCCAGCGCGTGGAGCAGTTTGCTCGCTGGGCGGAAACTGGTCGCCCTCCTGTCCTCTTCTGGCTGGCTGGATTTACCTTCCCCACGGGCTTCCTCACCGCTGTACTACAGAGCTCTGCACGCCAGAACAACGTGAGACTCGCACACACATAAAGTCAGCAACACATCATGAGACTCATACATATTCACACATACTTAACAGAGTCTTAGCACACTCTCAGGACATCAAACACATGTGGAGAAGACTCTTTAGTGTCCTCTTATACTTAACTCAGTTACACACACTAGAGAGCTCAAAGATACACTACTGTTCAAAAGTTTGGTGTCAGTAAGGTTAAGATTTTTAAAATACTTTTATTCAGCAAAGACAATACATTGATCAAAAGTCATAGTAAAGACTTTTAACATTGTTAGTGCTGTCAAACGATTAATCGAGTCCAAAATAATGTTTGTGTTTACATAATAAATGAGTGTGTGCTGTGTATATTTATTGTGTATATATAAATTCATACTTCATTTAAGAAAATTCATTAAAGAAAATTCATTTAAATTAATTTAAGAAAAATATGTTTTGTTTATATAAATTAAATATAATTATATATAATATAATAATATAAATGTATATACATGTAAATATTTTCAAAATATATACTGTATGTATGTGTATTTATATATACATAATAAATATACACAGTACACACATATATTATGTAAACAAAAACTTTTATTTTGGATGCGATTAATCGTTTGACAGCACTAATTGTTTCACAATATTTATATTTCTAGTTCTATTTGTCATCATCAATTACATTTTTAATTACATTCAAATAGAAAACAGTAATTGTAATAGTAGATTACAATATTAAAATGTTACTGTATTTTTGATAAAATGCAGCATTGGTGAGCATAAGCAATTTCTTTCAAAAATGTTAACTGCATCTTACTGACCACCCCATGCTTTTGAAGGGTAGTATAACTATAGGTAACTAACTAAAGTAACTAGGTAACTATCTGAACTAGATTCAGAATCCATGTAATCAAAAACACTCAGCCCCACTGACTTTCACTGTATGGTCAAAAGAACAATGCATCATTTTGAAAATATATTTTATTTTACATTAAAGAAGATACTTATTTTTGGGCGAACTATCCCTCTAAATAAAACAGAATCATGGCTGGAACAAATTACTATTGATTGTAATAAGTTGTTAACTGTACAGTTGATTTGTATGCATTGTGTGTGCTATTAATAATGAATATCACTAAATCTGGCCTCAAGCTACAATTCATTCAGCCAGATTATGAGGCAACATGCTTGTGTGTATGAACAATACTTCCCATCATTCTCTGTAGAAGAACAAGAATGATCAAATACACAGATAGAGCATCAATTACACACCTAACGTCAGTCCTCTGCACTTCATTTTGGTGCACCAGTCTCTAAAACATCTTCCTGGGGATTTAAAGAGAGAGAGAGAAATATGAAATTGCTCTATGTGTTCATTTTATTCTGAACAAAATCTATTCATTATTACGATGTCCAAACTCACAAGTGGAAACTTCCCAAGTGCAGCATTATATTTCTCATATGGACTTCAATCACAGCAAACCGATGGTCTACAATTCATTTGAGTAACATGCTCGGTAACACATTTATACTACATTCCATTTACTGACACTTTGCATTCACATTCACTTACACATTCTGCAGGGAACGCAGCACAATCCTGCTCCATTACCTTTCTAATGCCCCAGTGATGATGTTTATTCTTGGGTCCTTTTGGGATCTGCAAACAGGAGCTCTCACACACTCCTCCAAAAGCACACTCTGCTGAGCTGCTTAATAGCTTCAGGAGCACAGCAGCAAAATGAGCTGCATCTGATGATCAAGAGACACCTGCCACGCTTCGGGGCAGCCAATTCTGCAGCAAATGGACTGAAAAACAAATGTCCTAATGTGTAATATCCCCACACACCGACAGGTGGCTAGTAAGAACTGAGGATACACAATAAAGTGACCATATCTTGTGTGTGTGTGTGTGTGTGTGTGTGAGAGAGAGAGAGAGAGAGAGAGAGAGAGAGAGATTTTTCTGCTGGCAGTGATTCTGAAATCAGTGTTGTGTTTGCTGTGCAGGTGTCTGTAGACACTCTATCCTGGGAGTTCATTGTCAGCACCATGGATGACAAGAATCTGCATTCCCCTCCCAAGGTGAGTAACTGCTGCCATCCATTGCATCTCACTTGCTCTCCCTCTAATGGACAGCGGATGTCTCACTACTAGTCTGTCTCACTATTCATGTGGCATGCCTCCAAAGCAGAAAAACAGACCATGCCAGGGCACTATGCTAACATTTTTAATTGTTTGCTAGTTTTTAGTTGCACAGTTAAATATATTGTTGACTATTGTTAGTAGTTCATAAACATTCACATAATGTTCCTGTCTGCTAAATGCATAAATGTAAATGTGACCACAAAACCACAAAAGTGTAAATTTATCGCAATTGAGATTTATACATAATCTGAGAGCTGAATAAATAATATTTCCATTGATATATGGTTTGTTATGATAGGACAATATTTGGCCGAGATACAACTATTTAAAAATCTGGAATCTGGCAAAAAAATTGAAATATTGAGAAAATCGCCTCTCCTTGGGCGGTCTTCATTTTGGGTTGTGCACTCATGGTCTTTGGGGTCTTTAGAGACCCCAGGCAACAACATTTTATTTTGTAACAAAATAATATTTTTTTTAACCCAATGTAATTTTACTCTGTTTATATTATATACATTTATATAAATAAAAAGCTGTTTTTGTATAAAAACCTATTAAAATATATTTTTATGTAAAATTCACTTAATAAACGGCCCACATTTCTAACTTTCATTCATGGGTATAAATTTGATCTTTTGACATAGTTTCGTGTAAACATTTTGCCCATCGTTTTAAAATTAAAAAATTATAATTTTTACCAGTTGATGGCAGCAGAGCTCCAGTATTTGCTATTTGACCAATTTAAAGATATCTTTTCACAAGTTTTTTTTTCACTTGGATTATTATCTACATATTATGAAATCACAATTATAACAATACAAAATACTAATAAAAACAGATGATTTAAATAAATGATACACTCTAAAGACTCCAGCTTTTCTCTTTGTATCATCTTGTTCAGGTTTTATTCTAATCATAATGTAACATCATTAAAACATGCTAAACTTTGAAAAAAAAGTATATTTTATTGTTATAATTGTAATTTCATAATATGTAGCTATGAATCCAAGTGAAAAAATAAATCCTCCAAAAACTACACAGATATGGAGTAAAACCATTAATAAACAGAGTAAAATTACATGTTTTAAAAAACTATTATTTTGTTTCAAAATTACATTTTGTTAATTACATCTCTAGAGACCCCAAAGAACATAAGTGGGACTGTTTTTTTCACACTAACATAAAATCAAGATATCATTCCAATTATACATTTTTTTGTAGATCTAGAAAGTGTTGACCACCATACAAAGACTCGGTGGTCAAAGCCATTTGGACAAAGAGAACTTTTTTTTTAATTCACCAAACGTCGTTTGCGGGTCAAAAAGACCCGAAGAACGCACAAGGGTTTTAAAGTTGTTCAAATTAAGTTCTTAGCAATGCATATTATTAATCAAAAATTTAGTTTTGATATATTCATAGTGTTGCTGTGTGGCTCAGTGGGAGAGCATTGCATCAGCAGCGCAAAAGGTTGTGGGTTCGATTCCCAGGGAACACACTTACTGATTAAAAATGTATAACCTGAATGCACTTGTAAGTCGCTTTGGATAAAAGCGTCAGCTAAATGCATAAATGTAAATGTATTCATGGTAAGAAATGTACAAAATATCTTCATGGAACATGATTTGTAGCTGTTGCTACAAATATACCCAGCGACTTAAGACTGGTTTTGTGCTCCAGGGTCACATATAGTCTAATCAAAAATTTGGGTTCAGTAAGATTTTCCTGTATGTTTTTGAATGTTATATATTTTTTTATCTTATGCTCCCCAAGGCAATATAACAATACAATATTGTGAACTATTATTAATATGTAAAATAACAGTTTTCTATTGTAATTTTTTTTTTCACATTACATTTTATATTTATTTATATGTGACTTATTCATGTCATGGCAATGCTGAATTTTCAGAATAAATTACTCTAGTCTTCACTATCACGTCACATGCTTAATATTTTTCAGGATTAGCTGATAAATAGAGTTGGAAACAACAGCATTTCTTTGAAATATTTTTTTATTACATAAATGTCTTTACTGTCACTTTTGTTCAATTATCCATTCTTACTAAATAAAAGTATTAATTTCTTAAAAACAAATCTCGCTGAACACAAACTTTTGAATGGGTGTGTATGTCAAACTATAATTAAGCTCATAACTATTTAAATGTATACAAATAATAATGTAACATTATAGTGTTCCATAATGCTAATAATTGAAGTTATTATAAAGTGTTAACAATATATCTGTATGAGGTGCACAGAGTGTGTCACATGTCGATATGCTGTTCATTTAGGTAAACACTAATTATCTGGTGAACAAATAAATCCTTCTACTATGAAGGCATGGATCATCAATATTTATTCATTTAGTTGACTGTATACTCACAGGCCCAATTATTATTTAAGCTCTATGTTTATTTTCATCACAGAACTTTCATCACAGATACATTTTTTGTGATCAGAAATATTTGAAAAGAGTATAACCAAATTTTCAGAGCACAGGGGTTTAGAGAGATGTCTTACTATTATAACACAGCATCTTAACAACAACAAAACAGCAAGATGTGACGTAACAGGCAAGACATCCATGTGTGTGAACTGACTGACAATTGAAAAAAATGTAGATGGATTGTAAGAACACATTTTGTGTGAACACCCCTTTAAACTCTGCTGACCAATTACTGTGTGTAACTTAATTTCCATGCATACTTTGCGTACTTATATTTGCTATGAATTTGTACATTTCAGTTGGTCATCACTGGTCCTCATGTCAGTGTGGCCAATTAGTACTTTACATTTCCACACATTTACTTGCCAGTTAAATTCTTACACTGGAGGCCGCTGTGTGCCCTCTCTCAATGTCTTTGTTTTGCACTCCACCTCTTGTTTTTCCCTTCTCTCCTTCAGGATGGAGTGTTCATCCAGGGGCTGTATCTGGAGGGGTCGGGCTGGGATAAGAAAGCTTCCTGTCTGGTAGAGGCGGAGCCCATGCAGCTAGTCTGCCCCATGCCCTCCATCCACTTCAAACCTGTGGAGAGCCGCAAGAGAGTCGCCAAGAGTGAGTACACAGTCTTACATTCATCCCTGTATTACAGAGTCTTCTCTTTTGAATTCAGCTGTCAACTTTATGTCAATACATTCAGTAAGTGCTGGTGTTCTGGTGTGTGTGTGCAGATATGTACACCTGTCCCTGCTACTACTACCCCGTGAGGTCCGGTGGTAGTGGTCGGCCGTCATTCGTGGTAGCCGTTGATCTGAAGTCTGGAGCTGTGCCTTATGATCACTGGATCAAGAGAGGAACCGCTCTGCTCATGAGCCTTGATAGCTAAACTCAAACTCACACTTGATTAACACTCCATGTCTAATTTTATGCAATGCACAAGCACTTGTGACACCCTTTTACACACTGAGCAAATGTAATTTAAGAAGAGAATATAATATGTGCTAAATCACAAGAGATTAAATGAAAACGCTAGCAAGTTGTTAAGTTTTATGGATTTAATTTTGATGTGTTTATTAAAACAGCTCAGCATTCTCTCATTTATTGGTGTTGCAGATTTTACAGACATAAAAAAATAACCAATAATTTCTCTTGATGGGACAATCGTCATTAAATTCAGTATATGCCTGCAGGATGTCAGCAAGATGCTGTGTATCGAATTTTGTAAGAATCGGTCACAAGGTGGCACTACAATTGACTTTTTTATGATCTCAGAAATTAACTGAACTGTAATATAATTTTTTTTTTTTATTTTTTAATGTGCCGTTTTTTTTATTTATTTTTTATTAATATTTTAGTGACAATGTTCTACTATTTGAATTTTTGGAGGAACCTAAGCCGTTTCTTTTGATTCAGCATCTGACGTTTGTGGAAGTTTTATTTGGTCATACAAATGTAATAGTTTAATAGTAAGGCCACATACTCTATAGTGACATTCAAAGCCGTGATAGACAGTGCAATGTAATTAGCTGGCATCATATACTGTTCAAATATTAAAATAGTTGCACTACTGTTGAAAGGTTTGTGTGAGAATTTTTGTGTGTGGGCATTTTAACGAAGTCTCTTATAAGCACCAAAGCTGCATTTATTTGATCAAAAGCATTTGATGATTTATTTGTGAATTATTGGTGCAATTTAAGGTTACTTTTATCCATTTTAATATATATATATATATATATATGTTAAAAATTTCCTTGTGGAAACCATGATACTTTTTCTGGATTCTTTAATGAAGAGAATTCAAAATATTGTTCTATAGAGGCTTCAACATTTTACTATGTAATAGTACTAAGTCAAATGTTGGCCAGATTTGTTATTCTGTTCGATATAGAAGGATACTCATGAAAGAATAAGGAGGTGAAGCCACAGGCTAATCCTGTTTCCCAGTAGGATTGTGCTTACAGACTTGTTGCTTTGACAACAACTGTGTGATGAACTGAACAATCCAGGATTGTGTCAAATCAGCAGGTTCAGCTAACTATGTTGTCTGCAGATGAAAAATAGGACCTATAGGGCAGTCTAAGTTCGTATGCCTAATTTCTAATAATAGAGGGTGCTATAATTTCCGAAAATTCTCAAAATTGTGCAACTGTGATCCAATTAGTTCAAATTTACCACCAAATCATCTGCATCCACAAGACTTTTCCTTCAAATTTGACAGTTGTGGTCATTTACTCCCCTTTTCCAGTCGGCTTGGACCTCGATGATTGACGTGTGCGGCTTTATTTGTTCTTTAGAGCCGGAGGCAATCTTCTCAGGACACTCATAGGGTTGAGGGAATTTTTGTTTTGGAAGAAAAGAACAAGAGAGCAGAGAAACTGGAACAGAAGAATAGTTCTGAGGGAAGGGGAGAGAAAGGGAGGGTGGCCCCCGTGTAAGGCTGCTTTCACTCTGCCATCCTCTTCTGAAAGAGCCAGACTTGCTCAGACTGTAAGGAGCTCTTTATTCAGCCACAGGTCTGTGTGTCTCTGTACCTCTAACTAGTTGTTGGGGTGCTCATAGCAACATGTCTAATTCACATTCAAATTGGCCTCCAAGGCGCCATTGTAATCGTTTAGAGCACTTCAGATTTTTTTCTTGAAAAAATGGAAGTTAAAAAGAAGAAGGGAGAGAAAGACATCTTTTGAGTCGCAAAATGGAGGATTTTCAAAGTCCCGAGGGTTTATTCATCACCCCGATGTTCCCACCTCAGATCCATTGAGGCTGTGACAGGGGTCGTTCACAAGAAGTAACCTGCATTTCCTCACATGAATCTGACACTTGTTGCTCCCGGCGTGAATGTAAAACCTGGACGGGCCGAGCTCTGTCCAGATTTCTGTCTGAACCTCCTCAGACATTAGATGAGAACTTCATAATGATCTGGAAGTGCCAGCTGAGGACAAGTGGACAATCAGATTTGCGTTTTGAGTGATTTGGGTCCCTCAGGGACACCGGTCCTGAGTCTCGCTACATTTGAACTGACATAATTGAGTTAGCTCTTCTCTGTATAGTATTGCATCAAACGTTCTCCATCTGTGTATTCAATTATGGCAGTGAAGCACCAACCACAGACATTCCAGGAGGAATAGACTGAGCACACACACGCACGCACTCACACACACACACACACACGGCCCTCAACTGCACACCTAATCAACTGTTGCCTAAGAAACAATGCCCACCTGTGATCTTTGAATTACATTTGACCCACAAAATATTCAATTAAAAATATTAACATTAAAATGAATGGACTGTATTTAAATGACTGCAGTGTGAAGGGTTTAAAGACACCCGTATTTAAATTGTTGGTCCCAAACAAATGAAAAAAGCTGGTCCTAGATTTTTTATGGTTCAGCCAATATGTTCAAAATGAAGCCACGTGACCATATTGTAGTTATTTTATAAACTTTATTAAAATGATTTATTCATAATCTATTACAAATGTATTACAATGTATTAAAAAGTATATCTAAAGTTTTATATATATATTTTTTTTTTACACTTTTTGCAATGTCACAGGCCCGGTTTCCAGTGTATAAACGGTTCTTGTCTATTTTCACGGAACAAATATCATAAATAATCTCTAAACAATAGAAGGGTTAATTCACTAGAGACGACACAAAATCAATCCATCCCCATCAACACTAGAAGCCCCACATTAACCTCAAACAGCCTGCTGGCTCTGGGAACGGACACCCCGCTCTGTGCTCGGATTGAGTGAGTGATGGTGGAATTTGGAAGTCCTGAGCGTCCGGGAGAAACGGAGGCGGGGCGGAGCGGGTCCAAGAGAGACTCGTTCACCGAGAATAAACGATTTGTTCAAAATGAACGAATCGTTCAAGAACGACCCGTCACTATTCTGAGAGCTGCCACGGTTTTGGGAAGGAAGGAAGGGTCATGACGGTGGTTAATCTTCAGTTAAAGGTGTACTCAGTCTTTTTTCCTAACTAAAGTTTTGCATGTGTAAAAAGTGCTTTTTGAGGAACATGTTTTAAAATAATGTATGCTCATATCCACTCATATTAGTTTAATAAAAAAAACGATTTATTCTACATGGAGTGGGTCTTCACTTTGGAGACATCTCATTAACGTTACCGGTCCACAACCACAGTTAATACAAATGTTTACTAATGCTTCATATAGCACTTTCAGTGCTTAGCACAAACACACAAAGGCCACAGATGCCAAATTGCTGTAAGTAATGTGTGAAAATTTCTTAGCACTGAATCAAACAACAGCCATTAACGTATGAGGTAGAAAAAATATAAACAGTTACTATACAAACGTTATGCATCTTAGTCTATAGGTGTCAGTGTACAGTCTAAACAACTGGTGCTATTGGGACGGATAAAATCCTTCTGAGTACACCTTTAAGAAAAGATATGCTGCCTTCAAGCGCACTTGAGAAACTCGTACCTCCGATAACATAATATGGAAATAGCCCTTAGAAAACAAAAATTAGGCTGTGTTGTGAACAATAAGCCCAAATGACTACATCTGAATTCAGCTTATTGTATTGCTACTTGGTATCTAAATGAAATGTTTGTGTCATAAAGTAGGCCGTGAAAATCGAATGATTATGTTTACACTTAGGCCTGTCACGATAACAACTTTTTGTTGTGCGATATATTACCACAGAAATAATTGCGATAAGCCATATTATTGTCATTTTAAGACCATTTTATGCCACTAAATATATAATAATCATAATTTAACAGCATAATAATGCAAGAAGGCCTATACACTTTCAAATGACAACAAACTTTTAATTCTTAAGAATATTTAGATCATGGAAATTAAGCATCAAAATATTAGATACCTTTAAAAAATGTGAATAAAAAGTAAATAAACATTTTCTAACAAAAAATTGAAAAGTAACAAGAAAAATGCACAGAGAACTTGTATGGAGATTTCTCCATCTACAGATTTTCCCCTGACTTTCTTCTCTCTGTAAATTGTAAAGTTCTCTGTAAAAAACACAATACCTACTTAGCAGAAATGTCCATATACACAAGGGCACAGATCCCTAACTAAGGCCATATCTGCAGATGAAACTTTTTTTGTAGAATAATAAAAAAAAAAATTCTGAACTAGCACCTCATGACTACACCATATTATGAACGAGAAGCTGAAAAAGACACAGGCGCAAGTGGAATAAAAAACACATGGTTATATTCACTTTTATGTAAATATCATGGGCAATATATTGCATCACGAAAAATGCACATATATTGTGTGATAAGTTGATATATTGATTATTGCGACAGGTCTATTTACACTAGTTGCATGTTTGTAATACAGCATGTACAATTAAATTAACTTCAAAATCATTGCAAAATAATTTATTATAATTCACTACCGATTTGCTTTCTGCCCGCTGACCTATATATAAAAAATATTTCTGCCATATTTATCGGTTATTGTCCAGCAGTGTATCTGATTTCTAAGCCAATTAAAAGCTAGAAATAAGAGAAAATAAGTTGCCTATACACTACCAGTCAAAAGTTTTTGAATATTAAGATTTGGTATGTTTTTTAAAGAAGTCTCTTCTGCTCAGAAAACCTGCATTTATTTGAACCAAAGTAGGCCTACAGCAAAACAGTAACATTTTGAAATATTTTCACTATTTAAAATAACTTTTTTCTATTTGAATACATTTTAAAATGCAATTTATTGTGATTTCAAAGCTGAATTTTTTACATCATTACTCCAGTCGCATGATCTTTCAGAAATCATTCTTATATTCTGATTTGCTGCTAAAAAAACATTTATTGTTATGACGATCTTGAAAACAGCTGAGTAGAATTTCTCAGGTTTCTTTGATGAATTTGATCAGCATTTATCTGAAATAGAAATCTGAACATTATAAATGTCTTTATCATCACTTTTGATCAATTTAAACCATCCTTGCTAAATAAAAGTATTAATTTCTATAATTTATTTTCCAAAATAAATAAATCAATTAAAATAAAATAATAATTATACTTACTAAGCTTTTGAATGGTATTGTGTATAATGTTACAAACGCTTTTTATTTCAGATAAATGCTGATCTTTGGATCTTTCTATTCATCAAAGAATCCTTGAAAAATGTACATAACTGTTTTAAATATCAATAATAATAATTAAACATGTTTCTTGAGCAGAAAATCAGCATATCAGAATGATTTCTGAAGGATCATCTGACACAAGACAGGAGTAATAATGCTGAAAATTCAGCTTTGATCACAGCAATCAATTACATTTGACAATATATTCAAATAGAAAGCAGCTGTTGTACATAATACAACTATTTTGGATCAAATCAATGCAGGCTTAGTGAGTAGAAGAGGCTTCTTTAAAAAAACACATTACAAATCTTACTGTTCAAAAACTTTTGACTGAACACAGAACAGATTATAGACATGTTATATTGTAATGTGATATATACAGGTATATATATATATACATTACATTTGGTTCTTGCTTTAAACATGGTTGTATTGAGAAAAATGTCAAGACTTGACTTGTTCTTTGAATCACTGACGTTTACACTAACCTCTGCTCCTTGTCCCTGTATTTTAAAATTTCATTGTTCATATCAACATCGCTATTTCATTTTGAATCTGTATGTTACTTTATATTAAAGGAACTGAGCTGTCTGGTACAGTATCATCCCACTAGATGGCAGCACATGCTCAGAAAATGGAGCTATTGTGTTCAGATTCCTTTCTTCATGTCAGATGTTAAGACAAACAGAACATGCAAATAGAGTTGTTCATGTGAGCACAGCAGTTACAATTTCACAATGAACATTGCTTTTTTTGTACACTTGGGCTGCAGTGGATCTCAACTTAGTGGGTCATGCCCCAAAATTGAGTCACAGGTCTGTTCTGATGTTGTTGTGGACAGCAGGGAAAAACAGTGCTTAATACAAATAAGCTATGATGGCAAATTAAATAAGCTTATCAAAGGGACAACACATTTACCATGTCTTTTCTGGGTCATATCATGGACCACATGGTTTGTGCTGACCTCCATCAAATGTGCATTTGATGATGCCATCAAAATTCTATTTTGTAGAAGTATATTTTAGGTACTATGTTGTTGCCAGTTGATATGCAGTAAAATTGCAGGATTAGCAGACTATAATGTTAATTTGCATTTTTTTATTGTATTGTGAACACTATGTATTTCTATAACAATTTTGTATTTTCTCTGTTCTCTTTTCTACAGAATTTGTGGTTTCACCTTGGCTGAGATTTGGTTGGCCAACATGAGATTCTCTCTGGAACAGTCCATAAATCACAGGTCCAAAAAATGGCCACAGGACCTTCTATCAGCCAATGGAGGAAGATCAAGACACGGGTGGCTGGATGTTATCTGTGCCGGAGTAGATGGAGAGGACCGAGGTCAGTTGGCATTAAGTTGTCTTCACTGTAGGGGTGTGCGATATTGAAAAAAAATTATATCTAGATATTTTTTGGGATTTTTTCGATAACGATAATTAGACAATATTTTGCAAAGTTTGTTACTGTGCTGATATCTGACTACTGTGGACAGCTGCAGTTTATGATATTCTTCATATTCTGTGTGCTCAGTTCACATCAGTAATACAATTAATCTTTTCATTTAAGTTTAAATAGATTTTTGCCTTTTAATAAAGTTTTTTTTTTTCTAAAAGTGTATATCTTTTGAGTCAAATTGTTACATGTAATCAGTCAATTAAGATAATACACATTTAGGCTGTTACTAAACAAATGAAACCAGAATCATCAAAATTAATCTCTGCAGAAGTTGCATCTGAAGATGTATTTACACACTATTTAATGCAGCTCAGAGGGACATGGAGTGCTTTAACCAGTTACAAGTGCATCATTTTACGTTTTAAACATAAAACATTGAATACTGCTATTTAAAATTATAAAAAAAATGAAAATAGACTTTAAAAGTGAAATTAAACCGCCAGCAGGTGGCAGCACGTCACTGTTAACAAGTGAGTCATTGCGACTGAACCGAATTATTTAAACGGTTCATTGATTCATTCATGAACGAATCACTGTCATGTTGCTCAGAGACGCAAAACAGTGCTGTAGCTGTTTAGAATAATTTTTGTCGGCGAAATGCAGCAAAAATAGGCAATATGGTGTCTAAAATGTAAGTCTCTTGATATTAGCTTATTGTTTATTGAACTGTTGTATAAAGTCAATATCACATTTGTAATCGTGCTTATTTTTGGAGAAAAAACTGCACTCTTTGTGTGATTTTAATCATATGAAACGTAAATATATACATTTTCTGCCCCATATCTTGAATTTTGCGATCACTCTTAATGCATTTTAATCGACTGAACCATGCAGTGAAAGAACACGCTCTAAATGCGCGCGTGCACTGTTTAACTCCTTCGTCGCCACTTAGGCTAGCTGTTTTGTTGGGTTTTTGCAAAATACTCGATGTTGTCAAATTGCACATCGTTAAAACAACAATTACGATATTATCGCAGACGATATATATCGCACACCCCTACTTCACTGTCACATGATCCTACAGAAATCATTCTAATATCCTGATTTAATGTTTAAGAAACATCTCTTTATCATCAATGTTGAAAACATTTGCTTAATATTATTGTGGAAACTGAAACATAGAAAGTTCAAAAGAAACCACATTTATTCCAAATTTTCTGTCTTGCATTATTGCTGAGTAAAAGTATAAATCTCTTAAAATATCTGACTGACCCCAAACATTTGAACTGTAGTGCAGGGCTCGCAAAATGTCAAAATCCCCGGTAGCCCTTCGGGCATGTACTCTTCAGATTTTGGTAGCCCGAAAATGAATTTAACTAGCCCAAATAAAAAAAGACACTTTTTTTAAAATATAGAAAATCAGATAAGTCTAAATGTCAATCAAAAAAATGTTCAATGCACAAATATCAACAAATACCAATTAAATAATTTTATTTCACCATTTACAGTCTGCTGAATTTTCCAAAATCAATTTATGAACCTTTTTTAAGAGCTGCACAAGTAAAATAAACACAGTATGAGTGGGGTTGGTATCTATGATATCTATGGTAACATTTTAAGCCATAAAATTACATGATTTACAGTTTAGTTACAAGTTTTCACACACACACAAAATCTTATAAAATGGCATTTCAGCTTTTAAACAATTATGAAAAGAAATGTCTTAATTGTTTAGATTTTTAGAAGGCACATTAACGTCATTCAACATTTACAAGCTATGTTTGCTGCATAAAAACATGGGTCGATATTCGCATTGATCTTAACGTAAGATAGGCACACTGTAAATGCAAATTCACTCTCTGCCTCGAGGTGGCGCTTTATGAGCAAATAGCGGCTTCTCCGGTATTTAACAGCTGTAGACAAAACAGCACCGCACTCATATACGCTGCTTTAACAGGCATTATAGGTAAGATGAAATGAAAATGCCAACTGAAGACAGACGGTTCCCTTCAGAGACACCAGAAACACCAGCACCACATTTTGACTTTGAAATGTGCAGAGTTCATATTTATTCAATGATATTGCCTTTTGAAGTTTAATCCAACCAGATCGCGATTCTTGTCTTTCCATCTCCAACTGCAAGACCTCTTAAAATTGTAATTAAGACTTTTCTTATACCATTTAACGTATTTAAACCGTTTTATGGCCTTACATTTTATACAACTAAAATGAGAGTTTAAGGACCTGCAGAAGCCCTGCATTTTAAGATAGCCCGACGGCAGGGCACTAGAATCACTTGCTTCCTTATTTGTGCAAAGTATATCTAGTCTTTCAACTTAGGTCTTAACTGGAAAAATAAACCGGTTATTTTATTTGGAGCCAGACATGATACCAGTAGATCACACGGAAATGATGTGATGTAACCAGGGGTTAAAGTAAAAAAAAAAATCCTAAACCTGATTTTTTTTCCCGGGTGCGGGTTTGGTTGCGGCGGTGGACACATTCACTGGGTTATTTAACACACACAAAAAAACATTATTTGAACGATTTTCCATGAAACTAACTAAGGCTCAGACTACTGAAATAGTTTTGTTCAAAATAAATAATGCTAAATTAAACACTAGGACATGAATATAAAATAGGAAATATACAAAGACAGTTTACTACAGAAAACTACAGTTCAGTTCAATTAATAACAACAAAAACAATAAAATGCTCCAAGAACTGCAAAATGAAATTCACTTAAAATGCAAATTCAAGATTTCAGAGATCTCGTTATCTATGATATCTATGGTAACATTTTAAGCCATAACATTACATGATTTACAGTTTAGTTACAAGTTTTCACACACAAAAAAACGTATAAAATGGCATTTCAGCTTTTAAACCATTATGAAAAGAAATGTCTTAATTGTTTAGATTTTTAGAAGGCACATTAACGTCATTCAACGTTTACAGCTATGTTTGCTGCATAAAAACATGGGTCGATATTCGCATTGATTTTAACGTAAGATAGGCACACTGTAAATGTAAATTCACTCTCTGTCACGAGGTGGCGCTTTATGAGCAAATAGCGGCTTCTCCGGTATTTTAACAGCTGTAGACAACAGCACCGCACTCATATACGCTGCTTTAACAGGCATTATAGGTAAGATGAATTAAAATGCCAACTGAAGACAGACGGTTCCCTTCAGAGACACCAGAAACATCAGCACCACGTTTTGACTTTGAAATGTGCAGAGTTCATATTTATTCAATGATATTGCCTTTTGAAGTTTAATCCAACCAGATCGCGATTCTTGTCTTTCCGTCACCAACTGCAAGACCTCTTGAAATTGTAATTAAGACTTTTCTTATACCATTTAATGTATTTAAACTGTTTTGTGGCCTTACATTTTATACAACTAAAATGAGAGTTTAAGGAAGCCCTGC
The DNA here is from genome assembly GCA_027564155.1 of Gymnocypris eckloni scoliostomus. Lineage (NCBI taxonomy): Eukaryota > Metazoa > Chordata > Actinopteri > Cypriniformes > Cyprinidae > Gymnocypris > Gymnocypris eckloni. The sequence goes on along the minus strand of CM050413.1, from coordinate 31,360,834 downwards.
ATTTTAAGATAGCCCGACGGGCAGGGCACTAGAATCACTTGCTTCCTTATTTGTGCAAAGTATATCTAGTATTTCAACTTAGGTCTTTACCGGAAAAATAAACCGGTTAGTTTATTTGGAGCCAGACATGATACCAGTAAAGCACACGGAAATTATGTGATGTAACCAGGGGTTAAAGTAAAAAAAATCCTAAACCTGATTTTTTTCCCCGGGTGCGGGTTTGGTTGCGGCGGTGGACACATTCACTGGGTTATTTAACACACACAAAAAAACATTATTTGAACGATTTTCCATGAAACTAACTAAGGCTCAGACTACTGAAATAGTTTTGTTCAAAATAAATAATGCTAAATTAAACACTAGGACATGAATATAAAATAGGAAATATACAAAGACAGTTTACTACAGAAAACTACAGTTCAGTTCAATTAATAACAACAAAAACAATAAAATGCTCCAAGAACTGGAAACTTAAAATAGTTCGTACAGATACTGCAAAATGAAATTCCAGGACTTTCAAGTACTTTTCAAGCAATTCAAGATTTCAGAGATCTCACTTATCAAACAACATCATTATTATCTTACAAATTCTAATTAATAAACTAATACAACAAAATGGTACAAATAAAGTGCAGCACATGCAAAGAATGCAATGACTGTGGCAACTTTACCATTCGAAAGGAATCTATTGCAAAACTATCACTTTTCTTATTCCTTATGATTGACCTAAATAATAAAATCTATATCGTACACTTGGAAAATTATGAGCTATATCACCGCTTATCAACACTAGGGTTGTGACAATGAAGAACAATACTTTTTATTTGTCACATACACAATTATACAGAGTATAACCAGCAGTGAAATGTGTGCTCTGCATTTAACCCATCCAAGTGCACACACACACCTGGAGCAGTGGGCAGCCAATGCTGTGGCGCCCGGGGAGCCGAGATTCGAACCCACAACCTCGGGTTACAAGTCCAACGCTCTATCCATTAGCTCACGAGATGAGACAAAATACAGACACCTGGTTCATGATATTTTAATACTATTTTAAAGAAATTTGTCTTTCAATAAAAGTAAACAATTCAACGACGTTTAAATCCATTTAATTTCACATGTAAACTCAGACCGAGGGTTTAAACTTTAATTTTGAAATCGCATATAGAAATATGTTGATGTATTGTTCTGTGTTGGCATAGGTTTATTAATGATTTACGTTACAAATCTAGTGAGATAATGCTCACTGTTTTTCCAGATGACCGCTAAGTAACCCAAACTCACAGCATATGCAGAGGAAGAGTTTAGCGCCTTTCACACATATTGTTACAGTCTTTACTGGTAAATTACCATTAAGAGATCATGTGTGAACAGTGCCTTTTTTGAAAATATTTCTGACTATTGTTTTTATGGAGCTGATGTGATTACTATGAGCTGTTTCTAAAGCTCTGCTACTTTTTAAATAGCTTTTCTATGTAAATATGCGCTAGAGTGACATCTTTGACCATTGCACCACGCAGCTTTTTCAGCACGTCACGCTTGAGACCCAGAGGTTTCTTCTCCATTCATCAGATTGGCTAGTATTGTTAGTTTGGTTGAGAGTGAATGCGGTGCGGTGTTCCTCTCATAATATTGGTAGGCGAACTTGTGAACTCGAACATGATTTCAACAAGTTTTTTAAATGTAGGACTATCTTTTTTTTTCACAGCCGAACGCCACACGCCGGAGATCCGGCACGGTGCCGAAGAATTTTAAGCCCTGTGAAACTGTCTGTTTAGCAATGTTTACATGCACTGAAACACAGGAACGCACAACCAGTTCATCTGCCTTGAAAATGAGTTCCACCTTAATAGGACGAGTGAGAAACCTTTACACATCAAACATTTACACTGAAGAATTGAAGTGTGCTTTAACTAAAATGTAAATGTTGCCTGAACACTCGTCTGCTACACTTCCATTTTAAGGATGTCACTATAAATATTTTTATTTTAAATGAGCGACAGGTCAACATTATTTTCTGTGGTACCCTTACCAAAAATAAATTTGTTTACTTCAAGTTTATTTTATTAAGTATACGTAAGTAAAGTTCAATTATATTTTGAAGTATACTTTATGTAGTAAGTATACAAATATCAGTGTACTAATATTATACTTGTAAGTGTACTATTTCAATTCTCCTTGGGACTAAATTGGCCCACTTTCTAGTATATAAAAACATACTTTAAGTATAAAAGTAGTAAACTTTGAGTACACAACTATACATCATTCTTTTAAGCTTGCATTGCAACTATACTAAAAGTGAACTTATATGTATACTGGTAGTTTACTAATTAAAAACTTAATTAGTTTACTCTCAGTAAACTGCTAGTTTAGTAATTTTATACTACAAGTATACTCGTAAGTTTTCTTTAAATGTGTCATTTAATGCTACATGCACTCTTTTAAGTTGTTTGAACTAAAATGTGTGTTGGCAATGTGTGTACACAACCACCCTATAATGATAAAAATCCACTATTTTTTTTTTTTTTTACTAAAATCTTTACCCCTTTCTCAAATCGAGCCGTCTGTCCGTGTGACATCACACGGACGGAGGCCCCTACCTCGATTGTTGATTGACAGTAGCATTTTAGCACAGACTGCACTGGTGTCTTATGCCTGTTTCACACATGCTCCATCTGCAGTGTGTATGTAGTCCGTGTGGGTTACGTATGCGGAAGCAGCATGGACTCATTGAGCTTTCCCACAGGACGCGTTTGCAGTCCACTCCTGATCCGTGGCTGTTTACCACAATCACAACATTTATCCATTATTTTGATTACAAATCCAAACGTTGTTTAGCCTATACTGAAAGTGCTTTTCAGCATTGTGATCCTCTTTTATCACAGTACAGTTACACAATCTTTCATAGACATATTCACGTTTAAACTCAATTAATATAAATAACGTATTAAATGCATTTGGCTTCTAGATTTGTATATTAAGTTGCTCAAGCAAGTGCAAACACATTTAAACACAGCATATACTTTTCACAAATACTTTAAATTAAAACTTTGCACTGACAGAAACGGTCGGCTCTCCTGCCTTTACATTTAAATCTTCATTACAAACAGTCCCGAGGGTCTTAAAGAACTTTGTTTTTCTACCTCCACAAGCCACAAGTGCATATATTGCCTTGTTTATCTAAAAGTGCGCTTTTATTTGTTTTAAACCGAGCCAAAAAGCCTGTGAAACACAGTAGACTTTAATTATATCTATTTATTGTGAAATTACAAAATTTTCATGTCAATCCCTGTTAATTTTTACCGTGAACAACGCTGTCACTTTAATTCAGCGCATGCAGCATAGAAAAATAGACTCTGTGCGGAAACGATAGCTGCACTGCTGCAGCTGCACCGCTCTTGGAACGCACTTCCGGACCGCAACCTCGTGCAGTCTGAACACTCTGATCCGTTGACATGGGTCACCTCCTGGTTATCTCCTTCGATAAATACCCTTGTTTGCCCACTTACGCCTGTGTCTCCTAGCCTGTGTCGTGACAGTAATACTATCATTACATTATGTAATATTTCTGTCACAGTTTCTTCAAGTTAAATCAAACTTTTATTTTGATGGGTTATTGTGAATACCTTTACGTTTCTCTGGTTATGTTATATGACAATAGTTTCTGAGACTCTCAGAGCAGTTCTAGATATTATGTTCATGTGATCATGTACTCGTATGTTGAGGCTGAAAACACTGCGAGCATCATGCACACTTCAGTATGTGTGCAGTAAACAAAACCACTCGTCTAAATCATTCATTCACACAGAGACACGCAGAACGTGCAGGATTCATATTTAAATTGTGTTTTTCCAGCATAAAGGTTTACTCCACTCCAAAATTAAAATGTATTTAAGCTTTTACGGGTTTGGAACAACATGGGGATAAGTGATTAATGACAATTTTCATTTTGGGGTGGAGTAACCCTTTAATATTCAAAGACACTAGTCCATATCTCTTTTTTATTTAAGTGCACTGACTAGGGGTGCAAGAAAATATCGATACACGTGAGTATCGCAATATTTTGTTTGGCGATGCTGTATACATTTTCAAAAACGGAATATCGATATTTAAAAATAAATAAATCATACAGGATTCATGGCAGTTGTTTCGTTTTGAGTTCATATCCCGAACGCTAGAGAGCAGTCTTCATCTCTTTACGTAAACAGTGCCAGGAAATACTATTGAAAGAATGGTTCCAGTACTTGTTTCGGTGTACAAAGCTGATGTGTGGCGTCATTTGGGCTTTAGTGGTAACACTTAACACGTCCTGTGTGAAAAGCCTTGCAGGGTTGCTGCGCGGCTGCAAATTTCATGTTGGGGACGTTTTGTGCAGTTTGGGCGGTGCTCTTGTCGCATTCTCTGCAATTCCACGCAGAACATAAATACAAACTGAAAAATCAGTGAAATCCAAGTTGAAAGGTTCTGAGAATGTTCAACTTCTGCAGGGCTCGACAATAAGGACTGCCCGATGGCCAGCGTAAAGGACGCTCAGGACAGTAGATGGATTTGTCGCTTTCCCGTTCGGGCCACTGCAACGTCGTGATATATATATATATAGTATATCACTAAAAATATATCCTATTTCTAAAATAAGATACATCCCAATATATCACCTTGCTTACAGTATCACATTATATCGTATCGCCACCCCTGTATCGTGAAACGTATCTTATCGCCAGATTCTTGCAATACACAGTCCCAGTACTGACCTACTTTTGATTAATTTATCCAAAATTTGGCAAATTCAGTGATATTCTGCATTACAGTAAATTCTGTTTTTATGACTGGATTCTGCAATTCTGTCCGCATTTGCCACATTGCGGAAATCATAGGGCCCTAAGTTAGGAAGAGACGGTCTTACTGACAAGTTAGGTGACCAATCAAATCATAATTGTCTAAAATATTAAATAGTTTGTAGTTTGCCTCAGAAAACAAATAGGCATACATTATAAAGTAATCTCGTGTTTTTTTTGTTAAAAATATTCATTTAAATTATTGGTATGTAAAAAAAAAATTATATAAAATGTGCCTACATCATTTTCCTTATGTCTTTCAAAATTAAAAGTCAAAGGCAAATTAAGTAAATGTATTTCAGTGCTTTAAATAAAATTGATATATAGAAGATAACTGCATTTAGCAGAAGGTAGTGTGTACGTGGCCAAAGATAATGTCTTGTGGTTTGAAATGTTTGTCAATATATTATCTGAGAGAAAATTGTAGAGTTTCAATAAGCCAGTATGAGGTATTGTGTATGTGAAATGGGAGTCACTGAGAAAGTGTGTCCTTCAGGAACAGAGAGATGAATCTAGGGCTGCAGCTAACGATTATTATTATTTTTTTACTGTCGACTAATCTATCAATTGATTTTTCGATTAAACGACTAATCTATTGATTATTTTTCAATTCATCTATTATTTTCTCATCAGTTGATGAATTCTTTAGTTAAACTATCAATAATAATAACAGTAACTTCTGCTATTAATCTTTTATTTTATTCAAACGTTTTCTCATAATTAATACTTCACAAAAAAATTCAATTCTAATAACAACAACAACAACAACAAAGAAAGAAAGAAAATAACAATAAAAAAGGAAAGATACTAACAAGAAAAGAGAGAAAATGAAATATAAATAAATAATTAATAAAATATAAAAAATAAGAAAAGAGAGAAAATTCTAATTAATAACAATAAATAATTAATAAAATAAAAATAAAGACAGATAATAACAATAAGAGAGAGAAAAGGAAATAATACATAATTAATGAAAAATAAAAATGAAACAAAGAAAATAAAAATAAATAACAAATAAGAAAAGAGAAAAATTTAAATAATATCAATAAATAATTAATAATAAAAAAATAAAAATAAAGAAAGAATTATTACAGGGCAGTGATACAATCAATAGAAATGCACATTATTTTGCATTCACAGTTCTGTTTGGGACTTTAAAGGTTTTATTTATTCAGCAGATTTAACATCTGCTTGAATACATATCTATATATGAATGAACAGCTGAAGTCACAACCGCATTCAGGACACTAGAGCGACAGAATCAAAAATGGCGTCATAACACCGGGAATTTTTATCACAGCTGACAGCCCGTTTTTAAATAAATTAGCCCAGTCGAAGCTTGTCCTATCCATCACACAGTTAAACAACTAACAATGACTTTAAATGCTTAGTTAGCGAGTGCAGAGAGCGCGATTGGTGCACGTGTCTCAGAGCTCGAGCGATCACGTGCACTGCACTGACAGCAGCTCTGGTTTAAGATGAACGTGAATCATTTCTCTCTCTCCGTCTCTGTGAGTGCATTAAACCTGTCATGATTATATAGTCAACTCGATGTCCCGTGCTGTTCCGCTCATTCAGCGCAGTTTTGAATGCGGTTGTGAATCCTGACAATGTAAAGGTGTCAGTTCGGCTATATATATAAATATATTTATGCGGTTCTGATGGTCTTATGATAATACAATGCTCTATGAACGCTCTATGAAGTAAAGTGTTGCCATACTAGCCTTTAACTTCTGCTTTAGAATCTTGTTTGTGTTAAACATGGCAGAGATAACTGCAGGCTCGCGCAATGGACGCCTAAAGGTGTGACGCATCGACGCACTCCATGCTAATCGACGTATTTTTATAATCGACGTAATCGATGACGTCGATGAATCGCTGCAGCCCTAGCTGAATGTGTCGTCTGTGGATTAGGCCGGAAGCTGTTGTATGTGATTGTGAACTGGGCCATAGAGCAGGGTGAAGTGAATTAGATTGTGTGAGAGAGTTATTGCAGTGCTTCTAGTAAACGTATGGTGTCATGCTGCTATCAGGACATTGTATCAATCACCATGACAAGATTGTCAATCACCTGCCATCTCTGCACTGTCCTCACACTGTCACCTTTGAACACACACGCACATGACTCTCTCCTTGAAAATCTTGAGTGACACAACTCTTCCCAAGGCTGGATATCAGATGGAGCAGGACCGAGTCACCATAAAGCATTTGTTCTTTTCACCTTCTTCATTCATTATTTTACTCCACTTTAATATCCAGCCTGGTTTTCGTTTGACAGACAGACAGACAGATAGACAGATAGACAGATAGACAGATAGACAGATAGATAGATAGATAGATAGATAGATAGATAGATAGATAGATAGATCATTTGCTGGATCAGATGTTAATTTGCTGTTACATTCAGATATGTCAGGTTTGGCTTATTTTATGGCATGCCCATCAAAGGCTGACTTAATTGTATGGTCTTGACAGAAGGATGGAGAGGAAGGAAGGAAAAGAAACATAAAAAACAGCGATATTAGCTGAGTCAGTAGTGTGGGTAGATATCCTGTACACACCTCCTCATAGCGAGGAGAAAAGAACATGATGTCACTCTGAGAAGAATAAATGGATGGATGATGTCACACTTGCTACCCACCTCCTGAAGGGCGTGTGTGTGTGTGTGTGTGTGTGTGTGTGTGTGTGTGTGTGTGTGTGTGTGTGTGTGTGTGTGTGTGTGTGTGTGTGATGATACTCACTCCCCGGTGATATTGAAGAGGACGAGTGTGTGAGACTTGTTGATGAGAAGGAGTAAGTGAAAAGCATGAATAAGCTGCAGAGATGACCGGCAGGGAGTTTATGTAAGTCCTTCATCCTTTATGTAAGTTTTACTTTTTGTATGGTTGGAATCTGTGTGTGTGTGTGTGTGTGTGTGTGTGACAGGGAAGATAACACATAAATGTTATCTGTGTGTATATGTTCTGTGTGTCCTGAGGGGTATCAGGGTCTGTGTGTGAATGTTTCGGTACAGAGGAAGTGATGTATGCCTGAGGCCCAGCTAACCATGAGAAGAATGAGAGGAGCACAGGTGCAGGAGGCCCTGCGGTGATGAAGGGACAGAGACAGAGAGAGCATCTGTAACCTGAGGGTTAAATACCAATGTCGGTGTCTTTAACAACTTGACCAATGGCAAAAAAGAAAAGAAATTGTCTCTTAGTTAAAGATTTAGTTATGCTACTTTACTTTTTGTTATGTTTCTGAGTTAATGTTGATGATTTTAACTTTTGGGTGAAGTATTACTTTACCAAGTTCACCTTATCATCATCACGTTCCCAATTTAACTGAGGAGATGTAAGAATCAAAACCTTCTTCTCGCCCTCCATGTCTTTTGAATGAAAGGAGCTAATCAAAGCCCACCCTCACCCCACACACAGTCACTGCTCTCAGCTCTTTGTGTACCAGGCCTTTGTGTTCAAGAGGCCCTAACAGGGAGAAAGACAGAGAGAGAGAGAGAGAGCACTAGAAGATGCAGGAGAGACTGACTGCTTTGTGATCACATGTTAAAACACGCCACTGTAATTTACCCCGATGCTGCCATGCAGTTTATCAAGAACAGAATTTGACTGTGCGCAAGAATCGAATCCTCACAGTGAACACTGCACACATACACATGTCCCCTGCTTAACCCCGACACAAACAGACATTACCCAGATGCTGCTGCACCCAGTGAAATCAATCATGGCCTGTCCACTTCTCTCCCTCTTTCTCTTTCTTTAGTTGTCTGCCAACCCCCCCCACCCCACATCTCAGTTTATTTTCTGGCATGACTAATAACAGCACATTTTGTTACGAAAGCACCAGCTGAATAGCTGTAAACAGTTCATATATTTACTAGATTTTTATATTTTATATTTACACTATCATTCAAAAGTTTGAGATATTTAATTTTCAGTAAGATATATATATAAATTTTTTAAGTCCCCTCATCAGGGCTGTATTTTTATTTGCATAATATTGTGAAATATTATTGCAATATAAATTCATACATAATATTTTATATATATTGTAAAATACAATTTAAGTTCTTTAACACCCATTACTCCAGTCTTCAGTGTCACATGATCCTTCAGAAATCAGTCTACTATGCTCATTTGGTGAAAAATGATTAATTGGTATTATCAATGTTTAAAACAGCGGTTCAATATTTTTGTGTAAACTGTGATCATTTTTTTTTAAGATTTAGTTTTTATTAATATAAATTTCAAAAGAACAGCATTTATTTAAAATTGAAATCTTTAGTAACATAAATCTGTTGTCACTTTTGATCAATTTAATGTGAATAAAACTTTTTGTGTGAAAAATCCAAACTCCAAACTTTTAAATGGTAGCATATACCATAATTTAAAACTAAAAATGTATTGGAGTTCCTGTATATTTATAATAACGGTATGTGTTAAAATGTATAGTAAAAATAAATAAAGAAATTGATAATAAATGTAAAAATTATAGATTTAAAATTTAAAACTGAGAACTATACTTTAAATAAATTATATTTTTAAATGGATTTATTTATGTATTTATTTATTTATTGCAATGGGGCCCAGTGAAAATGTCACAAGCTGCAAACACGGGTGACCATGCTCAATAAACCCTTTAAAATTAATATTATCAAGCACTGATGTTGCTTCAAAGAAAAAATAGTTGAAGGATGAATATGTCCTTTTTTGTGTGAGAGTAAAAGGCAGTTACCCATTATCCCTCACACAGTATCAGGCAGACATACTGTACAGCTAGTACACAGTGTTCCTTGTGTGTACCTAATAGCTAGGAAAGTTTGACATAGTGCAGCTCATTGACGAATTGGGAGTGAATCTTTTTTAATTCTTTGTGTGGGTTGTGTGAATTGTATGCAGTCTGTTCTGACTTTGTTTTGCTTGCACTCGAGGCACAAAACTAGTCTCGGTCTCTCTCTCTAAGAACTCATTAACCTCTCTTCAGGCTGTGAGCTGAATGACTGAACAGCAGGGTGCTTGTGTCAGCTCCACGTCACTGTGATAATAAGCCATCTAATGCCATGTGTGTATGTGGGACGGCTATTCGGGCGACGGTGGGAGGCAGAGACGTGAACTCAGGACTCGTGACTTGGACTCAAGTCAGAAACGAGTCCCGATTTGGAAGACCTGTGACTCAATATTCCAATATAAAAATACTTGAGACTCGACTTTGACATTATCATAGTTACTAATGACTTCTGGACGAGTCATTGCTGGTGTGAGCTTAGACTCATGCTGATGTTCTGTTCCGGATCAGCATGTATGATGTCCTGAACATAATTAGATTGTAACAACAAAAAACAGGAAAAAACAACATACCAGCTATTTAACTTGAATTGATTTGATTCAAACGAAAATCTGCATTATGAGGTTTGTTTCAAAGTAATTCAGTCATTTGTAATTCTCTGTTTATTCTGTTCTAAAACAGATTGAGTACTTTTAGTTCTGTAAAAATAGAGCGGGCGTAAAAATAGTCTCTAGTATCACATCTTAAATAGTGAGATCTACTCCTCACACATCTGCTTCTCTTTCTGTCATACTTGCACTCACATTAATACCTCTTCATTCATAATGAAGTCTTTGTATTAAAAGGAATGTAAAATCACAGTGTAACCCGGCTCGTGTTGAAGAAGTCAAGAATCAGGAGTGAACAAGGCTTTTATTAGGTAGTTTAACAAAAATAAAGTTCAACACAAATTCCTGTGAGGCTCCCTGCCGTACACAGTCTCTCAGCCCAGCCTTCTGTGTTCCAAAATTGCTCTTCCCCCTTCACAGGTGAAATAAATCACAGCTGCTATATCCGTCTCCCCACCAATCTCTGGAATTAAAGACAGGTGTTAGTCATCATTCACTTGGCCTCCTTATCACCGCTTGTCTCCACACTCGTTCCCCTACTGCAGACTCTGCTCTACCACGCCCCCCTCGCCACACACAGTAACAATCATTATATATATATGAAGAGCTCTTTTCCAAAACGCGATAAACGCCAAATTTAAAAAAAATGAGTTCGTCATGCCATTTTGCTGTGTACTGAACCTATTCACTGCTCCATCAATGTTTCATGCCAAATCGCTATATTTCCTTGTTTAAAATGTACTGCAAGATGCAGTTCTTTTCCAAACCGCTATAAGCGCCGAACCTGTTTTTAGCCTAAATGCGATATATCCTCTCGACCAATCAGAATTCGTTTGATGCAATCCAACATGTTTGTGCTCAGTCTTCAAAATGAGTGCTTTAAACTCTAATAACACTTTTGATGGCCTGGATGAGCCAGTGAGACCTACACCTGGGGGTAGAAAACGCAGACTGGACAAAGAAAATCACAAAAAACAACAAAAAAGAAGGTTCTCAGGTGGCGCGTTAATACCCACTGTGGGATGTCAATGTAACAGATGTGTATACCAGTAAAGGTGGTGTTTAACCGACTGACACTAGAGGCTGTAGCCTTTGGCGTTCCATGTTAGAGCGCTCGCCTGCCGCACCGGAAACCCGGGTTCGAGACCCGTTCGAGATGTCTTTTTTTATGACATAAACCAACATAAAAAAAAAGGATGGATTTGTAGCATTTTGAGAGAAAAAAACAAAACAACTTTGCATTTGTAATCGACAATATTGTTGTTTCATTTAACAATCATTGTTTAACATGTTCAGACTGAGCCAACAGACCAATTTAACAGGATAAATTGAATATTAACAAAATGTATGGGTCTTGGTAAAAAAATGTCATTTTCATGAAAACTATTCAAATGGATTTATAGCGTTTTGGAAAAGAGCTCTTCATATATACATACACATCTGCTCTGATATGTCATTCTAACGGATTTGACTGAAATGCCCACAAAGTCTATAAGTGACTGCATGATGTAACTGTAAATTGAGAACGTAATTAATTTTGGGTTTAATTAGTCAGTTGTTATGGGAGTCCGCCAGAAGCCCAAAGCTCACAGGACAGTACTGGCATAACTTTAATTACCTGTTGTTAATTTTGAAGGCCGTACCCCATTAAAACACACAGACACACTCTGAGTGCCTCTCCACATTGTGTGAGCAGCGTGTTGGAAAGTGACAGATGGATCACTTCAGCAAGCGTAAGCACTCACACTGCCTTGTGAATGTCTGTTCTACAGTAGCTTTGTTCTCGCTGTAGAGAACTGGAGAAATATTGAGACAGACTCTTCAGGATAAGAACAAAGAGCACAGACGCAATCGAACCATGTTTACGTGTGACTGCGTGTTCTCTTCTCTCTCTCGCTGTCTGTTTTTTCTGTTCCTCTGCGTGTTTCTTCTGATAAGAGTCTGTAACAGGCTTATGCTCCTTAAAACCTTTAAAAGAGATTGTCACAGTGTCATTGTTTTCCAGTGAAGATCCTCCCTGCTCTGTCTTACACATTTCTTGTGTGTGTTTTGTCAGTGTGTGTTCTATAGTGCTAATGCAGGACATGATTGGATGTGATGAGATTAGCGAACAGCTTGGATTGGTGGAGTTAGTTTTTGAGTTTGTTGTTGTTGTTGTTGAGAATGCCATGATTCAACTCTCAATGATGCAACATTTTAGCATGTTGATGACATTATGAGCTGTATCTCGTCTGTATGGGGTTATGAGACTGAAAGATAAAAAAAAACATTCATCTATCACTATTATTCTGATATATGCCACTTGAATAAAAACATTTTATTTAATGTTAATTGCTATAGTTTCTCCGTTGAGATGTTTGTAGTTAGTTTTTATATTTATATAAATTGTAATACATATGTAAAGCTGGAATATAAATAATATTTATAAAAATATAAACTGTGTAAATATTTATTCTTGGGCTGCAAAACAATTAATCATGATTAATCGCATTCAAAATAAAAGTTTATGTTTACATATGATATGCACTGTGTATATTTATTATGTATATATAAATACACACATATGTATATGTTTAAAAAAATGTGTGTATATATATATTTATACTTGTATATAATTTATATTTTATATATAAATCTAGCATATTTTCCTTAATATATACATGTATGTGTGTGTATTTACATATACATAATAAATATTCACAGTACACACACATACACTCACCGTCACCGGCCACTTTATTAGCTACACCTGTTCAATTGTTTGGTAACACAAATTGCGAATCAGCCAATCACATGGCAGCAACTCAATGCATTTAGGCATCTAGATGTGGTGAAGACAACTTGAAGTTCAAACCGAGCATCAGAATGGGAAGAAAGAGGATTTAAGTGACTTTGAACGTGGAATGTTTGTTGGTGTCAGACGGGCTGGTCTGAGTATTTCAAATACTGCTGATCTACTGGGATTTTCAAGGATGTAAATGCCTTGTTGATGTCAGAGGTCAGAGGAGAATGGGCAGACTGGTTAAAGATGATAGAACGGCAACAGTAACTCAAATAACCACTCGTTACAACCAAGGTATGCAGAAAACCATCTCTGAACACACAACACATCGAACCCTGAAGTAGATGGAGGCTACAATTCGCACAGGCTCACCAAAATTGGACAATGATAGAAGATTGGAAAAACGTTGACTGGTCTGATGAGTCTCGATTTCTGCTGCAATATTCAGATGGTAGGGTCAGAATTTGTCGTAAAAAACATGGAAGCATGGATTAATGGATTAATCCTGCCTTGTCTCAACGGTTCAGGCTGGTGGTGCTGTAATGGTGGGGGAATATTTTCTTGGCACACTTTGGGCCCCTTAGTAACAATTGAGCATTGTTTAAACACCACAGCCTACCTGAGTATTGTTGCTGACCATGTCCATCCCTTTATGACTACAGTGTACCCATCTTCTGATGGCTACTTCCAGCAGGATAATGCACCATGTCACAAAGCTCAAATCATCTCAGACTGGTTTCTTGAACATGACAATGAGTTCACTTTACTCAAATGGCCTACACACAATAATCTGGTCAGTGAAAAGAAATGGCTCAAGAAAGTGAAAGTGAAGAAAATATCTAGCATCATATGTGCAAACACCACTTGGTTTGATATGTTGTTATCCAAGTGCAGCTTAAGTATTCAAATAGTTTTTTGGGGCTGTCAATATATCTGTTTGTGTTTTCTGTGGTTTGTGTGCAGGTCTGCTGTAGATCAGGCGAACTTAAAGGAGCAATGGTCCCTGTGTCCACTGCTAGCCTTATGTTTTGGTTTGTTTGTGTGTTTTTGCAGGGTACCTTTAAGTCAGGGCCATGGCTTCTGTTGCCATGGTGAACCTGGAATCCAAAAAGCTTAGCTCTCCCTACAGCTCAGGCCCATTACAACATCTCATTGGCTGATTATCCTGCATGGGATTGTGATGCGGGCTGTCAGCCGGCCAATAGGGCACAGACTGAGCGAGGGCTGTTGCTAGGGGGAGTTTCTTGGAAAAGAGTCAGCTGGATATTCTCTCTCTCGCTCTTGCTCTCCCATTGCACTCACTGACTCCATCTCCCCCTCCGTTTCCTCCATCCTGTCTCTCTCTTTTGCACTTGGGCTGGGGGAATAGAGTACATGTTGAAAAATTCACTGAATATTTCATGTTGCTCTTTGGTGTATAGAGCTCTAATGCTGTGTGTGTGTGTGTGTGTGTGTGTGTGTGTGTGCAGAGTTGTTTTGGCTCAGCATTTGTGTGTGTGTGTCTCTGTAAACGTGTGCTTGTGTTTAGTTTCTCATGGGAAAATAATGGTATAGCCATACTCTGTCTGATGTGTGTGTGTGTGTGTGTGTGTGTGTATGTGTGTGTTCAGAGCTAGAGTATCACGTAGGCAAAGTTCCCCTCAGTTACCCCTTCATGCACTGACCTCACACACGGCCTCACACACTCCCCTCCAGAACAAAAGTGCACATATGTAATTAGCAACCAAAATGGGGACTTCCTGTTGACCTGTATTGTTCTAAAATTACTCTATATTAACCCTAACCCCAGTAATTGACATTATTTTGAGGTTAATATAAACATTTTGTCTGTACAAAGCCTTTTTTTTACCTTTAGATTTGGACTTTTGATTAACATTAGTATTCTGTATATTTAGTCCAGTATGTTAGTATGTTCATAAATTTTGCATGCGTTATATATACTATATCTAGGGATGCACTGAAAAGAAAATTCTGGGCTGAAAATTTTTTGGGATGCATTTGGCTGAAAACTAAAATGCTTTTTAATAATTATTTTATTAAATAATGTAAAATTATTTTGTAAAACTAACACAAGCCAATAAAAATAACCACACTTTTATTCAAAGTAAAACAATATAAGATGTGTTAACATAAACACAAATATCCATTAAAGCTATTAAAACAGCGAATTATTTTTATTTTGCTCTTTTTGATTAACATAATTTACATAAGAAATGCATGGATCCATTATATTGATGTACATTTGATGTTTATTTTACTGTTTACGTTCACGCACAACAACCGACTGTGCTTACGAGGATAGGCCTACTCCTCTCAGTGGTTCTCAACCCGCGGCCCGTCACGAATCCGAATGCGGCACACCATACTGAATGTTACAGTCTTATGTGTTGAACATAAATAAAAATAAACTTTCAGTTTTACAATTAGTTTTAGTACTAAATGTACTAAACAAATATAAGCTAGTGTTTTTGTTATGTAAAATAATTTTGTTTTTCATATATTATTTTCAGACATGAGCAGACCTATGTACTCACGTAATTAATGTTAGGCATTTAACGAACACTTACAAGCGCGGACTTTGGCAGAATGAATTCAAATAGTCATCAGCAGCCATTAGTTCTTAGTTATTACAGAAATGTGGCAAAACATCTCTGGAGAGAACCTCAAATTATTAAATTCGAAAATTATTTCCATATTTGGATCAACATAGACTACATTTGTGAACGCACACTTTCTACAATGTCGCGTGTCACGCTTCCGTCAACTTCATTGTGCTGTTACGTATTTAGAGCAGAATTTCACTAAATTGGTTCCCGACCGCATCAGGTGTTTTATTATTGGTGAGTAGAATTATTTATTTAAATAAATGTAATCGTTCAGATATCATAATATTTAGGCTATAAATAATATTCTAAATCTGGTTGGTTTGTATTGATGATGTAATATTTTAATAACATGCCCGTGATTCTTGCACTTGGACCATAGTGTGCCCGGTGGAAAAAAAGGTTGAGAACCACTGCCTCAAGCCATTGGTATTCACCTGCTGTCTGTTCGGGCGCTTCGGGTGTGCGCGAGCATAGAAACGCTCTATCACATCGCGTGAGTACCGCATTGAGATGTCTTGGGCTTAAAATGATTTTTATGTTTAAACTGACAAGACAAAACACTTTCTTGAGGAAGCAGCGCTGGCCTGATCGTTAATATAGTTTTGGGGGGCTGAAACCCAGCTAAAAATGGTTTAGAACCTCCCCTGCTTGTATAGCGTGCGTGATTATACTGAAACATAAAAATATAACCAGTTTACCTGATTCAATGTGATGTCTGTGTCTGAAATAACAACATGCCAATCCGTAGTTGGATTTCTGACACGACTAACTGTAAATCATTTTACTGATACTCCAGCCAACTCTAACTGTCGACTAACAGCGGGAGTCAGATTGCCCCCTAGTGGATGGATAAAGGTTTGCTAGCTCGTATTTATAAATTCTCAAGGGAATGTCTCTGAATTAATTGATTCTCGCGCCCCCCTTGACACCGCCCCACAGTTTGAAAACCCCTGCACTACACCATGTTACAGCACAGTAGCGCTATTGCAAACAGGAACCAGTATACTACATAGACATTTCCTGTCGGCACGTTATTTGAGCGGACTTTGCTTTTCCAATGAGCGTGAGCAGTACACAAATGGAGCGTTCGCATGGGAAGTCAATGGAATGCACATTCATAGAACGGAATATTGTATTATGTATTATATACTATAATATTGTTTTCAAACAGGTTTCCTGAATACTCAGGTTACAGGTGACACATTTTTCCGATTGGCTTAAGCCCAAAGTATACTTCAGCCAGTATACTGCATTTTCCTCTATTGGACAGTTTGAGGAAACATAATAAGCACTAGCAATGGAAGAGAGGGAGCATTGCAAAGAGACTTAAAGTAGGGAACTACCGAAGTGATGTTCTATCACTGTTCATTAGACTATGGCTCTAATGGCGCTTTTCCACTGCATGGTACGGTACGGTTCGGCATGGCTCGGTACGGTACGGTACGGCTCAGTTCGCGTCGGTTTGCGTTTCCACTGCAGTTTAGTACCGCTATAGAGTGGGCGGGATTATTCACGTGTTGTTATAGTGGCGCCGTCTCTACTGCCGTGACATCATCGTAAATGCGCCACAAACAAACTCAGAACAAAGGAAGGAGACGCAATAGTGTTCTTCATTCTCGGCATGTGGATGTTTTTAACAGCAATGGAGAGGTCTATGAGAATGCTTGTGATTTACCCCCAGCAGCAGAGACTGTGGTGCAGTGACACGGGCTGTAGATGAGGAGGGCAGGGATGTTCGTGCAGGTGTGCTGCGTTACTTGATTAGTTAACTATTCATGCAGCGTGTTCTGTAAAGTGAATTATCAATAAACGTTTTAATATTTCAAAATTTACAATGTATCCCTTGTTTTTTTAATTTATGTGATGGTTTTTATAATCGCGACAAGAGGTTCATTACGTGCTCATACAATAATACATATTTAATGTAGTCTGGAGGTACACATTCGATCAGATTGTTTTTAATTGAAGCAAAACAGATACAAAGGTAAAAATATAAACAGAAGACATAATCTGAAAATATAGCAAGTTCAAAAGTATATACATAAGGCTTTTTCCTTCGGCGTCGCGCCATCAAGCTCTCACTGGATCCGCTCCTCGGCTATCAACGAGAGGAACATCTGTTCTTCCTCAACAGACAGTGAAACAGATAATTTGTGGATCATGCAAAAAGGTGAGTTTGTTCAAACAACAGCTGCGTCCGCTCCTTTGCTGGCTGTGCTGATTTAAATCTAGCGGGTCTATGGGTCTCATGTCGCAAGTTCATTGACGCAGTAATGATGATTCTCTCCGGCCAATCAGTGATCAGCAGAGTTTACACGTCACGTTTTGGTAACGGTACGGATCGCTTGGAACCTCGGCTGAAGTGGTACTAAAAAAGTACCAGGTACCAGGTACAGTACCCAGTGGAAAACCCCCCAAAAGTGAACCGAACCGAACCGTACTGTGCCGTACCATGCAGTGGAAAAGCGCCATAAGAGAATAAAGCTTAACTAAAGCTATGTTAGATCAGACCGTGGTAACTGGAAAACAGTCGATTCATTATGTTTCTAATTGTTCATTTTTTTCCCAAGAATCCTTTTCTCATAGTTCTTTCATTATATTAGCCACTCTCTCTAATGCGAGCTTTCCCCTTGGAATCAATTTCTGCTAATGTAAGTTTCCAGTTTCTCTATTACACTACATAAATACACAGACATTACCATAATCCTCTGTGTGTATGTTGATCCATCTGAAAACAATAACACTCTAGTGTCTCCCTCTCTCTCTCTCTCTCTCTCTCTCCTCAAAGCACTCAACTCCACCTCTCTCTCTCCCTCCCTCCTCTCTCTCTCTCTCTCCCTCCCTCCTCTCTCTCTCCCTCCCTCCCTCCTCCCTCCCTCCCTCCTCCTCTCCCTCCCTCCCTCCCTCTCTCTCTCTCCCTCTCTCTCTCCATCGCTCCTGGCACAGACCCAGCTGTGTAAGCTCTTATTACTGTGTGTGTGCCCTGTTTTTTTTTGTTTTCTAGTTATTATAGGTGTGAAGTGAACACCTACTATTGTACAAATGGAGTTTGAGAATATTTTTAGCATTTGAAGATTGAGATTTACTCTGATTCCTGTGTTTAGTTACGTGAAGTTATGTGCAGCAGGCTGATAAGGTGTAGACTGAATATATACGCATTACTGTACTCTGGGTCAGTGAGTTCCTCTGTTATACCAATGCAGATCAGGTTACATAACTCAGCACTTTTCTCAAACACACGTACACAGAGTTTTTTTTGTTTTTACATTTTTACAGAGGTATTCACATATTAATGAACAGTCTATGACCACTTTCTGTGCTGGCTTTAGGAATTGAAATTCCATATTTTAGGTAATATATCTCAAATTAAACTGAAAAATACAGTTTTAAGTTAAGTCAGCTTTATTTATATACCACTTTATACAATAGAGATTGTTTCAAAGCAGCTTAATTGTATTAAGCAGGGAAGTAACAAAATCAGTGATGCCAACCAAATATCAAACAAATCCAAATTCTGCTGTGCAACAGCTCGGCAAAGACCGGCTTTTAAAGTAACTTGAGTAAAAGAAGCAACATTTATGATATTGTTGTAATCTTGATTTTTCTCCATTCAGGTAGATACAAGCAGTTACATGTATGTCAGTCACATACAAAGGAAAAAATCAATGTAAAGGCGAACAACAAGTTGACTGATTTGACTCAAAGAGACTTTATGATCTCTAATTGCTTGCCATTTATTCATAGCAAACTAATCTGTTTCATAAGACCTTGAAACTTCATGTGATGTGTGTGGAAACCCACACAAAGCACTCATGCACACTCTATAACGCACTGCGTGGTACAAGGATAAAAATATCCAGTACTGTAATATATAGCTTGCTTTGGTAAAAGTTAGTCACACACATGTATTCTTGAGTCTGTACCAACATACAGTGTCTTGATGTGTACAGACAGAGATGAAAACTGTCTCTCTGTTATTTTTACTTGTGTTATTTAGTTTTTTTTTCCTGAAGAGCAGAAACACAATGCAGCCCTCTCTTTCTATCTCTCTCTCTCCGCTCCTCCTCCCAGACTCACTCACTGCTCCGGAAAGAAAGATTAGGAGATGACAGGAGACAGAGATGGAGAGAATGCGACAGGAAGAGGAAGAGTAGAGAGAAAAGAGGTTCACAGGTGAGACAGGGTGGCAATTATCAATTGTGAGAGTCAAGGATGGGTGTGTGTGTGTGTTTTCTCAGTGCATGCGGATGAAACTTAAGTAACAGTTTAAGAGAATAAATCTTTCTTTTCTCGCTCTACCTGGAGTTTGATTGACAGACAACATGTGCAGTTGTCATTCAGTGACAGCACTTTGGAACAGTACTTTCTTCCATATGAACCAGCCAATAGATAGATATATAGACAGCCAGATAGATAGATAGAGCCAAAAAATGTGAAGTTGTTTTGCTGGACTTTATTTAATTGAGTGTGTCAATGTTGCAAACTCCAGAAAATGACTCAGTCTTCATGTGATCTCACTCTGCATTACCAGGACTGTTTTTGTTTTTGAGTATTTGTGCTCTGACTTCTGTGGCAGGCCAGGCTTTGCTCATCTTATTGCATCTCACAAAGCGAGAGAGAGATGAAGGGAGTGAAAATTAGTGTCTAAAGCTGGAAAGGGGAAAAATGGAATTCAGAAAAGTGTGTGTGTGTTGGTGACTGTGTGTAATAAAGGTCTGTGAAGGACGGGGTCCCTGCAGTCAAGGGCAAATTGACTGGAGGCATGTGAATTACAGAAGACAGGCTACGTGTGTAACGTTTCTTTCATCTGTCTGCACTCACGTTCCCTCTTTTTCTCAGGTGACTGATTACACACACTCACACACTCTGTTTTTCTCTTAACTGTCTGAGATTCATTCTGCCTCTCTTTGTCTGGCTCTTTGTTCAGCAGTAGCTAAAGTATAGTAGTGTGGAGAGAACAGTCTCGTTTGTATGGCTCATTCTGCATACCTATGCGTGAATGGCAGATATATTTCCAGGTTGTTTGTGGAGGATGCTGTTTCTTGTGTAGAGAGCTCATTCGAGTCCTTGAGTTGAGAAATGTTGGATTTCTCTCTCAAATACAAGTCGAAGTTATATTCAGAAACACATGATTAGGGCTGCAACTGTGCAACAAACGATTATTTTGATAATCGATTAATCTAACGATTATTAGAACGATTAATCGACTAATCATCGATTATTGCACTGCCTAATTTATAGACTTTGATGTAATCACTTCATGTCTTCACAAAATCATATGTGACCCTGGACCACAAAAGCAGTCATAAGGGTCAATTTTATTTAAATTGAGATTTATACATCACCTGAAACCTAGTAAATAATATTTCCATTGATGTATGGTTTGTTATGATAGGACAATATTTGGCTGAGATACAACTATTTGAAAATCTGGAATCTGACGGTGCAAAAAAAATCAAAAATTTAGAAAATCACCTTTAAAGTTGTTCAAATTAAGTTTTTAGCTATGCATATTACTAAATAAAAAATTAAGCTTCAATGGAACATGATCTTTACTTAATATTCTAATGATTTTTGGCATAAAATGAATATAGATAATTTTAACCCGTGCAATGTATTTTTGGCTGTTGCTACAAATATACCTGTGCGAATTATGTCTGATTTTGTGCTCCAGGTTCACATATGTAATTAATTACAATTATTACACAATAAATTGCTAACACTTTAAAATAAAGTTTCATTAGTTAACATTAGTTGACTGCATTAGTTAGCATGATCTAACAATGAACAATACTTCTACAGCATTTATTAATAATCTTAGTTAATTTTAATTTCAGCATTTACTAATACATTATTAAAATCACAAGTCATGTTTGGTTACATTAATTAATACAGTGTCAATTAATATGAACTAATAATGAACGACTATTTATTAAATAACATTAACAAAGATTAATTTATTGTTCATTCATGTTAGGTAATGCATCATAACACCTAACTGTAAAAGCGTTACAATTAATTTATATAAATAAATATATTTGGCCCCCAAAATGAGATGACAGACAGAGAAACTTCTTAATCACCATTTAATTAGCTACTCGACAACAAAAATATTTGTCGAAAAATTTGTATTGTCGATAATGTCGACTAATCGTTTCAGCCCTACACATGATATAGAACATTATATGACACAGACTGCTGCTATATAACAGCCACAACACAAAGAATCAAAAAGCTTTTAGTTGTGGGTTCTAATCCCAGTGGAAAGTTGTATTGCTCAGAGGTTGCTCAGAGTACTGGGTAATGCTAGCTCTCCCATTCTGTCATAATTTACTCACCCTTATGTCATTTGATTCATAACAGATCACAATATGGCTAGTTTTCATGTGCAGATCATCTGTCAACTTAAAAAACTTTATTGATGCACTGAGATTAAAATACATGTGAATACAAATGAAATGTAATAACAAACAAAATAATTATTTTAAATTTGTTGGTGGCAATTACCTTTTTGTCTTGACAAAATAACATTAAAACTAAAATCAATATTTAATTATATCAGTATATAATTTTAAATTCTACAGATGAATTTCAGATCATAGGAACACAGTGTATGCTACCTTTCATGTTTTTAGGTCAGTATGAACATATTATTAATGTTTAGGGTTAGGGTTGTGTTAGGGGATAGAAAATATTGTTTGGTCAGTATAAAAGTAATAGAAGTCTATGGAAAGTCCCCACGTGTGTGTGTGTGTGTGTGTGTGTGTGTGTGTGTTGGAACACCTGCCAGCTGTTTCCAGATGAGTGAATGGAGTATATTTATGCGAGTGTGTGGTTTAGTGTCAACGTACTGCGTCTGTCTGCTAGTCCCAGCGGAGGAAGAGAGTAGTGTGTGTGTGGTTTAAAAAATGAGAGGGGCTCACTGCTTAAAATATACAATGTGCCCGATGAAAGCACTTTCTTTTCCTTCCTTTCAAACTGTCACCAGATTGCTTCACTCTCACATGTAAACACAGAAGTATCTCTCAGTGTGTCTCTGTTTCGTTTGTGATGTTTTGCTGTAGCTGCTGACCTCGGCACATATAGAGGTCTCAAACACTCCCACACACTTACCTGAGATACTGTAACCATTAATCACACGCACAGAACCGGTTCGAGTCTTTTGCAACTGTTTTATCTAGACATGTTAACCTACACACCTCCTCATGTGGAGCACCTTTTCTCTGCAGTGTGTGTGGGTGTTTCTCCTGTGTGTTTTTGTGTGCATATGTGTACAGTGTTTGCCCAGTAGATATAGAGAGGCATATAGAAGTATATGTAACCTAATGCCACAAACCTTTGAATTATACAATCAGACACAATATAACCCACGGCATGTTCTGTGAACTTTTCACTTCTTTCCTCTCTGGTATTTACATTTGCTGTGTGTTTAGATGCATCTTGTTCTATTTTGGTAACTATGTTTGTTTATATCGGTTCCATCTTAGTGCGTATTTATACTTGGTAACTGCATTCTAGCATAAATGTTATTCAAGACAAATTTGGGCGGTTGCAGAGGGCCGGACCAATACACTTAACTAAGCTCTCCCAATATATTTTATATCTCTCTATAAATGGAACATTACAATCATACAATGAAAATGTGGAGCACACAATTACACCAGTTGCTAATGAACATTCACAAAAAAACGGTTTATTTTTTTTGCAGTGTTGAAAAAACTACCATTACAATTTAGAACAAAAAATCAAGTATTTCAAAGATTATGGACGTGACATTCGCAGTCAAATCCTGGAACACACATTCTCATAGATGTAGGCTATTACCAATAGCTATATCGGACCATCTCTTTATATTTTTCTAAACTGCTGAAAATAGAGTCCAGACATCAGTAAAGTATCCGTCAATAAACGATGAGGAAAATAGGATAGGCTACACACATGTGTTACGGACGTGACAAAAAAATCGTTTTTGGGAGACAACGTAGGCCTATTTGTAGACATTCTGTGATTTACAATGCACAGCCCAGAAGCAACAATATCTGCCGAATGGAAAGGGTTGGCTATTCACAACATAAAATATAGCCTACATAGGCTATTTCTTGTTTAAATAAATTAGTTTTTGTGTTTCAGAGGAAAAATCAATATTAAGGACGGACATCTCTCGGACGTGAGAGTTCTGAAAGCGAAATGTATCAGACTATGGAAACGCGTAGCTAAAATGCTTTAAAAACTTTAACAGAGAGGTCTAGCTGGTAGGCTATTTAATAGGGCTGCCCCCAACAACTTAACTAGTCGTTCCTTTAAGTCATTATTAACTAATCGCATGTTTATATTAAAGATAATAATCCAATGAGCTTCAATTCCGCGCTCAAGCACACATATAAAGGTTGCCACCAAGCACAGGCAAAAGTCGCCTAATGATTATGAATTTGTTGGTAAAAAAAGGAGATATTTTAATTAATTATTAATTCGCTCTCATCTCCAGGGTACTGGACACGCCTTTAGAGAGAAATGCAACCTTCATACAGATTACAAAAATCATGAAATATTTGTTTTTGAATTGGTTAATTTAAAAGTTGACATTTTAAACTTTCTGTAGATATAGCCTATTTCACATGTCTGTGAGGCAGCCGTACGATGAGTTTCGGTTCTTTTTTCTGATGCGCTCCAGCTTCAGAGATGCCATAAAGCACGTCCTGGTATCATTATTTAACAAAAGCAAAGTTTTGTTATTTTTATGAGTTTACAAAAATAAAATCAGTTTCGAACTGATTTTAAGTTGTTTCATTATTGACTTTTGATTCACGAATTACCTCATGTGGGCCAGTCAAGGATAGCCAGAGGGCTGGATGTGGCCTGGGGGCCGTACAATGCCCAGGTCTGGTCTAGTCGTTAGTTTGTATTATAATTACTACCTTTACTGTTTCATTTGATTTACTGTGTGTTATGTTGATTGTAGTTTTAGTAAGTTAGTTTAGTTCCCTAGTACCACGCTGATGTCATTAATAAAAACTTAAGTAACTTGATTCTTGTGGGGTCATGAGGGATTTGGGGGTGGGGTAAAGATGAGGGGCGCCCCATGAGATATAAAACATCTTGAAAAAGCAGTTGTAGGAGCGGGTAATATGTTTGTCAGGAAGTGGATCTGTTGTTAGTTTGTATCTGCACCAGCAAACTTATTTTTGTAGTTTGTAGGAAACATGATAAAAGGAACATGAACATGCACGTTGCACATGCATTTTTGCATTCAAAATGCTCTATATGTCGCCCAAGTTCCCGGAACACAGGCACACACACACACACACACATCTCCATCTCTTGTTTCTCTTCTTTTAGCACACACTCATGGCTCTGGTTTTTACTGATAGCATGCAGGTGTGCCATCAATTACACACTTTCCTTCCATCTCACGCACACGCCCCACCGTCTCGCTCTCTCTGTCTGTCTCTCTGTCCCTTGTGTTGTTGGTGTCTGGGGGTAAGGGCCCTATTAGTGCCTCTGTCTGGAGCCTGGAGAAACCCTACACCCGACAGAGATGGAGAGACAGAGCAGGAGAAAAGGGGGGAAATGGGGTAACTTGATCCCTTTGGTTTGTCTATTCAATACAGAGGTCACTTGCCCAGGCACAAAGCATTAATCCTTAAATACACACACACACACACACACACACACACACACAGACAGACTCCTAAACCCTCATTTGTCCTAAAATCCCAGAGCAGTAACATGCAATGTGATGATGTAATTCCAAGCAACAGTACACGGACACTATTGGCACTGCCATCATGAAAATGGTGCCTATGGAATTATGGGCAGCTTCTGTCAAAGGAAAAAATGGCTACTGGCTGTTATACCCTCCGGCACAAAGATATTGTGGATGAGAGAGGAAGTAACTGAAATAGAGGGACAGACAGACAAACAAACAGTGTTTCAATTGAAATTGTGACTTCTGCTTGTAAATCAAGAATGGCTTAGTCATTATTTATAGTTATTTATATGCAAAATTATGTGTTATTTTTGACAATTTTGTGTCAGGATCATGGCGTGAGAATGGTGATTCCCAAACTTTTTGTCAGCCGAACGAACCCCTTTGACCTAAAATATAAACATGAAGTAGCTCTGAGATTTAATATTTCAATAAATGAAATACACATTTGCATGTTCACAGTTTTTTATGATGGTTAGGGTTCACAGA
Organism: Gymnocypris eckloni scoliostomus; assembly: GCA_027564155.1. Classification (NCBI taxonomy): domain Eukaryota; kingdom Metazoa; phylum Chordata; class Actinopteri; order Cypriniformes; family Cyprinidae; genus Gymnocypris; species Gymnocypris eckloni. The sequence goes on along the minus strand of CM050413.1, from coordinate 31,335,026 downwards.
AGCCGATAAGTCCATTTCAGCAAATCAGATCACTTTTTCAGTATGGCTACTTTCACTTTGGATTAATTAATTGGATTGAGTGCATTTCATCAAAGCTGACATAAAAGTGATCGAGAATGGATCTACAAGTTTTCTTAAAACTTGATGAACTGTATATCTTCTTCAGGGCGAAGTAAAAGCTGAAATGTTTTCAAGTTGCAAAAGCAGCTTGTTACAACAGTGTGTGTGTGTGTGTGTGTGTGTGTGTGTGTGTGTGTGTGTGTGTGTGTGTGTGTGTGTGTGTGTGTGTTTATGTGAAGTGTTCATGGGTGATATTTTGAATATTCAAAATATATTGGCGATAGTTTTGCTGGTGGTATAAAACATAGCAACATTGTGAATAGCTTAATGCTCATTTTATTTGGACTTTTAAGTTGCAGATTGGTTTTTGAGATAAAGCGAGTAATAATTGTGATCTCTGCATGTCAACAGCTATAAGGTGAGCCAGTCCATGAAAAAAACGTTTTTTATTCAGCTGGAGTCATCTTATATGAGAGTACATCATTTAAAATTTTAGTAAAGTGCAAATTATTGTTTATATCTAAAACTTTGTTATATGAGAAAAAATACAGAGTTCAAGTTTGTGAATGTTCCTACTTCCTAAGTTGTCATTATAATAGTAGTTTTGCAATGAGGCTTTGACAAAATTGGCTTTAGAGTTGCTTCTGCAGTTTTATTCATTTCTGTGAATCAGTTAAGAAGTTTCAATTAATTGATTCAAAATTCTGATTCATTTATTTATTTTCATCATCATTCAAAGTCATTTTGGGCCATTTTGCATTACACTAAATTTCAACTAAAAATATATATTAATTTGTGTTATTACATTGTTATATATGAGTGTAAATATTATTCTTCCTTGTGTGGACAACAAACCTTAATTTATTTTTTTATATTTGATATAACTTTATTTTTACTTTTATTTAATGTTTTACCATTAACATTTTTAATCCAATTGGCTACTTGGTTTTGTTGAAAATATGGTTCCTCTGATTAAAAATAATCATACTTTTAAGCCATTTCAGAGCAATTACAAAAATATCAGGATTGATTAGAATATTGAATATCATCATTGGCTCGAAAATGTGAGGACCTATTTTGTTAGCTCTGGAAGCTGTTGTATTGTGCTGGTGCTGCAGTGCAGCGTTGTCTGTCTTGCATGGCCTGGTGATCCCCTTTTAGCCGGGGTTTTCCTGCGCGTACGGCCCTGGCCTGGGGCCAGAGCTGCAGCTTGCTCTGCCTGTGCCAGAGTCCCCGGGGCCTGAAAGGACAAAGCTGGTCTCCTTCCAGCTCTCTTAACCCCCAAACGCTGGCACTGCATGAGCTTTATCTGTGCCTCTCGCTCTGGCTCTGATATCGTTTCACTTTGATGGCCTGCTCTATCTCCGGCTCGCACAACCCTCCACACACGCTCTTCCACACACACGCTGCAGCTGCGGTGGCTGCTGTGTGGCAGTGTTTGTGTCTCGCGCTGTGTGTGGCCTCACATCAAACTCGTAGGTATTTTGGTTAATGAATTCTTTGCCCTCACTGTATGCCCGTCTGAGTGGTACCAGCATCTAAGCTGCAGTACCGCCCCGTGCACCACCCACGGCGAGCCCCAGAGAGAGAGAGAGAAGTGCTGTCTGGGGAGCTTATGGTGGTTCTGGTCATGTGTGGTCCTCCATAGTGTTTTAATTAGGTTCTTCTCACTCAGACGGATCATTAGCTATAACTAGTCCAAATCACAGAAACACATGTACACATTTGTAACAAACACACGTATGAGCCTATACAAAAAGACGTCTTTATGGAGACTCATCACAAGAAATGCTCCCAGAAAAATTCTTCTGTGTTAATATGTGCATCTGCACTGCACTATTTGAAACATTTCAACAGTTTACGTTCCCTTTGTCACCGTGTGCAGCACTGTTCAAAAGTTTGGAGTAAGTCGTTTTTTTAAAGACAGAAAGTAATACTTTTATTGAGCAAGGATGCATTAAATTTATCATAAGTGGCTGTAATGACATTTATAATGTTACAAAAGATTTAGGTTTCATTTTCAAATTATGTTTTGTTTAAAGTCCATGTAAAGTCAATATTAAATGTGTGTTCTGAGTTTTACACCATAGAAAAATGTGTTTTTAACCACCCAGCCAAATTTGAATGCTAAAAAATCCCGCCAAGTAAAAAAATAAGGTATCAAAATCTTGAAAAAATAAGCAGTATTCTGTGAGTGCGTGCGTGCGTCTGTCTGTCTGTGTAGAAAAAACTTTTAAGACACCCTGAACCCTCGTGACCTCTGCGTCCAGACGTTCTCCCTTCCCCCATGGCAGTGAAACTCCCATCTGCATTCAACACAACATCACAAACCTACACACAGATTCCAGCAGTCACCATCCCTCCTCTCTCACTCAACACATATTTAGAAAACACTCATGCTTTATCTGCATGTAACATGATGACTTTTACTACACAGCATCTGCAGTTCTGTGTGTTTTGAAATAAAACAGTAAGCCATGTACTGCAGTACTTTTCCACAAATAAGGTCACAATACCAACATTTCAGTAGTTGGATATCAATTATCATTATGACTAGCAAAAACTTGCAGGCTATTTAAACATGCTTCTTGCATTGATGATTTTTGATGTATAATATATATCAAATATAAGTATAACCATAGGTTTAATATAGTATTACATTTTTCAAGTAATCATTCAAGCTAAGTGATAAATGAAGAGATTTCTTTTTTTTATTCCCATCCAAGTCAAGCCAACTGTTTACATTATTGCCCTGCCAAGATGAGCATTTCACAATGAAGTGCATTTGACTATTCACACCTGCTCCATTCACTGCAGTGAAGAAAAGTATATGTACACTTCATTGCTTTTATGAAGTGGCATTCATGTGTTCAAACAGTGCAGCACGGCACTAAAAACGCCAAGGTTATGGGTTCCAATGCATTAAGACGTATACCTTGAATACAATATAAAAAGCATAATGCAATAATAAAAGCATCTGGCAAATGTATAAACCTAAATGTAGTCATCTTTATTTGTTAGATTCACTATTGTGAATGTTGCTGCACTTCTGGATCGAGTGTGGAACTTCTGACACACACACATGAAGTTCTTGTGTGAATATGTGAACTTGCAAACATGCACAGAAGCGCACTGGCAGCTATCACACTTTTAATGATCAGAGCATTTGGAGAATGCTGCATGGGCTCTTTTGGGTGCTTTTCTGAGCGTTAAAATGAGTCATGAAGTACTACATGGTAATGAATCCATCCTGCTGGATATTCATGAAGTTCTCCCTTTTTGTATTCCACAGAAGAAAGAAATTGATTCGGGTTTGGAGTGACATGAGCGTGAGTAAATTGATACAGTTTTCTTTTATGGATGAACTGTCCTTTTACTAGATTTTGTACACTGTGTCCATTTAATGAGTGTGTGAGGGACAGAAATAACAGAAAGGAGGTTTGCAATCCAAGATAAAAGCCAAGGAAAGAGAAACTTCCAAAACTTTAGAGCCTGTCTGTCTCTCTCACATTCTCTCCCTGGAGTCAGACAGGAGCGGGATGGGGGTGGGGGTGGGGACCAGACAGGCCGACGCCCCCTCAACCATAGGTGCCCACAGTGGGAGGGCACACATGTCTCTGTCCAATAGGTGTGCTGCGACAGAGAAACAGTATAGTTTTTCAGTAGTTTGATGGATGTGGCCTAAAGTGACTCAGTCTCTGGTCTGTGTGTGTGTGTGTGTGTGTGTGTGTGTGTGTGTGTGTGTGTGTGTGTGTGTGTGTGTGTGTGTGTGTGTGTTTCTCTTCCGCTCTATTTTTATATTTTTTAGCAGGCCTTTGAACCCAAAAGGTGACTCACTCACTTTCTGTGAACTAGAACCAGTGTGTGTGAAGTAGGGATGTGCATCACCGATCGAGTACTCTGCTGTGACAGTGATGATCGATCATGAAAATGATGATCGTGGAAAAAAAAATCTGATTAGTTATAGCGGCACCCTGAGCTCTGATTGTTTAGCTTCCCACAGCATGCGGTTCAAATTATAGATGTGAAAAGAGAGAGAAGCTTGGCTTTGAAGTCACGTAGTGATGTCTGGGTACATATCTGAATAATCTAATAGAGGATGCACTGGGATATTAACATTTATTTACATGCTGAATGCGCTGCATATTACCTGTGATTAATTTCATGCTCACGCAATGCCTGATATTGAGTTATTTAAGGCAGTCATATTGCTTTTAGATGTTTATTTTTCAAAAATACTGATCCTATAATAATGCAGCAGTGATGTTTTTCGTCATATTTGTTTAACAGTAGGCATATTTCAATTAAAATAGTTTTCGTACTATGGCTTCGAAAACACGCAGGTGATTTTAGGAGTCACTTGACTAACAAATAAGAAAAAGTAACTCAAATTAAAAGTTAAAACTATAAAGATTATATATACACATTTAAGAAGATAAAGAATTTTTTTTTTTTTAATAACATTGCTGCATAATAATCTAACATCTAATCATTGTGTTCATGTTTTTATAGACATGTTTTCATGTCATATTTGTATTTTTAACATTCATTATCAGATATTATCTCCATTACGGCCATGCCCTGCCCCCGATTACTCGATTAATCGTTTTTAGAACCTATCGATGATCGAAATACGAAATTGTCTAAAAAGCCCATCCCTAGTGTGAAGATAAGACAGAAGCAGGGCAGTTGAACACACAACCTTGCACACATTTGTAAACCGCACTCATATATATGCATCCGTGCACACAGTAACTCCCTGAACCCGTGAGGAAAGTCTGCAAGACTCACGTGCTGAGGCGTGTACAGACCAGCAGCATGTGGTTTGTGTTTGTGTGTTTGACCCTTTTTCCCTTCCTCTCTCTTTTTTTCCTGTCCCTCATTCTGTTTGGACTTGTTGCCTTTCCTTTTCCCAACATCCAGCAGCTATCAAAGCACTGACCGAACATCCCAACACACACACACAAATGGCACATTCAGAGCGGTTCACATACTGACTCTTTTGTATGTGAGCTAAGAGAATCCAGATGCACATACCTGTGTGTGTGTGTGTGTGTGTGTGTGTGTGTGTGTGTGTGTGTGTGTGTGTGTGTGTGTGGTATAAGCGCGAGCTGTCTGTTGCTGACTCAGCTGATAGTGAGCTCTTAATAGGGTCTGTAGGACAGATCCGACTGTAGTTTATTAGATCTGTGGGCTTCTGGGCACACATTCAGACCCAAGACATTTTAAACTGAATTGTGTGTGATGAACATTTTGTATGGTTGCTGTGTTATGGAGCTGTCATGGAACAAAACATCCATCACAGGTATAAATTCATTAGAATAGAAAACAGTTATTTTTAGGGATGCACAATATGAACAATTTTAACCAATAACCGATAATTCAGTCCTTCTCATGGCCGATACCAATAAATTCATATTTTTATATTATAATTTTCATATAATCCGTTATATTATAATTTTCATATAAGCCGTGGCCTAGTGGATAGAGCGTTGGACTTGTTGTAACCCGAGGTTGTGGGTTCGAATCTCAGCTCTGGCAGGAATTGTCCTCGACAGAGGTGAGACCCTTGAGCAAGGCACCGAACCCCCACTGCTCCAAGTGTGTGTGCACTTGGATGGGTTAAATGCAGAGAACACATTTGTTTGGGGGCAGATGTGGCCTACTGGATAGAGCGTCAGACTTGTAACCCAAGGTTGTGGTTTCGAATCTCAGCTCTGGCAGGAATTGTCCACAACTGAAGTGAGACCCTTAAACAAGGCACGAAACCCCAACTGCTCCCCGGGCACCGCAGCGTTGGCTGCCCACTGCTCCAGGTGTGTGTGTGTGTGTGTGTGTATGCACTTGGATGGGTTAAATGCAGAGCACAAATTTCACTGCTAGTTATACTCTGTATAATTGTGTATGTGACAAATAAAAAAATGTAATTATAATAAAATAAAAAATATTACATTTAGTAGCTCTAGCCTAGGGCTGGCATTTTAAGGCCTTTTTTTTGCCTGTCCAGTTGAACCCACTCGATGCGGTGCTGCACATTCAAAATATTGCGGAAAACGAGAACATCAATGTGGAGAAGAAGTTGTTTACCTTAAAACTGAAACCAATCTATTATCTCACACAAGAGAGCCCAAAGACATGTCGAATTCATGTAAATTCAACTTACAAAAAATATGTAATTACTAGATTAAGAAATGATCTTAGCGAACGTGCATATTAACACGTAAACACGAACCTTGCGATCATATGATTACATGTTAATATATAACGTGTATCAGCAATGATGAATCTTTGAAGCGGCTCTGACAGAAAGGCTGCGTGTGCCCTGACAGAGACGTGCTGTTTGAGCTATGTGCTCTTTTCCTAAATGCATAACTTACATCTCACAGGTATATTCTCCATCTGTAAATGTTAGAAAGCCATGGAAATATTTTCATTTTGCTGTCAGACGTGCACAAGCTTCTGCGATTCTCCGCTAAACTCCACAGACTTGGTTCTGAACGAGCGCCGCCGCGCGCCAAACATACAGAGCTCAATGAAATAGGAGCGCAATAACTCTGACTAAAATATACATTTAGCTGAAATGTTTGTAGTTGAATATTTTAAACCTACAAGTAAGTGTATTTATATGATAGCACTGTAAAGTTAACTGTAAAGTGACTGCAATGGGGTAATCAAAATAGCCTTTTTACTCAATTAGCCTAATCTGAGCTTTTTTCATTTTTTTGTTCAGTGAATTTAACTCAGCTTTAAAAGCATTATTTTTGTTTTTAGATCGCAATGTTTCAATGTTAGAATGCACTGTGATTGTAACCCTTTTTGCACATTATATATGCCTACATGGTTACATTCACTTTATTTATTTGTTTAATCCAAATACAAAATACCGAGATATGTACCATATACCGCAAATCAGCCAAAAAAAAATTTTTTGGCTCATATTGCCCAGTCCTACTTTTAAGAAATGTGCATTTAGTCATATTTAGCTCTATGCGCACTCTTGTGGCCTCAGAAGAGAAGCCAAAAGCTTTTTCTCCTAACTGAATTTATGCCTTTTAAATTTGAATATAATTCAAATTTTTATCATATTTTGGGGTGGAAATGAGTGTAGTTTTTCAGCCAATTTGACAGCCCATATCTACTCTGGCCTAACTATAATAGCAAACATCAGTTTTGACTCTTCAAAGGTTGTTATTTTTTTGTGTAAGGCACCACAATACTTAGTAATAGAAATGGTTTAACAGAACTATAGTTTATCTGCAATTAAAAACTCATTAATCCTTTAGCACTAAGAGTAAAATATGTCATTTTCACGTTTATTTGACTGTAAAATTCTAACAGAATGTGCTATTTTCAAGTGCAAGGTGTCATTTTTTTTCAGAAAACAGCTGGCTTTGGAAAAAAAGTACAGTTTTTGACCATTAATGTTGTGTGGTGAGTTTGCAAACATAATTTAAATAGACAAAAATGTTTTTTATTTATAAAAAAAGAGAAAATCATGATCAAAATAATACAACACTTCTTACTTCAAAATTCTATTACATATATAAAAAAGTATTTTTGGGACACTGGGTTGCACAGTGTTCATTCAGGAGACTTTTTTGTTCATTCCGCACACATTTACACAAATGCATACATTTACACGCACGGACTCATTATAGCGATGCACACACTACATGTGAAAAAGTCTCACTCAGACTGCTCCCAAAGTCTCATCAAAAATCATCCCAATCGACTTTTGTGCTGTTTACTCCTCATTCACCATGTTTTTGTTAGTTTAGTTTTTTATTTTATGCAATTCAAAACTCCACGCCCCCTATATCTCCATTCAAATTCTCCCTTTCCGCTCTCCCAGAAATCAGCTGTCATTTGTCGACGGAGCAAAAGAAATTACCGTAATAAGCCATATATTGCAAAAAGCGCATATTGTATGCTGTCAGGAGCAATTTGAATTATTTGATGTTGCAAGTTATGATAACATGAATACAGCTTGGTTTTAATGTGTCGGTGCCGACACAGCCGGTTTTAAAAGGTTAAGCAACCGTAAACAAGACAGTGCAACATGGCATAAATTCAGTCATGTATTGAAGTACAAATGATGGATTATGACGAGGATGTTTAGGCAATAATTGCATTGTTCTCTTCATATATATTTAGTCTCAGTGCTACCTGAGGTGCTGTTGCTAACAGCAGTCATATCTTTGTAAAAAACGAAAACAATCGTTAAAATTAGCTTAAGTTCAAAACATAATCAACACAGATTGAATGAAAGACTAATGGTAGAATCGTATACTGATGGAATTAAATGGTATTTAAGATAAAACGCAACATTTAACTACATAAGCTGTAACGTTGTAACGACAACGACACAATATGACGTTGGAATGCCGTTACCATTCCAACAGTGGAGGCTGCTTAAAGTCGTCTCCGGATACTATCATAACCTCGGTTCCTTCTTCTTCATCTTAAAATGTATTGGCGGTTGACAAACAACAAAATAGTGTATTTCCGCCACCAACTGGTATGGAGTGTGGATCATCCTCGGTTCCCTGAGAGTGGAAACGAGACATCACGGAGAAATTCTCAGTTATGGGAACTCCTTCCCTCCAACCTTTCCTGAAGTCCTATTGGCTCACGCCAGTCCAAATGACTGGCCAATTGTCACACATGCAATAATGACAAGCTCGAGGCAGTATAAATGCGGAACCCGCAACAATTACGTCAGAATCTGATACTGAACGCCGATTAGCTGGACGAGCAGCGATCACGGCGACTACCGTGATGTCTCGTTCCCGCTCTCAGGGAACCGAGTTTACAATAGTAACCGGAGACGTTCCCTTATCGAGCTTTCACGAGACATCATGGAGAAATTCTCCGTTATGGGAATGATATTCAATCCCGCCGTGAGAGAGGCTAGGGGCAGCCTGTACAAGTTACACACCAGTGAGATAGAACATACATCATTCCCACCAATAGTGGCTCTCATTGGGCGGGCTCACAGCTGATTGGTGGAGATAAGCCAATGAGCGTCTAAACCCCAGGTATACTTAATTTGCATATTTGGTCAGTGTCTACCATCCAGTGGGAAAGTCTCTGTTTTGACAAGGCCTGGCCCTTCGCTCAACCACCATAGCACACGAAAAGCTGGTCAGATTGCCGAAAGCTGTCCGAACGGTCAATGTAAATCCTCAGTTATAGTCCATCTGCCATAAGACATGCAATCTGAATTTTATGATGTGACGAGAAAACTTTTTGTTCGCAAAGAAAACGTTTTCTTCTCCTCTGTGACACTTCCTGCAAGCGCGTTGATGAGTTCACGAGCAGACCACGACGCAAGCACGCCTCAGATGACGCACGGCGTAAACGCCGAGACCTGCTAACGTTCTCATATCTAGGAGTACGCTGGCCTCAACATCAGCAGGTCGTTTTCATTTTGGGGTGGAGTATCCCTTTAAGAGACTTCTTTCAAAAACATCTTACACACACAAACATTTGAAGTGTAGAGTATGTGTAAACAAAGCAGTATGGCATCTGTCTGTTTTCACCACTAGTATTTTTCTGGTTCGTGTCAATCACAAGTGGTCATTGTTTAACACGGGCATAAACAGGGTTCAAAACAATGAGCCTCATTGCATTAACATTAACTGATATAGTGAGTTGCGCATATAATCATGAAATCAGAGACCCTCCTGCTTGAAATTTGTGACAGTTGGTCACAGGAGACATGCATTTTAGATGCATGTTACTACCAGGTGTAAACAGCAGTGTGTCTCCGTTTACCACTTGTGACCGGATCACATGAGACGGATGTTAATGCCAGGTGTATATGGGCCAAGGTCACACACACATACTGTGCTAGCAATAAAAGTGTGTCAAGTCTATAATTTGTCACATACGCATAGTGCATAGAAAACAAGGGCAGACGTATTCATATTTCATTTGAAACTATGTTAAATGTATTTTTTGTATATTTACGTGTGTGTGTGTGTGTGTGTGTGTGTATTTCAAAACCATTTGCACACCTGTTCACTAGTGAATTTTAAGTATTTACATGCTGTTACATTCTCAAATAACTTTAACATTCACACACACTTGCTCCATCCTACACACACATACACATATGTTTTAACTATCTCTGCAAGCTGTGGATCAGGGCTAGTGGGGAAAGATGAAAAATTAGATGGAAGAGTTGGCCACATAAAAATCCATGCTGCTGCAGGGTCAAAAAGGTCACCTTCATAAAGGTCGAAGTTCATCCAGCCCTGTCATGCTTCAGCACGTGTCCTGAGCAGGTGTCCTAGCAACCGAACTGGAGTGTTTGCTGAGTAAATATGTATTTGGGTGCACAAGCCCGAGCTCACCCACACACACAGACTTTGATGTTTAGGATCCCGGTGGGTTGAGATGTGTGGTGGAAATGTGGAGCAGATTTTCCAGGGACTTTTTTTTTTTTTTTTTTCGGTCTATGTTAGGTCAAAAATAAATCTGTGATCTTTGCCACATTAAAACAGGAAGCAGTGGGCACAGTGGCACTTACTTTGTAGGATGTGTGTGCATTTACTGATGGCGATATTAATTTTCACCCTGTTCCAGTTGTGTTGTTATTTAGGTTGCTAACTATAAACATGTTTATACTTTACCTAACTTTAACTTTCTTAGCAAGATGGCAAGATTTCTTCAAACTGTTGTTCTGCCATTATAGTTAGCATGAATGCTTGAAAGGTTTACGCTAATGTGATAAGCCTGCATAGCTAGTAGCATTTGTGTCCACATAGATTGTAAAACTGATCGTATTGCCTCATTTCAAGCACATATAAATTATTCTAAGTTTAATCATGACCATAAACCAGCAGTTTTAACTACCAGCCCACAAATGTTAGTTTATCCTGAAATTCGACCCTGCAAATGGATTTATTTTTCACCTTTACTGTTAACCTGCATTTCTTGGGATTTTCAAACAGTAGCCTATAATGTAGATGCAAAATAGAAATTAAATTATTGCACGACAATTAATTTTATTCCACAAGGATGCATAATTGATCAAAAGTGACAGTAAAAACAGTTATAATGTTAGAGAAGGTTTCTATTTAAAACATATGCTTTTCTTTGCGACACAGCTTCCACAAAAATAGTAAGCAGCACAACTGTTTTAAACATTGATAATAATAAGAAAAGCACCAAATTGGCATATTACAATAGAAAACAGCCATTTAAAACTTGTAATAATATTAGTTCTGGGCAACAATTAATCATATCCAAAATAAAACTGTGTGTACTGTTTATATTTATTATGTATATATAAAGACACAAACATGCAGTATATATTTTGAAAATATTTGCGTATATATATATATATATATATGAAGAGTTTGGTTCCAAAACACTATAAATCCATTTTGATTAATTTGAGTAAAAATGTGTTTTCTTTACCAAGAAAGTGGCAAGATGAAAGCCACTGTTTTTCTGTGTAAAACTTTCACATAGCATCTTTAGATTATAATAACATTAAAAATTGAAATCCAGATTTTGATTTTCCAAGATTTATTATAAAAACTGATTATTATTGTCCCAAAATGCAATAAATCAATTGAATCAATAAAAAAAAAAGTTATTTTTCATATTGAAACACAATTACACAACAAAGTAAATTGATCCACATATGACAGCCTCTGAACTTGGTCAATACTAATCTTATATACAGGCACTGGACTAAAAATAGCCTACATTCAATCAGTCATCTCCCCTAAATTAATCCAACAGGTTATCTCGTTAATGCTTTAAATTAATTACAACAATAAAATACAATTTCATCATGAACAAGAACATGATCACATTAGACCACAGAAATTCCAAAATGACATTTTCCTTACATTCAACTTCCAAAAGTGCATTTATCTTTGCCATGTTATATTCATATAGTTGGCTAGTGCTATGCGCTGTATATACCAAAATCCTTAATAAAAACACTTACACTGACAAGCTACGCGATACCGCGTTCAATCAAATGCGATTCATCTGCGATTATGAACGCGATATTGTCAGTGATCTACGGCTCAATGTACTACATCCTTGGTGAGCATAAGTGATTTGTTTGAAACGCATTATAAAATCTTACCAACCCCAGACTTACCATTTAAATAACTTAAAATGAATTGCTGCTAAAGTAGCATTTGCTGTTCAACTGGTCCCTAGTAGCCCCCAGGTAACTTGAGTTTGAGACCCTTGGGCTAAACTGTGTGAGAGGAACATGTCCTCATAAACAAAGTCTTGCTTAAAGTTTCACTGTGCTATGTGCATGGATTTGTGTTTAAACATCTGGTTACGGAGGTGTGTAAATGCCTTGTGCAAAACATGTGTCTGTTTCTGCAGGCCAGTCTTGTGCAATACAGCTGTATGTGTGTGGATTTGTGAGCTGTCGTCATGGTTTCTGCTGGTCTACTGAAGTTCCTGCTAATGTTTATTCCTGAGCCTGTTTATCTCATGGTCCACGTGAAATAGACAGTGAAGATGATTGAGTTTGAGCGTGTTACGTGTATATGATTCCTACCGCTGCTTATAGCTTTGCATTGCCTGTGTTGCCAGCATAAGTGGTATTACTAAAAATATCCCATAAACCCGCTCACCTCCTCCTGCACCCCCTGCTGTAAAACCTCCCCACTGTGGATCGCTCCACCCTGTCATGAAATGCTGCCTGCTCCTGCTGCACATTCCACATTGCAGAGCAAACCATCTCCCTGCAGAACCAAAGGGGCTATTACCAAGCAGCCTTTCTTGCTTTACAGTATGCAAATGATATGACATTTTTTATTTTTTCATGTTTTCTAGCATGCACACACTTCAGCAAAAGTTTTACTTTGCATGCATGTGTCTTTGTGTGCAACCGTAGTGCAAATTGAAGTGTGCATGCAAGTCGTCTCCGAGTATGTTTGATTCTTATGTATGGATAAGGTGTGTTTCCATGCATGTGTTTTTATTCCCATGTGAGTGTGTGTTTGGCCAGCTGTGTGGAGGTACATTCTTTAAGCTCCAGGCGGAAGGGGGTTGGAAAACCGAGCAGGCGAATTCCAAATTCCGATTCTCCCTCTGAACATGTCCAGGACTAAACTGCAAACCCAACAAAACTCACGTGGCTCTCTGTTTTTGTCTTTCTTTCTATCCATCTGTTTCTTGTATAAACAGAAGATAGTTTGAGTTGAGAAATAGCAGATTAGGTTATTCTACAGTTTGTTGCTCTGTATTGTTTTAATGCTGTAATCTTGGGATTGGTGTACCGTGATGTCATAATAACATGATGTGCCAGCCCCGCCCCCTTTTTACTCCCAGTAGTCTAAACAGGAAGCACTTTGGCTCCTGTTTTTCAGGGTTACAAATAAACTGTATGTTTCTTGTTATCTTTCTTTTCAGTCTTATTCTTTCTCTATTACAGATTGGGAAAAAGTAATGAGTTAAGTCAGAAGAGAATGGAAAAGTTTAGTTTCACTGTATGATCTTAGTTGCTGTAGGTGTTAGTGCTTTTGTGTGTAGAAGTTAACATGTTTAGTTGGGAGTTTAGCTATGAAAAAAGTAAGCCCATTTTCAGCTGGTATCTGTGGAAAGCAGTAAATACAGGTACACTACCGAGTTTGGTACTTTGTGTATAAGAGACTTCTCAAAATACAATTAAACAGTAATGTTATGAGAAGTATTATTATTTTAATTAATATAATATGCTTCCTAATTGTATATATTATAAAGTGAATTTGATTCATGTGATGACAGTGTTGAATTTTTAGCAGCCTTGCACTAAGGGTAATTCATTTATTTATTTAAAAACAAAGAAGGCCTTACTAGCCACAAACTTTCTGAGTGATAGATTTATTGGAAAATCAATCATTCAAACTACATTTGGAGTTTAAAAGACTGGCTACTTGTTGAACATGCAATTATGCACAATAATAATAAAAAACTTTACAATTCTTCAGCAACATGTCTTTTAAAGAGAGCATCCATTTGATCAAAACATTTGGAACTATTCATACACATTTCATTAACAGAACAACTGACAAACTAACCTATGTACATAATCTTAAATCTGAGACCATATCAATGAAATCTTGCATGTTAATAGCGTTCTGTATCAATTGACCATTTGTGATTGGATACGGATGATAATGTCAGATGTAAACGGGTGCAGAGTGCAGTTAGAAATTACTGTGTTTTTGTGGTCGTGTGTATAATTAAAGGGTGCACTGACACACACATGTCATCAGTGCTGAAGGTGTGAGTATTTTCATCAGGACCGGCTGACTGTGGCAATCTAGCAAACTGAATAGCACTTAACCTTCACCTCACATTCACAGCTGGAATGTGTGCGTGTCACTCAGTGTCTGTGCATTTTGCTGGCACGCATTAATAGATTATTGATGCTCTGTTGTGATGTTTGACAGTCAGATGGAGGTGGAAATGGACCTATAATTTCATGCCGATGCCAGACAGATAACACAAATACTAATTTACATCCTCACAGGGAACGATTTCTCATGGAGAAAAGAGAGAGAATTAGACAAAAGCAAGAATGGATGAGAGAAAGTGATAATAGAGTTTTCTCTATAACACCCCTCTCTCTCTCTCGCTCTCTCTATCTCTCTTTCTGAACAGATGGGTTGAGGTATCAATTTTTCATGAAAAAGGCATTGTGAGAGTCACATGACTGTCTCTCACACAAATACAGGCAATGTCAAATCTTTGTAGAGCTCACATACAGACACTTAGTTTGGAATAGGATAGATGGTTCAAATTATTGTTGTGTGTTGTGTTATTGAATAATGGAATAATTGCATGTTACCTTTTGTGTTTCAAAGAAAGGATGAAAACACCAAGATTATAGTCGTTACATTGAGGTGAATACATTTTGGGCAAATTTGACCGGTACGATTTCAATCAGACAAAAGTGTATACATGACATTTTAAAATGTCAAAAACATTTTATGTCTTAATGAAATCAATCTTTGTGTATAATTATACTATCTTTCAAAAGTTTGTTGCCGGTAGGATTTTGTTTTTGAAAAATATTTCACACTCGCCAAAAAGGTGCATTTATTTGATCAAAAAATATTATTTCAATTTTACATTTCTTCCTGTGGTGGCAAAGCTGAATTTTCAGCAGCTATTACTCATTCTAATAATGAGTTAAATCATATGGCGCTTTTTCCACTGCATGGTGCAGTGCACGGTTCGGCACGGCTCGATGCGATGCAGTGCGGCTCAGTTCGGTCGGTTTGCATTTCCACCGCAGTTTAGTACCGCTATAGAGTGGGCGGGATTATTCACGCGCGTCGTTATAATTGCGCCGCCTCTACTGCCGTGACATCATCGTGCCACAAACAAACTCACAACAAAGAAAGTAGGACGGAATAGTGTTCTTCATTCTCGGCATGTGGATGTTTTTAACAGCAATGGAGAGGTCTATGAATGCTTGTGATTTACCCCCAGCAGCAGAGACTGTGGTGACAGTGACACGGGCTGTATAGGAGGGCAGGGATGTTCGTGCAGGTGTGCTGCGTTACTTGATTAGTTACCTATTCATGCAGCGTGTTCTGTAAAGTGAATTATCAATAAACTTTTGAATATTTCAAAATGTACAATGTATCCCTTGTTTTTTTATTTATGTGATGGTTTTTATAATCGCGGCATTAATCATTTGTCATTTTCAAGAGGTTCATTACGTGCTCATACAATGATACATATTTAATATAGTCTGGAGGTACACTTATTCGATCAGATTGTTTTTAATTGAAGCAAAACACAGATACAGAGGTAAAAATATAAACAGAAAACATACTCTGTAAATATAGAAAGTTCAAAAGTATCATTATATACATAAGGCGTTTTCCTTCGGCGTCGCACCATCAAGCTCTCACTGGATCCGCTCCTCGGCTATCAATGAGAGGAACGTCTGAACTTCCTCAACAGACAACGACACTGCTATTTTGTGGTTGATGCAAAAATGTGCGTTTGTTTAAACAGAAGTTGCGTCCGATCCTTCGCTGGCTGTGCTGATTTAAATCTAGCGGGTAGGACTGTAGAGGAGGGTCTCGTGTCGCAAGTTCAGTGACGCAGTAATGACGATTTTCTCAGGTCAATCAGTGATCAGCAGAGTTTACACGCGTCACGTTTTGGTAACGGATGCGGTTCGCATGGAACCTCGACCATGGTACTAAAAAGTATCAGGTACCAGGTACAGTACCCAGTGGAAAACCCCCAAAAGTGAACCGTGCCGTGCCGTACCATGCAGTGGAAAAGCGCCATTATAATACGTTGTTTTGGTGCTCAAGAAACATTTCTTATTATTATCATTGTTGAAAACAATGCTTAATATTTTGTGGAAACCAGGATAATTTTTTTTTTATCAGGTATCTTTGATGAATAGATATTTCGAAAGAACACATTTATTTCAAATAGATTTTAAAATAATTTCACAAATTTACATAATTTGATCAGTTTAATGTGTCCTTGCTAAATAGAAGTATTAATTTAAGTAAATGTAGTTGTTACTTCTAAAACTTCGCAGTGTATTCATGGTCATGCTGTTGTTACTAATCAGCTCATAATGATTCCTAATGATTTAACAGTGTTTAGATGAATTGATTGACAGTTTTCTAGAAAAACGTTAATGTCATTTAAAGCAATTTGAAAAGACCGAAGTGGTGCATTGTAGGATGCATTGTTAGGAATGTGCTGATTGGTAATTGCACACAGCTGTAGCTCATTAGATGTTAATTGCCAATTAATCAGCAGCTCCTCAGTGTATTTTAAAGGGAAATAAAGAAGGGAAATGAGAACTTGGAAACGGTAAAAGAGGAAACGATTTGTGGCATGAGCAGAAGAGCGTGATTCTTACTTTCCTTTCCTCCTATCACAGTTTCCTTTCTCTATGTCAACACTTGCTCTCTTCCCTCCCTCTCTAACATCTTATGCTTGTAAAGGAAGAACAGTAGACGAGAAAAATATGTTTTTGTGTCTTTTATCTTTTGTATATATTGCATGTAGATATGATGGACGAAGCCAAGTTAGAATCACGTTATTTAAAGGTTAGTCCGAAAAGAAAAAATCTAACTGGTACATTTTCTTTCAGACTTACCCTTACCAAAAAGTAGTTGTAACGCGGTTGATATGTACGGGAAGAAGGAGGCGGGAACCGGCGAACATTTAAACATTTTAATAACCAAATAAACAAACATAACAGAAAAGCGGCAGCCCCGCACGGACGACTGCCACACACAAAACATAAAGTAAAATCCAGGCCTGGTCCTCTTTCGTCTTCCAATGTCGTCACTCCTCATTTAACCCTTCCGAAGCTCCTCCGTGGGACTCGAGACCGGTGAGTGGCGAGGTGTCGTTTCATTATCATTCACCCACCGCCTCGCCTCCGCTCCCCCACGGCTCGGCCCGCCCCTCGTCACATACCCCCATCGCCTCGCAGGCCGGGGTACTCACGAGACTGCGCTTACTCCCCCTCCCCTCTCCCGGGGAGCCGTCAGGGCGGCCAGCGGCACCTGGGGGTAAGGACAGACGAGGCGAGAGAAAGGAGACGGAAGGATGAGGAGTGACAGAGAGAGAGAGAGAGAGAAAACTCGGTCCGGTTCCCCGGACACACGTCGCCGGTCCTCAACCAGCTGAGCGGTTCACTCATGTGCCATGCGATGGTACTGGACATCTTTGGTGGACGGCCCGATGCTCCTCCGCCTCCTGGCGGACGGCGGTGGCTCCTCCGGTCGAGGGCAGCCGGCAGCGAGTCCCCCGTTCCCTGCTCCTCCACCAACCTGGCGGATGGCAGCAGGCTCCGGCCCACTGGCGAACGGCGGCGACTCCTCCGCTCCCTCTCGGATGGCAGCCACCCCTCCTCGTCCCAGGAGCACGGCAGCGAGTCTTCCGTCCCACCTGTTCTTCTTTTGCTCCAGCACCACCGCTTCGGGCAGCCACTGGCGGTCTCCGCCACTTCCTGCTGCCCGATCTTCTCAGCACCGCGATCCCACTCAGCAGCGAGGGCTCTCTGACAGCGTGTCCCTCCTTCCTCCCGGGTTTCGGCACCAATGTAATGAAGATAGTAGATACGGGAAGAAGGAGGCGGGAACCGGCGAACATTTAAACATTTTAATAACCAAATAAACAAACATAACAGAAAAGCGGCAGCCCCTCACGGACGACTGCCACACACAAAACATAAAGTAAATTCAGGTTTGGTCCTCTCGCCTTCCAATGTCGCTACTCTCTCATTTAACCCTTCCGAAGCTCCTCCGTGGGACTCGAGACCGGTGAGTGGCGCAGGTGTCGTTCATTATCATTCACTCCACCGGCCTCGCTCCGTTCCCACGGCTCTCGGCCCCGCCCCACTCGTCACAGTAGTATACTTCAAGTTTATTTTATTAAATATACTTAAGTAAAATTCAAGTATACTTTATGTAGTAAATATACAAATATCGGAGTACTGGTAGTATATTTGTAAGTGTACTATTTCAATACTCCTTGGGACTAAATTGGCCCACTTTCTAGTATATTAAAGTAGGGCTGTGCAATTAATCAAATGCGATTCTCATCCGCATCTCTTCAGTAAAGCCGGTTCTGTGATTGGCACTAAATCTCCATCACCTAATTTCAAATGGAGCGGCGAGAGCCGTAGTTCACTGACAAGCTATGCGATACCGCGTTTATAATCGCAGATGAATCGCATTCGATTATGAACGCGAAATTGCCTAGCTTGTATAGTCTCAGTAAACTACTAGATTAGTAGTTTTATACTGCAAGTATACTCGTAAGTTTTCTTTAAGTGAACTTTACCTCATACTTTAAGTATACTACTATGTCCCTATTTAGGTATTAATTTGTATTAGTGGTGGGCCGTTATCGGCGTTAACGTGCTGCGTTAACGTGAGACTCTTATCGGCGATAAAAAAATATCGCTAATCTATTCTCAAAGTTAGGTTGGGAGCTGGGTCTATACTACGCAAGCTATGATGACTTTCACCCTGATATTTTAGCGCGGATGCCCAGCCGAATTGCACTGTAGGGGGCGAGAACGAGTTCGAACTAGAGGCTCGCAGTCCGCGATGGACAGATTGTTAACGGCTGGTCTGTGTGGTAATACAATCGGACAGGACATCCAAACACTCACCTATCATTCATCAACCTCAAATATGGCTTTTCATCTGAAAGATGTATGTAGTAAGCAACTTTACATGGCCGCTCAATATGATGTTAACCTAGAGAAATGTGCGCTATTGAAGTGTTTGTGTGGAAGCGCTGCTTGCTGCAAGACAGGCTCCGTGCGCTCACTTGCTCTTACATCTCCGTCATTCTTGGTCATACAGATAAAAGTAGCCTAATACATCTTTCGAATCTGTAAAGACTCTACGCTTATTTGTGTGCACTCAGAATAACAACGAACGTTGCGCTTTTAAGCAAACAGGATGCGCTTTAGGTCTCATGTGAACTTGAGAATTCATTCCGTGTCACCCTCTGCTTCAACCTGTGTGTATGCCCTAACGTTACTGTGAAATTACCACATCAGGACGTGATTTGCTAACATGGATGCAGCTATGAAGCCGCCGGGTTTGCTTGAGGGAAAATTTATTTTAAGAAGCTTCCCAATGGAAACTGTAAACAGTTCATCACGACCTCTTATGTAGGCCTATAGTTCAAAATTCATGTTTAACTGAATAAACAGTTAGTAAACACAAGTACATCTTATTGAACATAGTTTATTTTCATCACAATTATCATAGTAGAACAGCTTTCTCAAGCAGTTTGTGATGCATTTTGGAAACAGGAGATGAGCCCCTGGTCTAATGCGCCACCTGGCTTGAGAAACCCGTTCTCAAAGACTTACTTTTAGCCATTATTTGGGTAGCACACATATTCTGAATGCCTTCGGCAGAATTCAAATGAGCCATTTTAATCTAGATTAATCTAGATTAATTTCAAAATTAATCTAGATTAATCTAGATTAAAAAAATTAATCTATGCCAAATTTGTATATATTTTGTTATATGAGTATCTGAACATGATGAGCACTGTGTTTTTTGTACATTTGTTTTATGGTATGACAAATGGTATATTTGTCAATTTATTTAACTTTGTTTCTTTGTTCATGTTCTTACTCTATCTTATCTTATGTATATAAAACACTAAAAATGCCTGCACACTGCTGCATTTACAAATTGATGTTTTATATTTATTTAATGAAATATTTATTTAACATTTCAGAATATAAAGCCATGTTAATTAAGCTGCTAATCTATCATAAAAATATATATTTCATACATATATGTGTATGTATGTATGTATATATGTATGTATATATATAAATAACAAAAAGTACCGATAAGAATACCGTTAAAGTACCGGATCGATAAGCAGTATCGATAAGAGTAGTAATACCGTTAAAACCTTAACGATACCCATCCCTACTGATGATTGTGTTAGATCAGTGGTTCTCAACCTTTTTTTTTCACCGGGCCGCACTATGGTCCAAGTGCAAGCCTCACGGGCCACACGCATGTAATTTACATATTACGTCATCAATACAAACCGACCAGTAATATTATTTATAGCCTAAATATTATTATATCTAAACTATTACATTTATTGAAATAAATAAATAAATAATTTTACTCACCATTAATAAAACACCTGATGCTGTCGGTAGCTGACCAATTTTGTGAAGTTCTGCTCGAAATGAGTAACAGCACAATGAAGTTACGATTGTAAGTTGCAGTCTGTAAGATGTGCACGGCGTGACTTGACGCGACATTGCACAAAGTGTGCGTTTACAAATGTAGCCTATGTTGATCCAAATATGGATAGCATTTTTTGGAATGTAATAATCTGAGGTTCTCTCCAGAGATGTTTTGCCACATTTCTGTAATAAGGAAGATTGCTGCATACTAGACTATGGGTGTTTCTTTTTGCCTGAACATCTTCAAGTGAGTGGCGGAGCAAACTGAAAGTCCAGCACTCTTCACTGCTGATGCTGCGACTATTCTTGTTTGAATGTGCTCCTTCGCTGGCATTTTCCACATTTCGTTTTCTCCCTTAACAAATTTGTCCATTCTGATGCTCAATTTTACAGAACCAATGGCTGCTGATGACTATTTGAATTAAATTCTGCCAAAGTGCGCACTTATAAGTGTTCGTTAAATGCGTAACATTGTCTGCTCATGTCTGAAAATAATATATGAAAAATGAAATAATTTTACATAACAAAAACATTATAGCTTATATTTGTTTAGTACGTTTTTTAATTAATGTAAAAACTAAAACGAATTGTAAAACTGAAAGTTATTTTTTAATTATGTTCAGCATGGTGGGCCGCATTTGGATTCGTGACCGGCTGCATGCAGGTTGAGAACCACTGTGTTAGATTATATGTGGAAGCATCTGTTGTTTTGGTTTCTTCTTCACTTGTGTTCTTTGGGAAATTCTGTACAGAAAATATTTGTAATAGCGCCCCCTACCATATAACAATGAAGACACAGATTCTAGGAGCACAATATAGCGCAAATATATTTAGACTTTTTGTAAGTATGTCTAGTTTCCTTAAATGTAATTTTAAGTATATTACTGAGAAGTACATAAAGCCCATTTCTGAGAAATACATCAAAAGTAGACTAAAAACATGACATTTTAAAAGATGATATTGTCTGTCAGAAATCAAACTTTTACAGTGCATGTAAACATAGTATAATGCAGGGATTGTAAAGAAGTTGTTAATTAAAGATGGAGCCATGTAACCTACATCTGATCTGACATGCTGACGCATGGTTATTTGTCATGTGTGTCATTCAGTCATTTTTTTTTTATATGTTTGGTTACATAACTCCACAAAGGACTTTGATACCATCAGCAGCATTCCCTAACACACATTTACTTTCAATCTCTTTTCTTTTGTCTATTGGCAAATAGTCAAATATTTCACTTCTCCTTGGCACACGGCCACATCTCTGCAGTAATAAATCAATACAATGGAAATTATGTAACGCTTGGGCCAAAGGCACTGTGGACGAAAGTGAATGTGGCTTTATTTGGCTTCTGAATTCTCTCGCTCTCTCCCTCCCTTCCTTTCTCAGAGATTTTTAGAATAACTTTCGTCTTTGTTGGATCATGGGAATGGAATTCATGAAAGAAAGCTCAAAATAGCTTGAAAAGGCATCAGTGTATCAGGGGACGACTTTTATGTGCGTGTGTTTTCTTACTTTATTACTGAACAATGTAAGCATGACTTCTTTGCACCAAGTCAGCAGGTTTTCCATCCAGCCTCCTTTTTCGGGTCTCGCAGTGGAACGTTTTCAGCTACACGTGGATATCCTCATCTTTTGTCCCCATTCAAGGGTGCGAGTGTGTGCTTGAGGCTGATTCGAGGTGACACCGTAGGAAAAAATTTACAGCACAAAACAGCTGTGTCTTTATTCTCTCTCCCACATATAGAACACACATACAGATGTATATCTCACACATTCACAAATTTCACTGGTGATGTGTCCAAACAAAATCATGCATAAACACCCATAGCCTTCAGCTGGATTCGCTAATCCAATCACAGAGACTCTGTTCAAATTAGCACTAAATTGATCATTTCTGACATTCTCACTGACTAGTCACAGCCGCCAGCTGTGTAGGTTTTTGCATTATCTAGAGTGCATGGTGGGCTGTATAATGCAAATGTACACTGTTGTTCAAAAGTTTGGAGTCAGCAAGTAAGCATGACTGTTTTCAACATTGATACAATAAAAAGGTTTTCTGGAGCACCAAATCTGCATATTAGATTGATTTTTTACACTGTGACACTAAAGGCTGAAGTAAAGGCTGCTGAAAAGCAGCTTTGCTATCACAGAAATAAATTACATTTTAAAGTATATTCAAATAGAACAGTCATTTTAAAGTGTAATATTTCACAATATTACTATATTGTACATCAAATAAGTGCAGGTTTAAAATGATAAAGTCTTACCGTCCCCAAACTTTGAAAACTGTAGTATATGTGTGATAATTTTTTGAATAAAATGTATTAATATTTACTTTGAATACGCTCTACTCAGAAATTACCTTGATAACGTAATCAAGTTAAGATATAACTAGGCTCTTCTCATTCCTGTTTAGTCGTCTTTGTAATTTGGTAAGATAAATAAATTGTGAAAACATAATAATAAAAAAGGAAGAATAATTTATTCTGTATAAACCAGAATTTAGGCCATCTAAAGTTACAACACTAATCGGCCAAATAAAAGAAGTAACTGCAGATCATTTTAAGAAATTCCACCAATACTGACTAACCTACCGACCTCCTTGACATGTAGTCATTCAGACAAAACCTGCAGACTTTTTCTCTTTTTGGTGAAAGCATTGAATACATTGCACACTTAAAATATTTAATAAACAAGCATGCAAGGAAAGTGTATAACTTTGTGAACTTTATGATGGGCATCTGCAGAAATCTGTGGTGCATTTGATGGATTTCTGCAGGTGCATGATGCACTCTGATTCTGAGATCACACCGAAATACTGGAAGGGAATGAGAGAATGTATAGTAGAAAGATCCCTTCCGCTCTCAGATCCCTTCTATCTGAGACACACAGGGAGGGAGGGTGAGAACGAGGCTAAGAGAGAGAGAGAGAGAGAGAGAGGTGACAGGGGATGGGGGGAGGGGCTGTTTAGAGCTAGAGATGTGAAAAAAAACAAGAGGCAGGCTGGCCTATAGAGGGGGTTGGGCTTAAGCGCTGTGTGTGTGTGTGAGAGAGAGAGAGAGAGAGAGACCAGCTCCTTTCCTCTCTTTGTTTGACTACTGAGTGGAAAAAAGCAGAGCAAGAGTGTGTGTGTGAGAGAGGAGAGAGAGGGGAGAAGGATTGAGGGAGGAAAGCAGAGATAGAAGGAGAACGAGGGAGACACTTTTTTTTTTATTTGGCTAAAATAGAAGGAATTCTGTTTTGTTTGGAGCTGGAAACCTGCATCCTCTTGACTGTGTCAGCTTTTGCATGGTGTGTTTTTTGTTTGCAAGCCCTGCTGCCGATGTGTGTGTGTACATGCCTGTGTTTGTGTGTGAGGGGGGCAGGTAGTCAAGCCTGCAGCTGGTTATAGGGAAAATAAGAGCCGAGATCTTACCGAACAGACTGAACGAGCAGCTCTCAGTGTGGAATTACCTCAGAAACACAGGGAATAACACTGGGAAACACGGTAAGACACACACTCCCTCTATCCACCGCTGCTGCTCTGTTTCTTTGTGCTTCCAACAGGACATTTAAACTGAACTCGTGAAAGTATCCGGGCTGCGTTTGGACAGCTCAGCAGAATAAAAACACACACTAGGTGGAGAGCGAGAGAAAGTTGTACTGCTTTTTCCAGTCGGAATGCCGCACAAAGAAAGCTTGTTGTATGCAGTCAGTCCTGCTGGGTCTGTTTATATTCTGACTGTCACACACACTCACTCTACTACACAAAAAAAGAAAAGATAAAACAGAAATGCTCTGCAGTTTTCAGTGTCTTCTTCCCACACATCCATATGGAAAAGCCGGATGTGTACATGATTGTTCCAAACAAGATTCCTGTTCTGTTAGTGAATCTTTGTTAAGTGTGGTGAGTTTGTGTAATTGTTTTGTAGGCGTGTTTGTGCTGTCCGTTGTGGTCATAGGAAGTGGTGGTTATGGATTGTGTTAGTTGAGAACTAGAGTAAAACCCCGGCAGTGTGAGTGTGAACCTCCGCTTCCTCCTGGCCGGCCGTGTGTCCATCTCACAAAACCCACATACATTACCGGCATCCTGGAGTGTTTCGATCAATCAAGAGTCATTGTGCAGATGTGTGTGTTACTGGGTGTGTATCAGTTGGCTCCACCCCTCATTAAAGCTCTCCACAAAGATAAAGAAACACAAAACATTGCCGGAAGAGCACACTTCATCATTGTCATCAGGAGAAGTGTAAAACAATTGCACGTCTTCATCTGTCAGTATTCGGTTTCTCCATTCCTCAATAGTTCTCTAAAGAAACAACATATGTCATTCTCATTCTCTCTGTCTTCTTCCTCGCCCCGTCCATCTGCGAAAGAGCAAATTGCGAATTGCTGCCTGCCCTGAAACAAATTTGACATAGTGTTGCCGGTTCCTGTTTTCATCAGAGCGTATGCATGTCGCCCTCAGGCCCCTTTTGCTTTTAGCCTGCATTGCTGTTTGAGCTCCACTAGCTGCTGTTTAAGCTGAGCACAATCCAACTCTGTTAGCATTAGCAGCATGAGGACTATTATTACCCATGATGCCGTGGTGATTAGTAGTGTGTTTATCTATTCATTGGCTACTAACTGTTAATCTAATTGTCAGTGCTGGTAATGACTGGGCTGTTTGTGTATTTCTAAAGTAGTTTTGTATGTCGTTTATGTCAAAATACAGTCCTAGCTAGCATGGCGTTGTAAAAAAAAACTAAACATTTATTTAGTTTTTTTCTACAGTAGTGACAATAACTAATTGCTAAGGTATTTTGGCATAAGCCATGCTCTTGAATTACTATGTAGTACCTTGCTGAAAAACCAGCCTAAGGTGGTTTGCTGGTTTATCTGGTTTATGCTGGTTTCCTAAGCTGTCCCAGCTGGAGTTTAGCTAATTGAGATGAGACTTTCTAGCCTGACCAGCTGAAGTGTCCAAAGGGTCTCTAAAACCAGTTAAGACTATCAAATCATATTAGGCTGGTTTAAGTGTTCTAGCTTTCTGTCCAAGTCATGTTGGATTTGCCTCAGTCTCCATTGTAAGCTCTGTCTTTATCACTCCCTTTGATGGGCGTTTGTTCTTCTGCAGATGTGGTGTGGGTGTGTGTCCCCTGAACCCCACCCCCCAAGACAGGCCTGGCTGAACGGGGGATTGTGCATTCATTGGAATGAAGAGAGAGAGAAGGGAGGGAAGCAGGAATGATTGAGTGGGCTGCCTGGAGAAGAAAAGGAGACGAGGGGGGGAGGGGAAATGTTGCTTGGCTGGTGTCATGCTCTTTGGTTGAAGGAGGAGAGGGGGAGGGGGGTAGGTATTGACACCCAGCTGGTTGGTTTGAGAAAGAAAGATGTGCAAACATAGAACGAGAGAATGCACGGATTGCAGAAGAACAGGGAGCATATGTGCTTAAACGAGAGTGAGAACACAAACATCATGTGACCGGAACTATTTGCACAGAAAAAATGCTTATAAACTGACATGAATTGAAATAACCTGATAGTATTACTAGTTAGTGCACTGAAACCTCTTAAAATAACTTTTTATATAATGTGTGTCTGTCTATCTCATCATCTATGTCCTTCCATCGTCCTATTTATAGTTCTGTCAGTTTTAATCTCTAAAATAGAATCGAGGATAAAAAGGGACACTACTCAGTGAAAACTCTTTTTAATCATGGCAGTTGTAGCTTCTTTGAACTGTGTTAGGATGGAAGTGCTGACAGTGCGCATAGTTTATTGGTGAGATCATGTTTGATTTGCTTTGTTTGGTAAAGTTTGTTGAAGTCACAGATATGGGAGGATAGATGTGAAGAGTATATCCGTCTCCCCTTTTTCTCTCTGTATTCTCAGAATCAGGTGTTTTCTATCTCACACACATTCATAAATTCCTTATTATAGTTATTGCGTGCAACTCGATCACTCCAAACACACACCTGTTTTTCCTGCGCCTCCTTTGTTTTGCTTGAGTCTCCTGGGAATGAGGTGGTACTGACACACACATGCACACATTCTCTTGAGTAAACAACCAAATATTTTTTTCTCTGAATATCGAGTTTATTTATATTTAAATAAATATACTTTGTTCTCTAGAAAGAAAGCTACAGTGCTTTTGTTTAAAAATACGCTGCAGAGATTATATATTATTCTATAATATAATTTTGGGTTTATAAAGAAAGCACCATGACAACCACATGTAAATCACAGGCACACACACACACACATATATATATATATATATATATATTAGTGCTGTCAAAATTAGCGAACACTGGGGAAAACTAGATAATTAGGTAAATACGGCTGGGGACAAAATATGACATGAACACATGATTAGATGTTAAATTATGATTATGATGCAGCAATGTTAAAAGAATAGCTGCCTGAGGTGAAGCTGACTGTATGCCAATAAACTGAAACCCGTTCTATGACACTTCCTATGATATTAATCAGATAACTTGGATATATAACATAGACTTAACATTACAACTTGTATCTACACGAAAGGATGCATATGCCAGTGACATTTAATTTACGCGCTATAGCCAGGGCCATTTTAACCATTGGGCTAGGCAGGGCTGAAGCCCCGGGGCCCGAGCAAGAAGGGGGTCGTTGAATGGCTGTGGGGTAAATTGACTGGGGCGCCGAACGCCAAAGCCACCACGCCCCCCACATATTAGCACTGTTATTTAGTTAAGCTTTTCCGTAAATTACATGCATCACCATCACCATTTGAGACTGAAGCGTAAAGACTGAATTTGGTTTACCAATCAAATGCATTTATTCTATATTTTACTTTTGGATGATATGTGCACTTATCTATCAGGTGATCGCTGCCCAGTATGTCTGCATTCACCTCCACTCTTCACTTCGTTCTGGAGTAATATAGAAATGGTCGCGCAAAGAACGTTATTGGATAAGTAAAAATTTTAGCAATCCTGAAAGAGAGGGGCTCAAAAAATGAAAAACTCCAAATACAAAGAACAGAGAACAGAGAACAAAAACACAAGTTAGTCAGTACAATCCCCAGCTATCAGGTTATTTTACTAAAGCTGATGATGGAGTGGAAGTTAGAGGAAGTTGTTGGAAGAGCGAGTGGACCGTGCAAGGTGCAGGGAAAAAACAGCGTCATTGTCCATGCATATTTTAGGTTAGTTTGATTATTAACTGGATGCATATTGTGTTTGAACAAACTCTATATATATAGGCTATTCGTTTAAGGGTTGGGAGGGGACTTGGTAGATAAACCGTTAGAAATATCGTTTTGCGCGTCAAGATGTCAGCTATGCTTATCATTTCAACATGTTTTAAGCAGGTTTTAAAACAAATGGTTTAAACTGTTAATGAACATACAGCAGTGGGGCAAAATTCATTCTAGTAAATGCGTGCATTAAGACGTTTCAGTCTGATTTCGCACGGCGCACACCTGCTCGTATTGCGACTGAAAAATGTTTCACTCCTGTTGTGCTTAAATGTTC
Organism: Gymnocypris eckloni scoliostomus; assembly: GCA_027564155.1. NCBI lineage: Eukaryota > Metazoa > Chordata > Actinopteri > Cypriniformes > Cyprinidae > Gymnocypris > Gymnocypris eckloni. The sequence continues at coordinate 31,306,777 of CM050413.1, read as the reverse complement.
AAATACACAGTTATATGTCAAAAATTCTCGTATTTGCATATCCTCGTAAACACAGTTATTTGTGTCTTAAATGAACAATCTTTTATTTAAATATGAAGCATGTGTAGTGTTAGATATGAGATCCTGGATATGATGAGATCTTAAAAGGATACTTCACCCAAAAATGAAGATACTGTCATCATATACTTAAATTCAAATTGTTCTAAACCTCTATGCATTTCTTTGTTCTCCTCAACAAAAAAGAAGATACTTAGAAAAATTATCCAACCAGTTTCTGGTCCCTATTGACTCAAATTATAAGCTTATTTTTTTCATACTATGGAAGTCATGGGGACCCAGAAATTGTCTGATTACCAGTATTGTTGCCTAGGGCTTATTAGACACGAATGAAGCGATTCGTGCGAATGATTTACATGTGAAGTCAATGCAAAGATGCGATAGACAATCCTGCGGCGCTATTCGCGCGAATAAGGCTGCGCGAATTACGCGGGGCGAATTTGTTTTTTAAGCATTTTTTTAATCGCGCGAGTTGAAAAATCAGAACTTTGGCATATATTCGCGCCGCGTTAACTAATCAGGCGCTTGCTCCAGCAGTGACGTGATTACGAGCGGAGGCAGAAAATCCGAAACAACAATGGAGGACAAGTTAATCGTGGTTGTGTGCGGGTACAAGGAGCTTTATGATATTACTTCGTATTTTTATAAAAACAGGAATAAAAAGGATCTTGCTTGGAAGAAAGTGAGTGAGGAAGATTTATTTGCTGCAACCCGACCGAGACTCAGCAGCGAGTCCTCTGCACCTGCCTGGCAGAAGCCCCTCCCATGACGCGAATTCGCGTGAATTTCTCGCGCAAATGAAGCGAATTTCTCGCGCCAATGAAGCGAGTAAACTCAAAATGTTCAAGCGTCCAACTTCGCGCAAATAGCGTGATTTATTCGCTTCATTCGCGTCTGGTGTGAACGCACCTTAAGTCTTAGCCCCGGGGCCCAGTGCAGTCTTAATGCGGCCCTAGCTATAGCGAGAGAGAGATCCACCGAGATGCGCTCTCAACAACGCATGAGACACGGACAAGGAGAGGATTTACTATAGATTTCACATTCTATAAAGTTCTCATTATAATGCTTGTGTCATTAATGTTTGTGGCAGATTTGTGCAATATTTTTATCTACATTATCAAATGATTCCTAAAATCGCTTGCATGTTTTCGAAGCCATACGAAGTACGAAAACAATTTTAATTGAAGTATGCATACTGTTGAACAAATATGACAATCCAAAGTATTTTTGGATTTTTGAAAAAGAAACATCTAAAAGCAATATGTCTCAAATAAAAGTCAATGTTGGGCATTACATTTGAGCATGCAACTACCGGTAATATGCAGTGCATTCAGCATGTAAATAAATGTTAATATCCCAACGCATCCTATATTAGATAAATCAGATATGTGTGTAGCTAACCCAGACAACACTACGTGACTTCAAAACCTTCTCTCTTCTCATGTCTATACTTTGAAGGCTTGCATGCGAATTAATCAGAGCTCAGGGTGCCGCGGCTGCCCAAAATGCTGCTATAACCAATCAGAATTATTTTCCCCACGGTCATCGTTTTCATGATCGATCATCGCTGTCACAGCCGAGTAATCGAGTAATTGATCGCTGTTGCACATCCTTATTAGAAAGTAATGCTGAAAATAGAGGGTTAAAAAAAGCCAAAGTAGGGACTTTACACAAAATCTGCTTCATAAATGCAAACGCAGACTGTGGTTTGAGTGTGTGTGTGTGTGTATTAGAGGCTGGCATTTTTTCAGGAATCCCACGGGTCACGGGAATCCCGCGGGATGGGAAACAAAATCGCTACGAATCACGTGATTGGGACGGGAGAGGAAAAAATTTAATCGGGAGTGGGCGGGACCGGGAATAGTAATGATACCCAACTTTACACACAAATATACCTTTTATATAAATAAACTATAAACTGTATATTTTAATTCTGAACTCAATTCTAGTTGCCCTGTCTCTTTATGCTCTCCTCCTGTTTGCTTTGGTGTGGCTGGTTAAGTGAATGACGCAGTCCGTGATGGACAGATTGTTAACGGCTGGTCTATGTGGTAATACACTCGGGCACGACATCTAAACGCTCACCTATGATTCATCAACCTCAAATCTGGCTTTTCATCTGAAAGATGTATGTAGTAACAACTTTACATGGCGCTCAATATGATGTTAACCTAGAGAAATGTGCGCTATTGAAGTGTTTGTGTGGAGAGTGGAAGCGTTTGCTGCAGGACAGGCTCCGGTGCGCTCACTTGCTCTTAAAATCTCCGTAATTTTGGTCATACAGATAAAAGTAGCCTAATACATCTTTCGAATAAAGACTCTCGTTTGTTGTGTGCACTCAGAATAACAGTCGCTTTTAAGCAAACAGGATGCGCTTTAGGTCTCATGTGAACTTGAGCGAGAAACTTCGAAACTCCGTCTTTGAAAAATATATCTATATGTAACACCCCCTCCCAGGTCCACACCACCACAACTTGTTCTTGCTCCGAGCGGGTCTCGAACCCGGGATTCCGGCGCGGGAGGCGGGCGCTCTAACAAGGAACGCCAAAGGTTACAGCCGGTAGAACGCCTCTTTTTGAGGTCAGGGGAGTGAGGTTTACACACAGCCCTTACTGGCATACATCCGTTACATATAGAGAGTGAAATGTATAAAAATAAAAATAAAAACAATAGAAGACGTGTGTGTTAGCATGGATGATTTACATGAAATTTAATCTGTGCAACACTGTGCATAAAATGGCTTTCAGTTCAATATAATAACAAAAAACTACATTTTGGGTTTTTATTCAACTAATAAGGTGGGCACGCTGTGATCTGTACTATATTTTTACTGTAACTGACAGATTTCGGCAAAAAAACTAAACAACAACACGGGAGTGGGAGGGAGTGGGAGGGAATGGGAGTCATTCTTCCGGGAGTGGAACGGGACGGGATTTCCCCCCAGTTTTTTCGTGGGAGTGGGACGGGAGAGGTTTGAGAATTCACTCCCGTGTCACCCTCTAGTGTGTATGTGTTTCTGTCATCTTTAATTCTCTGTTTGTATGCCTTTGATCTGACTCTGTTCTTTTAATTCTTTCTCCTCCTCCTCTCTATTTTTGTTTGCTGACAACCCCAAACTACAGTGGCCGAGAGAGCTCAACACGCTGCAAATCGAAAAAACACCTGCAAATTAAGGAAACAACTTCCTCAATTTGACAACGCATACACTGCAAATGCTCACAGCACAACCAAAAAAGAAACGCACTGCAAATAGAAAAAAACACCTGCAAATTAAGAAAACACTTTCGTCAATTTGACAACACACACGCTGCAAATGCTCACAACACAACCAAAAAAGAAACGCGCTGCAAATAAATTTAAATTTGGTTGTGTTGTGAGCATTTGCAGTGTGTTTCTTTATTTGTTTGTGTTGTGAGCATTTGCACCATCTACTGTCAAAATGATGAAAAATGTTTTCTTTATTTGCTGGTGCTTTTTCTATTTGCATGTGTTTTCTGAGGTTGCAGCGCGTTGAGCTCTCTCGGCCACCGTACCAAACACTTTCTGGATAAACTTGAATTGATTTGTGCTTGTGTGTGTCAGTTCTCTGTACAGTATACACATATCCCCATCAGTGAGCTATTGTAAATGCTTCTGAAACATCACACACCTGTTTCATAGAAAACTGTGATGTTTTAATAATCAAACATCCCAAAATATATCTTTCTGCATAGTGCATTATGGGGCGCGACCCTTCTGTGACCCCAGGGTGTGATCGATGGCCGTTTCGCATTACTTAAATGGAGTCATGTGACTGAGCGATAGAGTTACGCCATCAATGGGTAAAATGGCACCCGGCCAATCGATGGCAAGATCATAGTGATATGGAGAGAGAGAAAGGTCATATCAGGGTCAAAAGAGTTTGTGTTTGAGCCCCATTTCATCATTATTCTGTCATCACCCTTTTTCCTCCCTCTTCTCAGGGAAAAAAACAGTACACAGAATCTCTTGGATCACAATTTGCAACTAGACGGATGTCCTGTTCCTTCCTCTACAGTCAAAAAATGTGTTATATTAGACAGCAACTTATCTTTTGAAAATCATATTTCCCATGTTACAAAGACAGCATTTTTCCATCTTAGAAGCATTGCCAAGCCACAGAACAGGTTATGTGTTTCTGATGCAGAAAAGATAGTTCATGCATTCATGACCTCTAGACTGGACTATTGTAATGCACTGCTAGGTGGTTGTCCTGCATCTTCAATAAACAAGCTACAGATAGTACAAAATGCTGCAGCTAGAGTCCTTAGCAGGTCAAGAGAGATGCTTTAGCTTGGGTTGAATGGATGGAACAACAGTTACGCTAATTATGTCTCTATTTGTTTCTCTGTTTCTGCAATGGGATTAACATCCCGTGGTAACTATAAATAACACAAGCTTCAGTCTGGATTCAACCCTTAAATGATCCGAGATGACCAAACACATGAGAAGAGATAATGCCAACCCCTCAGAGAATATACAGAATTAACCAAATTTTGCCATAAGTTAAATATATTAAGTTTTTACAATATATAAATCTATTGTAGAAACTTAATTTCCTGTAAGGCTGCTTTGCAACGATTGTTTCATGAAAAGCGCTATACAAATAATCTTGAATAGAATTTAATTCTCTCTCTTTTTCTGTTCTCTGTAATGCCATTAAGGGCAAGCTGCCTTTCTAACCCACTTCTCCAGTGAGCTTTGACCTCTTGTGTAAGGTGTGTGTACAGTATGTGTGTCAGAGAGATTTTAGCTGTACTCTGACCTGTTGTGTAAGGTCTGTATGAAAGGTGTGTGTTTGTGTTGTGTAAGACTCCACATTAGTGTGTGTGTGTGTGTGTGTGTGTGTGTGTGTGTGTGTGTGTGTGTGTGTGTGTGTGTGTGTGTGTGTGTGTGTGTGTGTGCGTGTGTGTGTGTGAGAGGTGTGCGATAAGAACTGGAGCTGCTCAGGCTGGACAACGGTGAGATTCTCTACAGGTCTGTACAAGATTTAGTGCCTTTTTCTGGACTGAGATTGTGTGTGTGTGTGTGTGTGTGTGTGTGTGTGTGTGTGTCTGTGTTCTGCTTCTGCTGTGTCTCACACTCCAGCCTCGTGATCCATTTCATGTAGATGTGGGAGCCTGTATAGACGACCCCCATGTCTCTCTGTGTATGTATGTGTGTCGTGTTGCAGTCATTGTTGATGTTGTAATTGATTTCTCACTGCACTTGTTTCTGTAGTGTGACACGTCTGGAGCGTTAATTCAGCTGGCTTAATGCGGGTGTTTGTATTTATGAATGTTTTATGAATGACTATTGGTTTTGTAGATGAAGTTGTCTTTGTGCCAAATAATAAATAGGCAATTTGTCTTAATTTCCTCCCCTTAGTTTGCAGTTCACCAGCATGAAAAGTATTAGGCCAGAAACTTTTATGCATGAACACATTGCTAACATGTGGCCCGATTAAAGATACTTGTGCAACATGTTTAGGACATAAACATTACATAATTGAAGTTTTAAATTTAAGTCAATTTTAAGTCAAAAACAATTTTTGTATTTTAACAAACCTCTATGCCAAATATTTATTTTATTTATATTATTTATATAGTTTAACGTTTTAATTTCTAAATTGAATTATTTATATTGATATATTTTCATTATACTTGTAATTATTGTATTTATTTGTTTTTGCCAAAAAATTCAAATAATGACTATAATAAAAATATAATTTCTTACGTATTGTGATATACTTACAAGTGTAACATATAAACAAAACGTAGGACAGGAATGTTTTTGTTGATTTAAGTTAATTTAAGTCTCTTGTTTTAACCTACGGTGATGGCATTTTTATAAGATCGATAATATGCATTCAAAAATAGGATGCAATTTCATAGCATGCAAACTTTAAACTAATTTCAAGACTATTTAATGTGTATTTAAAATAATAACAAATAATAGTAATTGGCAAGTAACTCCACACCAGCAGTCCATCTTTATTAGTGAGCCCTGATATGTGCCTGAATATATACCCATGATTTGGGTTTTTTGTCATAAACTGGTGTTGTATGTGATTCTTTGTTCTAAGATCATAATAATACAAGTCTGTTTATAAAGACACTTTAAGCTCTTAGCTGCGAGGTAGCATCATGAATAAGAGATGGAGTAAGAGCGGCGGGTTTTGGGATTTGAGGTTTAGATGCTGAATACTGTCTGAATCATTCGGTGTGCGTGTGAGCGAGCTGGCATGGACGTGTTACCACCTTCAGTGTGGCAGGTGCGAGATACGAGGATTGTGTAAAGCTGATCCCATTTGTTTTTAGCAGCAGTATCAAAGGCAACTGTGGACGTTGCTTTCATTGAATGTTTATGTGGAGCCATTTGCTCTCAGCTATAGTGGCGTCCCCTGCTGTGTGTGTATGTAAGTGTGTGTTTGTGTGAGCATTCGTGTGCTCTGGTTGAGAATAAATAGAACAGCAGTGTGATTGCACACCCCTCCTCCTCTCCTCCCATCCCCCTCCCCTCTCTCTCTCTTCAGCATCAGTGCATCTGTGTCATGTCACAGGGTTCTGCTGTCCCAGAGTAATCCACCTCCCCCTCCTTCACACTAAATGCTCGCTTTATCTCTCGCTCGCTTTCTATACATCATCATCTCTCCTCATATATTTGCACTTACTGTAAATATATATACACATTACACACACACTACAGTCATGATCCAGTAAGTATACAGTAAGTCATGATCCAGAGCATTTCTGGACTTTAATGCTTGTATATTTTAGCTGAGATTGGCAAAGTTTACTTCGGTTTAATTATGTTGAGCTAAACTAAAACAACACTTCATCCTTTGCAAAAAAAAAGAAACACAAGAAAATGCTTTCTTAATCCAGACAGTTTACTGAGCTGTGTTTTACCCAATATAGAGAACTCATTATAGAGGAAGAGGCTAGGAAAGCTTGTGATCACGGATTGATGTTCTGCTGTGAGGATTGTCAACTGATGCTATGATGTAGTGTGTGTGGTCTCACATGCTATTGAACATAGTTTCTTCATTTTCCAGTTGAAATGAATCATAATCCCCCTAAACATCCCCACATTTCACTGAATTTCTCCTGCTTTTTTCTCAATCTGCATTCTCTTCCTCTTTTGCAGACATTATCACATACTCATCGTGCCTTCACGTTTTTGCATACTTTAGTTTTAATGACAGTGTGTTTCTGACTGAGCATCTGGTGTTAAACCCAGTGTTTATATGAACACAAATTTGTATAATTTGAGCTAGCGTTGCTATATGAAGTGTATTCGGTGTGTGTGTGTGTGTGTGTGTGTGTGTGTGTGTGTGTGTGTGTGTGTGTGTGTGTGTGTTGATATTTGTCTGTGTTGTTCTTTACTTGTGTGTGTGTGGTCTTGTGGTGGTTCAGAGACACCATATGTGGATCATATGTGAGTTTAAGTGATTTTGTACATTTTGTAAATGTGAATTTTAGTGTAAACAGATGGACTTACTGAAGAATACAACATACCTCTATGCCCACACACTTTATTTTCTTTATATAGAATTTAAAGTGCATACATGCCCACACACACACACAGTTGTAAATAAATTGTTTAAACAAGTTGGTTTGCATACATAAAACATTTGTCATTTAAATGTAATCGTATTCACCAACAATCAAATTGACCTAAGGTCAACACATTGCATTACCTACAGATCATGCTATCCACCCAAATCTTGACCTCTTGGTTACTCCAGCATATTTGATGGTGCTCATGTACCAAAAGCTATTTTGCTGGTCAACATTGAAATGAGGATGAATTCAGAGCATCAATTAAATATGGATGTTGTCTTTTCTTTTATGTCAGTTTGCAAACCATCACATACAGTTTTAATTACTTTCTCTTTGTCTTTTGTTCAACAGCTCTTTGTAACTATTAAGTATTGCTTGGCTTTCTTTTGCCCTTTACACTTTATGGCAGGCTAGCCAAAAAGCATGTTGTCCTACCTATCCATCTGATTTTTCTGCATTTCCTTTTCATTCATCCCAACAAATATTAATTGCACACAGAGAGTGACTCGTTCCATGTTTTGTGATTCACTTCACTTTTCAATACTCCAAAAAGTGAAAGTTAGTGGTGTCCAATGTTATTTGCGCCTCACTGACAAATAATTCTGCTGGAGAAAGAAAGTCACACAGGTTCAGAACAACATGAAGTAATGACATGAGTAAATGTTGACAGAGTTTACATTTTTGGGTGAACTATCCTGTCAAGGTGTAATTATGTATGTGTAACTGTACAATCAGGAAAAAGTAGATACAGGCTATAAAACATTTACTATGGGTTATATGGGCTATAAACAGACTTTATCTCTTCCTCTGTATGACTTTACCTCTTTGGGACATGGTACAACAGCTTTTACAGGTTACAAACGCACATACAGCGCCAATGTTTTTGACAGAGTAGAAAAGCTAGTACCATTAAATGCTGAAGACTATATTTGCTATGTTTGGTGTGGCATATAATGACAGTCTGTGCTGTCTGTCTGTGCTAGTCATCTGCACTGGCTGGGCTCTGCAGGAACTAAAGTCGGTAAAAAAATGCTGGCCCAAAAGTCTTGTTCACTTTAGATCTGTGAGATTGATTTACACAAGAGGTTGGTCCCTTAGGATTTATTTGTGTGTGCTTGTAATAGAGAAGGTGCAGAAACATGTGTGAGCCTGTTTGTTGATCACCTCAGCATGTTTTTACCTGACTGACTGATGTTCTTGTGGCTGGCTCTGTTCTTGTGCGTGTGTTTGCGTGCAAGACAAAAACGTTTGGTCTAGTCTGGCTGTCGGTGGATGTAGATGGAAAGTCGTTTATTGAACTTTGTAAGGGAAAAACTAAGAAAATGGCTGTTTTGTTGTGGGCTGCTGTCTGTTTCTCAAACTCAGGCTACTGTTATGTGGTCAGCTGTGTGTGTGTGTGGTTGAAAGAGACCTACAGAAAATGCACCCCACCCTCATTAATGACTGACAGATGTTCAAAGACATTTAAAATATTCATAAGAGAGTTCAAGTGCACATGCACACACACAGACGCTCTTAAGAGAGTCTGCATTTAGCATATAGGATTCCTGCTTGGCTTTGTTGGTTACTGTTTAGACGATAGCATGTGTGTGGGTACAGGTTTGCATGTGGGTAATTTTCGCAAACCATACATTGCTGAATCTGACCTTTTCATGTGATGTGTGGCAAAAGTTCACTAAACCAAATCTTCAGTGCGGTTTCTGCACCCCGCCCACCTTACTGCACACCCCCACACACGACTGATCGCAATCACAACCACACGAACGAACGCAGACTAGTGGGGCAGTGACCTGATAGACCAAAACAAATTAAACGAACTTGCAGATATAAGCAGGATCATGATTTGACCTGGTATCACTGTCTCTTTAAGACTCTCTGTAACATTCTACTTCAACAGGATGGAAAGGTTGTGGGTTTGAATTTCAGAGAATGTAGATACTATTATGTATGCCATAAATGTACTGTTGACGGTTGGATGGTGAAAGTACAATGCTTTCTATATTTCAGGGTGCTTGCTAAGGCAGTTACTACAAATGTTTGTACTGTGGTTAGTCAAAGTCGTGTTTATTGTCATATTAACATATTGCAGGGCTGTGGAGGGAAATTAAATGTGGTTCATTGTAGAGTTGGGGGATGTCTACCAAATTGGCATCGGACGATGTCTACAGTGAAACATCGTGATGGACGATAACATTGGGGGGCGGGGTTAGGGGTGTACCCAAAGCGTCAATCCTTATGCAGAAAGGCACGGAAAACAAATAACGCGCTCTACGGAGCCACTAAATCAGCAGTTCTCAATTCCAGTCCTTGCGTACCCCCACTCTGCATATTTTGCATGCCTCTTTTTGTTAATACACCAGCTCGTTAGAAGTGAGCTCCGTGCATGAACTGTGTTCTGATTGACATGGTCTGTTATATGGTCCCTACACAGTGTCCATTGCTCCCTACTCCCTGAGCAGGGGAAATCCATTGAAGTTTACTTCACTTCGGAACATTCATTCACAGATTTGCGCTGCGTAGCGTCTTCAAACACACAGACGAAACTTACTAGAGAAGCACGAAGTGTGACATAATATACCTTACACCACTTACAGTCAAATAGTAAAAATGTCTGAAGCGATAAGAGAAACTTACAAAATGTGCAGAGCGGGGGTACGCAAAGACAAGAATTGAGAACCGCTGCACTAAAGGGACATATGCTGCTTGCTAGCAGCCTATTACAGTACATGAAAGTTCACTTACCACATAGAGTAAGGAGAGATGAATGATAGGACAATAGCGAATGATTTTGCAGATACTGAGCACCACTGACAAATGTCCAATCTTGTAAATGTATTGTACTGCTCCGTAGAGTCCGTGTGATCGCGAATCTCAAAAGTGAAAGTGGAATAAGAGCGCTCATTCAAAAGAGGTTTCAGTGGCCTGCATTTTAGTAGCAGTTCTCTGATGCCCGCAATTTATATACAGTATAATTACCCAGAGATATAATTGCAAAAGGGAAATATAACAAAACATTTTAGGATTAAAAATGATCACGATGCCGGCTCAACATCGTGATCTCAGCCATCGGCAATGGACGATTGCATCATATATCGGCCCAAACCTAGTTCCATGCAGACATAACAATGTTCTGCAAATTCAGACAACAAATACAGGCCATAAATAAGATATAACAATAATATAATAGTGGCTAAATTTGGGATTTTAACAAATCATTATTAATATTGAACTTTGAAGCATAACTTGTGTTTACATTTCATGGCCATTTTTTTCCCCAAGGTGACCTATATTGTATTCAAGGTGTGTTTTGCTTGCATCATGATCTGTTTTGAGCTACATGAACACTAAACACTCCCTTGAATGATAACTTAAATGAGCTTGTTAAGCAAAGGTGTGTGTTTTTTAAGCTATCTGTCTGGTAGACCAAGAGACAGGAACAAATATAATGTACTTACATTGAGGGATAAACTCAAACTTTAGTTCCCAGGATGCGATTGCAACAAACTCCATAAAGAAAACTTTTGTTTATAATTGTAAATCAATACAATTAAAGGTTAAGGGTTTGTATCAACCAGCTGCAGAACATCATACATTTGGTGGGTTCTTTTGTTCACTAAATAACTACCTGGCAACAACCCAGAATAACTTTGTAAATACCTAGATACACCTTAGTAAGCACCACAAACACCCTAGTAACTGTATAGCAATGCCATTGCAACCTCCCACAACACTCTTTTGACTTTTGCACGGCACATTTTCTTCAACTGTCTGTGCTCACGTGAATGTTGTAGTGTGTGTGTGTGTGTGTGTGTGTGTGTGTGTTTGTGTACACATTAGGGTATGTGGTCTATTGTCCCAACACGAGGAGCAGCTTTGAGTCATATAGTGACTAACCATCAGAACGGCTGAATACAGTACCTTGATTCACGCAAAACAAGCTCACACATGAAAATATGAACTCATTTAGACTTCCACTTTGCACCCATAAAAGCTGTGCACACGTGTAGGTCTGTGTCAGCTTGAGTGTCGGTCGCAAGGTGCAGGTGTGGTAAGGAGTTTGGTTAGGTAAGTAAAGTGATATAACCTCTATGCTTTATAACATACAGGATGATAAAACTGTGTCACAGCTTGTAATCTGGGTTTGAAGCCCTCAGGGGTTGAAAAGCTTTTCAGACATAGTTACTGTTTTACTAAAATATTTTGACTAGTAGCTCTGGGGTAATTGTGAATGCTTGTGGAGGGAAATCTTATATTTAGTTGAATAGTCTATGTAAAACCTGAAATTGCTGAAACTGCGGGGAGCTGCCAACAAACCTCCACGAGGAAGCTTAATGTATTACAGCTCGATGTATTAATTAATGACTTATGAGAACATAATAATGAAAACAGTTTTGTGTGAAGGTAAGATTATGGGACAAGCTCAGTATTAGAATCCAATAGAAAGTTCCTACGTAATAGAAAATGTGCTATGTACTTAGTTCTGTCTGGCGTCTTTTGAAGATCATAAATACAATAGAAGAACAGGTTTATTGTTTGTCTGTAGTGGGCCTGTTTTCTTTGGTTCTGGATGAGCGGCATTAGAGAATAAAGGTTTTGTATTGCTTTGTCTCAATTCCACCTTTACGCTGATTACAGGATGTGTACAATGTCTTTGTTTGCCAATGCATTACAGTAAGTTCACTGATGGCCAACACCTCTGCGTGTTGAGTTAGCATAATTCTGATATCTTATTGACAGTTGGAGGCGTACAGAACAGGCGAGCTGTGTTGAGTCACAGAAGTGTAATATGTGCTGGGTGAGAGGAGTGTGTATTCAGTAGGTCATCACGTTGTATGTGTGTGTGCACATGCCCCAGTTGGTGTACATACAACAGGGAAGGGAGGAAAATCTCTTGTAGTAAATCCAGCTAAACCTGGTGAGCCATCTTGGACCAGCAACAAACCAGCTGGTCATAGCAGTTAAAGTCACGATTAAATGGAAGTAGCGCCAGATCTAATCTTACATATTGTGACATATATCTGAGTGTAACGGATTATTGAAAAAGAAAAAAGTGAAGATTAACACTCTCACGATACACTGCTGCAGGAATACGCAGGAGTCAAGGAAAAGTTTCACAGTCTTTAATCAAGGAACTCCGGAGATAATCAACAATGGGAGATGCACATACACACACACGTAGCAACAAGTAGACCTGACAGGATAATTACAAAGACAAGTGCAGGGAATCAACTAATAATCAGACTCGGGAGAAACTGGGTCAGGGAACACATGAGGAGCAAAAACACAACAAAACAGTCCTGGGGCGTGACAAACGCAAGCTTGCAGGGGCAAGTTTAAGCAGACTAAATGATTGGAGAAGTCCTGTGTACGTGTAATTAAACATTAAGAGATGTAAAAATGAAACATGCAGTGATAAATTGTTTGCTATAAGATCTATAACATATAACTAAAATATTTGATGTCATGTCGATTCTAATATGTTCAATCTGGTTTGAGAAGCATGAAAGCTGGTTGACCAGCTAGAAACCAGCTGCTTTCTTGAGCTAGATTTCCCAGCAGGTATGGGGACTGTTTTCTCTCTTTTTCATCCTCTCTCACTCTCGGGCTGTCTCTCACTTTCATGCTCTCTGAGCATCATTCCTCTCATCTGTATAAAGAACACTTTGAGTCTGAGTGTCACACTGTCCCTCATTGACTTGTTTTTTCATGTTTGTTTGTTTGGTATGGTCCTCTTATAATCCTCTGAATCTTCTCTTCACCTTCAGAGACTAGATTAGTCCTCTGTCTTTTGGTAGTGAGATAGACCTTTTCTCATCTAAATCCTGTAAACTCCCCCGCACTGTGACCTTTGAGCTCATGGAGCCTATCAGAGTTCAGAGTGACATTTAAAATGAAATGCTAGATGTTAGATTTGTGATTGTGCTATCAGGGTTTGATTCCAGAAAAGATGTCACTTTTTTCATCTCTGTCGGTCTCTCCATCTCAGTGATCAGTCAGGATATATTAAAAGCCAGTTAAACACTGGACTGCTGTTTCAATTTCATCCTGACTGGCTACTAATAGCAGTGCTTTTGCAGTTGTACTGCATTTGGACTTTAGGTTTGTGTTAACTTTACAGATGTTGCTGCAGGCCTGTTGTAAATCTCAGAGCAGCTGTCTATCTGCAGGGGTGCGACCTTTTGACTTTAAGGTCATAAGTCAAACAGCCTAAGCACTTCTGTTTTATAGTCATCAATAAACAAATAAACCTGCTTTATCTGACCAAAGATTACTGTAATTTTCATTCTACAGAGAGAGTGGTTTTGAGTGGGGCGTTTAAATGTTTCCCCTCAAGCTACAGTAGAAACAGAGAGAGAAGGTGGAGAATTGGTGAAAGTCAAAAATGAAAGAGTACGAAAGTAATTTACAGTAAGGTAATTTTTTTCTGCTTTCCTAGTCAGAAATTTTGTTTTTCTGGCCTTCCAGCATTTCCACCATAATAATTATACATTTTATCTTGAGAAATTATTTATATACAGTGCTTAACAAATGTATTAGACCTCCACCCCCCAGTGTAAGGTTTGTGTCACAGCTGCCCTAAAGAATTGGTGATAATTCTTAATAATAATTTTTGTTTCTGTAAAGGTTAATCCATCAGTATGTGTGAGCTCTTTAGTCAGGAATGAAGGACCTTGTTATTTTTTTTATTCAGATGCCCAATTATTCAATGACAGCAGAGACTAGAAACATTCTATTAAAACAATGTCAGCAAGAATGCAGTCTGTTATCAAGGCCAAAGGAGGCCATACAATTATTTTTTGTTATTATGCATGAATAAAGACTCTTTAGTTTTTTCAATTTGTTATTTGCCTCATAAATGACAGTATTACATTTTAGTTTAAAACAAGTGTTTTGACAGATTCCTAAAATTTGTGTTTTCTCTTTATCAGACTGTATTTATTGACTGTAATTGGGCATCTGAATAAAAAAAAATAAGTCCTTTACTTTTATAATAATACTAATTTGTTACATTTATATAGCGCTTTTCTAGGCACTCAAAGTGCTTTACATAGTAAGGGGATATCTCCTCATCCACCACCAGTGTGCCGCATCCACTTGGATGATGCCACGGCAGCCATCCAGAACGCCCACCACACACCAGCTTACTGGTGGAGAGGAGACAATCAGTGTATGGGGATGATTAGGAGGCCATGATGGTCAGAGGGCGAATTTGGCCAGGATGCCGGGGTAACACACCTACTCTTTTCCTAAGGACATCCTGGGATTTTTTTTAATGACCACAGAGAGTCAGGACCTCAGTTTAACGTCTCATCTGAAGGACGGTGCTTTTTACAGTATACTGTCCCCATCACTATAATGTGGCGTTAGGAGGACCCACACAGACCACAGGGTGTGCACCCCTGTGTCTCGCTTGCACCTCTTACAGCAGCAACCTAGTTTTCCAAGAAGGTCTCTCATCCAGATACTGACCAGGCTCAACCCTGCTTAGCTTCAGTGGGAAACCGGTCTTGGGCTACAGGGTGAAATGGCTGCTTTATCTCTGCCTTTCTTGTAAAACAGTAAATTAGAAATTTCATGGATAACCACAATCATTATATTTTAGCATTACAAATATTACTGTGACTAAAGAGTTTCCACATACTGGTGTATTGACCATTACAGAAACATAAAAAATAATTTTGATAATCATCATTACTGTTAGTTTAAGGCAGCTATGGCACAAACCTTGCATTGGGTGATGGTGGTTTAATAAGCAGGGTTCGTACAAGGTGCTTAAAGTGCTTGAAGTACTCGAATTTGAAGTTTTACAATTTAAGTCCTGGAAAACCCTTGAAAACAGCCATATTTATGAAAAGGTACTTGAAAAGTACTTGATTGTTTAAAAGGCGGTATATATTAAATTAGTTTTAATTTTAGTTTTTGATAAAAAATTATATTTTCTCGCAAAATTAACGAGCAGCACGTCTGATAGAAATACAGAGCCGTTTAACCCGGATTTTGGGAGCGCACGAGATCTTGCGATATTACTCATTGAGATGAAAAGCTGTCTTGCGATATCAGTAAAAAGTAGATTTTGTGGTAAAATCTTTGATAGTGCTTGCATTATATTGTTCGGTCTTTTATTGCGTGTGCTGTTTGTTTAGGTTTAATTTGGGAACGAGTATAAAATCTGTCGCATTTCATGTTGCACTGATATCATTTACAAGCAAGAAGCGTGTCTCCATCTCAGCCGCTCGGTCCACAAACTCTTCCTCTGCATATGCTGTGAGATTGTTCATCTGGAAAACTACATTATCTCGCTAGATTTATTACGTAAATCATTTATAAACTTATGCCAACAACACAACATACACTATTTTGCCAAAAGTATTGCGTCACCCCCTTTTAATGAACAGGTTTGACTATTTTAGCCATTTACCATTTTAATGTATATTCTGTGCTTCTAATTTTATAGCAACAGTTTGGACAGGACCCTTTTCTATTCTAGTCTGACAATGCCTCTGTGTATAAGGCAAGGATCAAAGAGAAATGATGATTCAGTCAGTGTGGATTATATATATACTTTCTGATTGATTAATTCGCTTCATTTTGTGTCTTTATCTGTTGTTTGTATAGATGTTGAGTGTATGCATGTAAGAAAAGAAAGCCCATGGATAAATCTTAAAAATACTCAAGTATAAATAAATATATATATATATTTCGATATGTGTCTAAACCAGATGAAAGCACAGGTAAGCATACCTGCAAGGCATCTGCCTGACACACCTCCGCCGGTGCCATTTGCGCTGGCTGCAGGGTCGTCAGCCGGGAGTCACCCATCGTCGATGTTTCGCTCCTTTCATCCCGGAACATCTCCGGGTGGTGGAGCGGAGGCAGGGACGTCTCCCTACCGCCCCCTGCTGCCAGCCTTAGGATCCTTCTCTTCCCCACACCTTGTCCTTTCTCCGAAGCCAGAGCCAGAAGCTCCCTTGCTCTGCCTCCTCCGCCAGCTCTTTCAGCGCCTTTGCCAGCTTGTGGCCTCTTACGCCGAGGGACTTTAGGAGCCGCTGAGTAGATGTTCCAGTGAACCCCCGGCAGCCGACTTCCACTGGATAGATGAAAGCCCTCCACACTGCTTCTATGCACGCAGCTGCAAGTTCTGCATACTTCTCCTTTTCCTCTCGAAAGCTGACTCCAGGCCATCTTCCCATGGTACTGTCAGCTCCACCATTATGACAGTTCTTGTGGTAGAGGACCAGAGCACAATGTCCGGCCGCAGGGAAGTTATTGCGATCTGCTGAGGAAGCTTCAGCTGGCAGTCAAGGTCAGCTCTCAAATCCCAATTACCTCCTGGTGACAATAGGGACCACTGCTTAGTGCTGCTTAGTGCCTCTCCCCTTGCCTAACAAACTGTATCACCCTGGGATGTTGCTGGGCTGGCCCTGTTTACTTCCAGTCTGCGTGCCTCGATGACTTCAGCTTTTCTTTGCCATAAACTATTCATGCAATATGACTGTAAATTGTACACACATTTATGGACTATGTATATTACTATTCATAAACAACAAAACATTTTGGCATTTTCAACCCATTATTAATGATGAGACTTTTTAAATTTGTTCAAATAAAACACTTCTTTGTGAATGTTCAATGTGAATGTTTGCCAGGCACAAATACACACATACAAGATCGACAAATGTAAGCTTTAACAATTCTGCTCACACTTGCAATCCTTATTTTTAGATATTGTTCCTCATGTGTCCTCAGAGGGTGGTTACAGTCCCCCTACTGTTTGAGTGGGACCTTTACTTTCAAAATGATTTGGCATGGACTCATGGCGTGTAATTCATACGTGGGTGTATGTGGGGTAAATGTGGGTACAGTGGGCAGATGCGGGAGTTAAGCTCAATTTATACTTCTGTGTCAGACCTATGCCGTAAGCTGTGCGTCAGTTTTCATTTATACTTCTGCGTCGTCGTCTGCATCGACGTACAGTACACATGTGGACCGCTAGTCTGCAGTGTCCATGGGCATGTTGCTGGTGTAACTAGGGGTCGACCGATATGTGTTTTTCAGGGCCGATACCGATTATTACAGATCAAGTAGACCGATAACCGATATTTTGAACCGATATACGTGTCTGGTGTAAAAATGAAAATTAATGCCAAAATTAATAATAACAAGAGCTCTGACAAAAAACGTTCTTTAAATGCTTTTAAACATGTCTTTAATTCTGAAAACTGTTAATAACAACAACATTTCCGTTGGTTTTAATTTACAGTACAGTGCAAATGAAGGCATAAAACATTAATTTAATTTATCTTTTAATCAAATGAGAGTTAGACTTTATTTTTGGCAAACAAATGAGTTTACTATTAAAATTAAAACATGGAAGAAATAGCGTATTGTGTGATTATTCTCAACAAAAGTTGTAATAATTGTTGTAGTTGTATTACGTATACAGTAATATATTCGGCTAAACCGAACTTATATTTTGACAGGTTGCCATGAGGACCTTTTAAGTTTCTGTAGCCTATGTATATATGATATGACGATCGTTTTACTCAAAAGAAACCGTCAAATGCTCATGAAGTGACTCTGCGAGCAGTTCGGGGATGTTGTTCATGTATTTATGTCCTCATTTAGTGAGACGGCAGACGCTGAAGTCACTGCGAGCATCACACGCTCTTTCAGTATGTATGTGTGCAGTAAATAAAACCGCACGTCTGTGTCATTCATTAACAGAGATGCAGAACATGCAGGATTCATATTTAAAGTGTTTTTTGCGGCTTAATATTTATAGATACTAGTCCATAGCGAGTCGATTTAAGTGTACTGACCTACTTTTGATTAATTCATCCAAACTTCGACACATTCCGCGTTATACGGTAAATTCCATTATATGACTGCATTCCGCGATTCCGCCCGCATTTTCCGTATCGCGGACATCATAGTGGATTGTGATTTATTGCAACTTCAGCAACGTCTGCTGCTGCCTTACCTTTGAGAGACAACTGATGCGTGATCACTGAGGCAGCTCCAGTTAGCAAGTGCTTTCGGTGTGAGACTGCCTTCAGTTTTCCGTTGATTGGTCGGACTCGTGACTCTCTACATATCAGATGAGCGGTGGCGGAGATTGCTCTAGACAGAGTGTTGAGCTCAGACAGGCTGCATCGTGCCAAATAGTGCATTTAAAATTCAATAATTTCGCCTGTATTATTTATTCACCAATAAATAATGTCACCTGTAAATAGTATGTTTGTTTCCATTATAAAAATAAATAAATAAACAATTATCGGCAAATCTGTTTTGAAAATGGCCAATATCGATAATCGGTAAAATGCTTAATATCGGCGCCGATAATCAGCCAGGCCGATAATCGGTCGACCCCTAGGTGTAACCCGCAGTACCACAGCCTCGTCGGAGAAGCCTTATAGTCGTGCAAATAAATATTAAATCATTATTTAAAACAACAAAAAGGGGACAAAATCGGAACAGGAGAAGATGGCATTCTTTCAATCTCCACAAGGACGTGTACCATGGCAGATCGACATTGCTTGTTGCGGACAACAACTGATGTATAATGCTATGTAGTATAATAAATGATAAGACACTTGTTCTTTGCTTTGTTTTATTTTAAATAAAGTGTAATATTAAACTATATTACAGCGCACACAAAACTCAAGTACATCTGGAGGGAGGGGTTCTAGCAGACCAATCGCAGCACTTGCTGTCCGCGTAGAATTGACGCG
Organism: Gymnocypris eckloni scoliostomus; assembly: GCA_027564155.1. NCBI lineage: Eukaryota > Metazoa > Chordata > Actinopteri > Cypriniformes > Cyprinidae > Gymnocypris > Gymnocypris eckloni. The sequence goes on along the minus strand of CM050413.1, from coordinate 31,287,426 downwards.
CTGTTAGATTTTTGGAGAGGTGTACGCCAGGTGCAGGCGTGGGTTACGCGCAAGCCTGTGCGTCTCTGCGTAGGCTATGGCATAGGTTCAACGCAGAAGTATAAATTGGGCTTTAACCCTCTGAATGAACCGTCCATCCATGTGTGGCATCTGTGACAATTACTGCACCCTAGTGCTGACTCAGTGGAGCCTACAAAGTGGGAGCAGAGTGTTGATCTAAAGGCCTCTGTCAGTTCCAATGCACATCTGACAGTTTTTTCAGTATTCAGTTCTGTGTGTGTTCAGAATTCTGCTGTGCTCGTGGGAATGCTGCTATATTTAGTTGGCGTGTGAGAACGGGAGACTGAGTTGTGTCCCACCCTAATTATGTGGCCAGAACCAAGCAATCGGAACTACAAGCCCGCCTCTGGAATTAAAGTACTCATATCTTTTGAAATCTGTTGTAAAGGCAGAATGTTAGTGTACTAGCACAAGAGCACAATGGGTGGGTGTGAGTGTGAGAGATCACAGGCCGTCACACCCTGGTCACAGTGGTCATATTCCTTCTTCCTGTCTGGTGTATCCTATTATGTGGTCATCGCCACACACACAGTTCCGAACAGCAAAGACAGTGCTGTAGCTGGAATGTGATAAGATTTTTTATGAGAGAAAAAGAAAAGCCATATTTTTATTCATTGTTTCCCAAAGAAGCTATTTGGACATCTGCTGCTGTCGACGTTTGTCTGTTTTTGGTAGGCGTTGTGCTCAGAGCATGCAGCTTATGTCCTGTGTGTGTGTGTGTGTGCATGTGCACGAGCGAGATTGTGTGTGTGTGTGTGTGTGTGTGTGTGTGTGTGTGTGTGTGTGTGTGTGTGTGTGTGTGTGTGTGTGTGTGTGTGTGTGTGTGTGTGTGTGTGTGTGTGTGTGTGTGTGTGTGTGTGTGTGTGTGTGTGTGTGTGTGAGATGTCCTTCCGCTGCTGTCCAAGAAGCCTGGTTCCCGTGACACACTCCCGTCGTTTGGCCGGCCTGTTTTGTCTTGCTGCCACTTATGTAACCTTGCTAAATATAACGTGCTGATCACACACACGAATGCAGCGCCTGTTCGCCATTAAATGAACATACCATGCTGTCCTCACACAGTCAACAAACATCCTGACATGGCAGATGCCATTAGTTTCTTTAAAAAAACACTTGAATCATGACTTGTTGAATAAGTCAGAAAAAGTGGATACTCTTCCATTGTAATTTAAAAAATCTTATCCATAGTTTTCCAGTCTGTTTGTGTTTATTTCAGCACTTCTTGGTCCATATGTTTTGTCTGTCCTATTTTTACTCCTCTTTGATTTACAGTGCTCGTTTGGCTTGTCCAACATGCTCAGATTTCTCAACTTGAAAACGTGTAAATCCTGAATTAACCCTGCAATAGCTTCCCTATTGTTTTTCAGTTCATCTGAACACCAGATTCAAGTTTTGTTTGCCATTTGTTATTTTTCCAATCTAATTTTATATTATAATAATAGCAATAAGAAGAATATTATTATTATTATAGTGTTATCATCATAATCATCATTGTTGTTGTTTATTTATAAATAAAATAAATATATAAATATAAATGGCGTTGTGGATGTTTACATGGTATTAAAGTGAAATTAACATTGCAAAAAGTTAACTAATAATAACAAAAGTAATGGTAACAATAGTAATTAATAATAATAGGCCTAGTAGTAATAATAATATAAACGTATTATTATTAGATATGGGACTAATTATTATTAGCCCCTTGTTATTAGCCCCATATCTACTGAATAGCATGTTCTGAGGCTATATGACGTCGCTTGAATGAGTGAGTCTTGGGTAGAGCATTTGTTTGGATTAGTTTTGTGTTCTGAGGCGTGATTATCGTGTTCAGACTTATTAATAGTTAGGAGGCGGAACTGCTATCCCGGCTGTCCGTGAGAGTAGGACACGAGTCACGAGTCTGTCTTAAGGCGCTGTCAGGGAATTCCGGGCCGCGCTGACGTCAGGAGCATGGGGGCGGCGCTGCGTTACGCTGCGGAGAGAGTGAAGAGAGCGTGCGCCTCCGTAGCCGGAGCTGTGTGTCCCTTTAAAAAACCCAGCGCCGCTCAGAGCAACTCGATCCTTGCCTTAACTCACAGACAGTGCTCTGTGCTTAACAACATTAAGTATCAGCAGCACGCGCTATGTGGAGAGACACAACAGACTTTTGGCTTTTGTACTGAAGGATTTAAGGATTTCTATTGTTGTTATTCAGCTGGTATATTCATCTGCACGTCAAGGGGAAGCTACGGATAAACAGCGCTCGCGATATTCACCGGTAACTTACTGACAGGAATTTTAACCAACATAATTCGTGTCTTAACGCTTGTTTTTGTTCTCCGGCAGCGTTGACGCGACGCTTCTGTGTTTATTCCGCAGCGCTTATAACAAAAGCGCCGCCTGTAATTCAAGCTTCTTTATTTGTGATCACTCGTAATTTAATCATTTCAGCCGTTGACACCTTTATAGTGTCCTACATCGGACTTCTCGTATCATCTGTAAGGAAAACTAAAAGATGTCCTCGTTTATTCTCCAACAGATCTTGTCTAACTTTTGGGAGCGTTAGTGGAGACGCAAGCTGAACGAGTTTTACTACTTAAGGGTAAGTCAGCTCTCTCTTGTCTCAGTTGTTTTATCATTGTTATCCCCATGATAAACTCGTGACTACTTCATAGTTGAGTGTTGGCCATGACTGAAAAGAAATTACGCTCCTTATTACAGGGTAGCAACAGTCTGTGTGAATGAAAGCATTGTAGTACCGGTGACCGGAAGATCAGCGCTCGTTCCCCACGCGCATTAACTCTTCACTGCCCACGAACACATGCCTTTGAGACAATGAATGGCGTTCTGTCTTTAGAGAGATAATCTTTAGACAAATTAAAGCATGGTTTAATTATTGGGTTGGGCGTGTGATTGTGGATTGTAGGATGTTGAAGGCAGAAAGTGTTTAGATGTAGGTTGTAAAGTCTCAGTCCCACGTGTGTCCGGTGGAAGGGGGTTGGGTTCACTGTGTAAACTGACCCGGCCCACCCTCACTGTCCTTAAACTGTCAAGAAATACATTTTTTAATTTAAAAGTACTTAGTCCAATAGGTAGCTGAATTTATCCACACACTGAAAATTCAGTTACCTGAACTCCCTGTTATATGGCTTTCTTGTCACATGACAACAAAATAGCCTGCATACTGCTTAAGCCATATTGACTTAATAATATGTGACCCTGGACCACAAAACCAGTCAGGCATAAGTAGCACAGGTATATCTGTAGCAATAGCCAACAATACATTATATGGGTCAAAATTATTGATTTTCATTTTATGCCAAATATCATTAAGATATTAAGTAAAGTTCATGTTCCATGAAGATATTTTGTAAATATCCTAATCCTACCGTAAAATTTTTTTGGGGGATTAGTAATAGCATTGCTAAGAACTTCATTTGGACTACTTTAAAGATGATTTTCTCAATATTTTGATTTTTTTTTTTACACCCTCGGATTCCAGATTTTCAAGTAGCTGTATCTCAACTAAATATTGTCCTATCCTTTCAAAAATAATAACCCTTATGATTGGTTTTGTGGTCCAGGGTCATATATTTGAACAGAATTGCTTTTTGCATATATATATATTTTAAAGGCTATAAAAGATTATGCCAAACTACTACTATTTATATTTTACAATCTACATGCATCTAAATGTTTTTGACTTTCAGCTCTATGGAGGAAGAAAAAAAAGTTGATCAATTAATTGAAACCGAATCAAAAAAGAGCATCACTTCATTGACCCATTTATGTGTGTGATGGAAAGTGATCCACTACTCTTTGTTTGACACGGGAGGGCAGGGCTCCACTACGGGATGTCCACTGGGCAGTCTCGTAAAGCCGACTGGATTGCCTCCGCCGGCTCGTGCTGAACTGAATACGTCTGTCTGAAAGGAAATAATTTGCATCGTTTTCTAGTACAAGGCTCTAGCCCAACCTGGGGTGGGGTGTTTTTCTCTCAGCGTTTGCATGTGCGTTTGAACATATTCCGGTGTCTGGGTTAAGGGAATATGCAGGGGAAATTTCTCTGTCGCACGCTATGGGGAATATTTGTGTTGATGTTGAACAAACATTGCTGACAGCGTGTAAAGTTACAGTGAAACAATTAGGTGTTTGTTGCTTCAGCGTGTCTGGGGGGCAAGTCGGGACACTACGTTTTATGGGCTGTCATAAACACCCGTGGAAGTAAATACGGGGGTATATGAAGGACAGCAAGATCCCTTTGAAGATCGACTTCCGATCAATTGGCATGACTGACATGAAAACAGAGAGAGCCTGCATTTGTTTCCCTTTGAAGTTGTGGGTTGTAAATTTCAAGAGTGCAGCAGCTGCCAGGACTCAGTCCTCCTCAGACCAGTGGGTGTTTTGAATCAGCCGCCTTATTGCAGCGTCACTGCCCCTTTATTGTGACGGCATACACTCGTGTTAAAGCTATAGGCCAGACTAAAATAAGAAACAAAATTGGTGTGTATATATATATATATATATATACTCATTCGCAAAGTGTGTATTAGGGCAATGTTTTGATTAGCGAAGTCCAATATGCAAAATAATATGCATTAAAGCATTTTTTTGTTTTTATGAACTTGAGTCTATCTTCCACTCACTAATTTTGAATAGTGATAGAACATTCAAGGGGGTGTGTTTGTGATCCTAACAGGTGGAGTAAAGAGAGAATGGTGTAGGTTGCACATTTCACATGAGCGTGTTAAACGAAGCAATGATGATGTATCATGTAGGTCAGTGGGCTTGCAAGAGTCCTTAGTCAATGTACGCTTATCACGATAGCCATTCGACAAGTGATGATGACAGAGAGCCGGGCTTATGCGAGTGGTTATACTGGTATTTCAGGAATGAGAAAAAAGAAAAAACAGTTGTAGGCTGTAAAGCCTCCTCGTTCATTCCGTTGAGCTCTAACAGTTGTGTGTGTGGGAGTTTTTCCCATGTTAGGACTGTACTTTTGTGGTTAAAGGAAGTGATGTAGGCAAGCTAGAGGAATTTCACAAGAGAGAGAGTGTTTGAACGTGTGTTATTATTAAGGTTGAGTTGGTCTAAGGTGGTGTAATTAAAGACAACAAGAAATAAGAGTTTAATACAGTTTTACACTATATTTTTTCCCTCGTCTGACTGGTTTATTTTTTCCTTTGTCACTTTGCCGGTCTGTTATCTCACATTTTGGCAGAACACCAGAGTGAGAGAAAAAGGGAAAGTGAGTAAAAGAAAGGGAGGGGCGGTGAAACCATAGTGGGAGTGGTTCAGGGGAATGGAGAGTGGTGGAAAACAAAAAAGATCAGTCATGTTTCTGTGACTCAGTCAGATGTTTTTTGGATAGAGTGAGCAGCCAGGATGCTACACACAGATCGCTGACGTGCGTCATAACGTGGGGAGAGACATGACCGAAGAGGGATTATTTTCCTGTATCGCAAATATCTTGGTCTGTCTCCATCTCACATTAAAGTCAATGTCACATTTTCCATCTATTTATGTCACTAACTTTTATCATATTTAAATTAGTCCCACTTGGCTGAATCAGTCTCCGACTTTGTGAGCGTCAGACACGAGTGCTACCGTACCAGTTGCCATGGCAACCCAAGCGCCAGCTTGTTTGTGATTTTATCCTTTTTGTTACTAATAACTACTAAGTGTGTCTGTTTTGTTGGTGTCTAATGCACTTGCTTCTGGGAAACGAAGAGTTTGAATGTAGGAGGGACTTTTGGGGGCTTATACAAACAAGACAGGTGTTCAAGGTTTGACTGTTCCAGTAATGAAAAGCTGCAATGTTTTGATGGCTACAGAGAAAGGTCATTTCTGATACTTTGTATTCATAATGTTAAAAGAGAAGGAAAGAGCGAACTCGTGTTTCCTGACATCTCACAATGACACGATGACACATTTGTACAGTCTGAGTGCATTAAAAGTTTTTTATCGCAGATGGCTGTACAGACACACTCCAGACTTTCATGTCTAGCAGACGTTCGCACACTGAGTCACTGCCATTCACGCTACAGCACTCGTCTTTCAGCTTTTTGCCATTTGGGCTGTCTGTTGTGTAACGTGCTGGCATGTCAGTCACTCTTTCTATACCTTAAAGTTTTACTCTAGTTCTCAGAAGAACTATTACACAAGTTGAATTGACAGCAGTATGTATATAACCCCAACAGATAGACAACAGCAACATCTGCCGAGCCTAAGGGGCTTAACAGGATGAGAAACTAGACACCTGACCAATGCTTTCGTACATTTTTTTTGGTCCATTCATAAATACATACACACAGAATATGTTCCACAGGATGTTACATCATTCCCCCCAGTCCCTTTTAAGACACCCTCCCCTCTTTTGAGTAGCCCACTTCCTGTTGCTCTGACGACGACTTCCTGTCTTTTCATATCTGTTCTGCTTTTTAATCTCACATGCTGGTACATTCACATTCACAGACAAGCTCAAAAGCAGAACTTTTCCTGACTATCCAGATAGAGAAATCAACATATCTTAGGTCTGATCTCTTACATTTCTGTCAAACGGTTGAAAGGGCACGTTTGAAGTCAATATCAAAATGGACCCTATTGACTTTCCTAATGCACGTCTCTTGTCTTATTGCGTGTGATTTATGTATGTTATTTCAAAGCCAACATCATCTTTCATCAAACTAGCTGCTCAGTCCACCTCTGAAACCGGTTTTCTTTTTATATGGTCACCAAGTCACTTTTCAGAATCTAATCAATTTCCAAAAGTCTCATACTACAGTTTTTCAATGAATATCCTTTGTCATTTAGAAACATGGCAAGTTACAGAAGTAAAACGGTTTGTAAACTGTTTCATGTTGACTTCTCGTTTTATGAGTAATATCATTGTCAGTAATACACCTCATTCAAGTAATGACTAAGGGTGTTTTCTCAGCAGTGCTTACCACAGTGACAGCATGGATGTGAACTCTTAACAGGACATGACCACCAGAGTTACTAAGAAAAGCATCATGTTTCTCTTTGTGTCGACTCCAAGAGAAACAGCTTAGACCTGAATCCATGATTCATATTATTAGTGTAATTGCTGATTTTGGTGTCATGTCAGGAAATAGGGTGAATATTTAGATTAGTAAGACAGTTTTTTTATGCACCGCTAATGTGCCCTGGTTTATATATTAGCCTACATATTTATTCATTAACAGTTGATACCAGATGAACAACATTTTATTGCTGGAGTGTGAATATCATATCGATGCCTGTGATGTTAGCGCTGCTTGTCTTCAAACACTCCATCCAGATGTCTGTCTAGCAACCATAAATCAGGAGCGCTGAACTAGGTCAAGGGCGATGACATGAAAACGAGAGCTGGGAAAGTAATCATGGTATGTGCACAGTAGCCAGTTGTGACATTCTGGAAGCGTAATGGGGCCAGTCATGAAAGTTTTTATTGTTATTTTTGTAAGGGTGGTGCAAGGTCAAGGAAGGCTTGTTGCAAAGTTCAATTTAGGCAAGGGCTCGGCCAGTGTCACGCAGAAGCGAGCACTGCGTGTGTCCTCAGTTGAACTCGCTCTCAGGATCAGGATGTACACTGTTGCTTGTACGCATGTTTGTGTGGAGGCTACCAGTGTGGGCTTGGAAGGCAGCGATGCCATCGTGACGACTCAGCCTTGCATCATTGGCAGAGGCAAACACACAGAGGGAAGGGAACAGACGCAAGCATACTGTGACGTTGTGCTTCCTTGTGCCTCTGTGTGTGTGTGATCTCTATCTGAGGTGGGTTATATAATAGCCAAATGTGAGTGCTCACCCACGAGCCCTTCCTTTGCTCACTGAGGAACATTCCAGCTCTCCCATTTACCCTGTTTTTCTCATTTACCTACCTTTTATCACAATCTGTTTTCCCTCTCCTGGCCTAATTTCTTGACTCCATTCCATGCTGTTCTTTTCCGCATACTCCGAACGCTTCAATCGTACTTTCTGGCAGAAATGAGGACGCTGTCGTCATACTGTGAGATTATATCATTCACACGACCCGTAGCACAATTTTAAAATAGAATTGTTTTCACATTGCCATGTTATTGATGTCAGTCCTCATTTATTCAAAAGTGAATCATAACTTGAATCGTTTTTTTTAAAGGGTACTCATCACTTCAGACGTCATAACTTTTGGTCCAGCTGTATGGTTGGTTAGTTCTCACGGTGATTTCCTGTAGGGTTTTTTTTGTTGTTTGGTTGGACAAGGTTGGTTGGAGACGCCTACATATGTGGCTCTCATTTGGTATGGTGTTTTTAGGCAGTGATCTGGTAAGTGTGAAGATCAAGCCAGTGACTGGAATAGTTGTTTGATGTTTGTTATCATGGGGAATTTTATCAAGCTGAGGGGTGATGTGGGGGTGAATGAGATTTTTTTTTTATTATGATATCATCGTTTTAACATTTGATTTAAAAGTGATTCGAAATTGCAATTACTTCTAAAGAGTTTTTGAAGTATGAGTAAATACACATGACATTTCTAGAAAACAGTTGGCTAAAGCATGAAAGTGAATAGAGATGCGACGCCTCGCAATAAACCAATAACCACACAGCCTCATTCACTCTCATAATCAATTGCACCGCAAGCCAGCGGTTTTCTCCTGTCTGATCGACATTGATGAGTTTCGGATTCTCCGTTTTGGTGAAATATTAAAAAAACCCACTGTAAATTTACAGTTCATGTTTTGCATCCAAAACAACGCACTGACAGATATCAATGACGGCACACTTTCAGAAATTCCCTTTGCTTTGAGTAAGGTGGGCGTCCCCGATCACCTGACCGTAAAGAGTGTGCGAGAGAAGAGGCTGAGTCCGGCTTTGTGGGGTAAGCCCTTTCCATGGTTGAGTCATGGGAGTTCCCCAGTTACACAGCAGAGAGCTAGCTGTTATCAGACATTGTGTATGTGTGTTTCGATTCATCTCTTTTACAATAAGAATCTGTTTCGGGGTGCTGTATTGTTTCCACATTACTAGAAATCTATATTACTTGAAATTGAAAACATGTTCTCGTAAAAAGCAAAGCTGTAGCAGTATGATTTGTCATTCTATGTGAATTGTGGAAATGTAGTATGGAGAAGTTTCAGTATGGGTTTGTGTGTGTTTTCCCACAACTGTCTACCTTGGCAGTCTTCAAACTTTTTGGTGGGGACAAAAAAAACCCAGTTGAAAACATTGCAAAAATTTAAGTTATAGCATTTTAGCATAAAGCTTTAGCCTTTTTTTTTCTCTTTTTTTTTACAAAAACAAAAAATTGTTTAAGATCACATAGTTTTGGCAGACTTACTGCTGAAGACCCTTGGTTTACACTGTGAACGGGCCTCTTTACAAACATACTTTTTCTCTCATGCTAAAACATGCACATATACCAACCATTGAAAACACTTTCTATAATCCCATCAATTCCACCCTTTATTTTTCATGGGGTGTTTTTTCAGAGCCACAGTTTTCACATGTGATAGTTGTCTTTCCACATTGATACGTCTCTATGAGAGCCAGGCCTGTGTTTGTTCAGACACCTACCCACAATAACTCTCACCATTGTGTGTGAGAGACAGTATCATGGATTTCCTCTCTGTTGTCCTGCTCAAACACCCAAGAGCTCCCAGTGTTGCAGACAGATTTCCTTTAGTAAAAAAAAAAAAAAACCTGACACTTCATAGTTAGTATTGAATAAAGTTATATATTTATGCATTTATTTATTTGAGTGCAATTTGGCCATATAAAATAGTTAGATTCTTTATTGTGCTCCTAATAAAGTATAGAATATTATGGGAAAAAATGAGTATTAGTATTATCGTTTTGATTTAAAAAATAAATAAAAAAATCACAATTCGTCAACTTTTTCTCTTCTTTGGAGTCATTTTTGACCCCCTGTCCATGATAGGTTAACTGCTGGCACAGCTGCAGTCCCGGCTGTTTATACTGCACTTGTGCTGATTACCTCTTTATCTTTCTCTACAGCAATCTACGACCACCGAGTCAGCTGAGATGATCAACTATTGGTGCTAAACCCCAATTCTTCTGACGTTTGAGAAGTGGTGCTAGATGCTTATTTGACAGGTAAAGTGTGTGTGTGTGTGTGTGTGTGTGACAATATGCAGAAAATGCAGTGTGCTTCAGGGTCACGATTATATCAGTCCCCACTAGCAGCTAAATCCGGAGTTCCTGAAATATCACAAAAGCTTTTTAATAGTGCGACGCCAAAGAGGAGTGGGTGGGCTCGTGTGCACTGTAGCCTCAAAATACACACTGACTAAACCTGCTGAGCAATGAATAGCTCTCACACACAGTTTCCAAACAGTCTCTGAATATTGCCACTTATTTAGCTTTATACTAATGTATGCTTTATCACCAAATTGCAGCTTAACGATTGGGTTAATTAAAGGAATTTCATCAAGTGTTTCATCATAAGTGTTAGACTTACATGAGTTTGGAGCAGCTCAGGACTAACCCATCAGGTTATACTGCATTTTATGGATACACGTTTTGCATCTGTGGCCTGTTTGATTGTATAATAAGTGTGTGTGGGTTTGTGTTTTGTGCTATAGAAAGAGAGAGCCTGTGCTTGTCACACTTAACACTTTTGCCAAGTCCATAATTAGTGTGCACTAGCTGTATGGGTATATATGCATGTGTGCCAAGCGATTTCAGTCGGGTGTGTGTGCACGCTTGCCAATATTTGTGCATCCAATGTGTCCCGTGTGTTCAGAATGCGTGGGAAGCTCAGTGTGTTTGCACGCGTTGGTGTTTCATGGGAGCACAGCCGGTCTTCTCACTTTGGTGTCTCCCTAAAGAACACTTTAATTTTAGACCCGTCTTTTTTCCCTTAATCTGTCCATCCATCCTGTTCAAGCCTTCTGCTGTTCCTTTCCTCCCTCCACCCCTTGCTCTCTTTCTTTCTATCCTTTCCTCTCTCCATCACGCCTGGCCTAATAAGATTAACCTCAGTGTCTCTCTTGTCATAGACACACACTCATACACATGCAAATAATCAAACTCGAGCAACACAACACAAGTACACACACTCCTTTATGTACACATGCACACAGACACCGCTGGCTTGACTCCAGGGCTTTACTTTACTCTGGTCGTCCCCTCCCTCCGATCACTCTCACCCTCTGCCAAGAGGCCCTAGGAAGGGTTATAATGACCTCAGTGTCCTCACCCTACAGGTGAACTCCCACAAGCCCATCTGTGCACCCTTTCCTCCCATTAGAGTACAGAAGAGCACTGCCACCTAGAGGCAGAGAGTGGCACTGAAGGTCTGGAGGGTTCCTTTGTTATTAGCTGCCTTCAGGCCAAACACTCATACAGACTACAAAGGATGTTTTCCCCCTGTATTTAATGAATTTGGCAGTTATTTGTGCCTCACCCCTTATGTCCCATTTCTTCTCTTTCTTTCTCTCTCCAGTTGGCAGGAGTAGCAGTAAACAGCTTCTCCTCTTGTTGGTGAGTGGCCCTCTCTGTTTTGCAGTGGAGGGCTTCACACTCACAGCTAGTGTGGTGAGTAACCATGTGTTCTGTTCTCTTGGTAGAGTGTAGCACTGAACAATAATTTATATCAGTAAGAATATTTGGGGCTTGTTAGTGTATATGACATTATTTTTTTACACTTCAGCGTTATGATTGACTAAAACTATTGAAAAATGTTTTCGAAGTCAAATAAAATATCAATTTGAGATGAAAACAAAAATATTGAGAAACCCATAAGTTAAAAAATTAAAGCAGAACAACGTGACTAAAACTTCAACTAAAATTAAAATATAAAAATAATAGCTAATTTCAAATATTAAAAATAAAAGTTCATAACTAATACTAAAGTAACGCTTATACACTTAAGTGTATCTAAATGAAAAGTGTCTGCTCTGCCATCTGACTTAAGCCAAGATATTGAAGGCAGCATAATGGTTTAGTAGTTGAGTAGTTCAGCGTCACAACCACTTCACTACATGTTGGAAAGAATTTAAGTATTTTTCCTGCCAGTTATAGATGTATTGGCTAAGATAATAAAGACATGTAGGAAACTAAATCTTCTTAGTTTATTGTCTAGGCTGGATGCATCACACAGCAGAACAGTTTACCGGGTGCAGCACACGGGACCCTTTTCCTCTGGATGGACTCAACCGGGGACCATGGGCTCCCGTGGGCAGCCGCGCCTGGCCACCTCCCTCCAGGTAATATAACTCATTATCAGGGCCGCATCATGCTTTTAGTCAATTCACTGATAAAGTTATGCTAACTGAACTACGAGAAGGAATAATCAAAGCAAAACCATGTTTTCTTATGTCTCTATAGGTGCTTACCAGGTGTCAATCAGCACCAGTTCCTCCCCCATATGCCACCTAGTCACATGACTGGGCTAAATCATCCTAGTAAATTCTTAAACAATGGGTGCGTTTTTAATTAGCTTTATTGTTGTTTTACAAATATTTCTGGAAAAAGTTTGTTAATGTCTCCTTGTATTTGCAGTCTCTTACATCGAGGAGATAAGCAAGACCTGTCTCAGGCTTTGTTGCCAGGATTACAAAGGATACCCCTGCTCCTCCCAGGCCTTGGGAATCAACCAGAACTGGCCAGGGATATGAGCCATTGCCTGGTGATAACCACAACCGACTGCACAATGGCTACATGCAGGACCTCCTGCACACCTCACAGAGCCAGTCAGCTACTGAAGGTGATTATTGAGCTTATATTGAATTACTGTGTCTTTTTGTTTGCTCTCTTGTTATATAAAAATGAATAGTGTTCCTGTATAAATCAGTATTATTAAATGTATAAGTTATGAAAGACTAGCTTTATATTACACTAAAGTTGTCAAATTATTTGTTTAACTGAATGTATAGCGTGTTTAACTACGTTGTGGTTGAGAGTACTTTTGCCAACTTCTCTTTCTTTTGCTTTATCCACAAGTATGGTGCTCCTTATCCTCAGCTCTCAGCCCATGGCTCGCGGCCCATGCCTCCATTACCTGATATGTGGACTCAAGCTCAGACTCCGCAGCAACCCAGGGGACCTCATTCTCATTCTGGACAGTTAAAACGGCCTGGGCCCCCTCTTGGAGAGCACTCTGTCATTCAGCATACCCCTGCTCCATCTCTGTACCGGCCCATGGAGGACTGCCCCAGTCCGAACAAGAGAAAGAAGAACTCTGGGTCTGAACAGGTTAGTTGAGAACATATCATGTCTTTTGATATGCTCACTTCTGCATTTTTCTTGTCCTAAAACGCACCTTAACCATTCCCTCTTTTTTACTGTTTCTTATGACTGACGCCTCATTCCACCATGCAGCGCATATCTGGGCCGCCTATACATTTGAATCAACAGCCATCCTCCAACTACCCCCCACCCAAACCTGGCTTTTGGAACCCATTGCACAAAGGTGGAGCACCATGGAACCCGATTGAACACAAAAGCGGACCCATTGATTTCCAGGTCCGTCATTGCTGAACTGAATGTTACTATTCAATAATATTTTCTTGTATTCCGTCTTACAGTTTAATAAATGGCATCATCTGTCACTGCCGCTTTATCAGCTTTCGCTTTTAACCTTTTTTGACAAAAGATTGTGACAAAAGCCAGAAATCAGGTGTAAACTAATTTAGCGGGTTAAATATCTAGACCTGTCTGTAATCCAAGTCCTGTAGTGTGAAATGTGGTTTGACTGTAACGGAGATCAGAAAAGAGAGACAGTCGTGTAAAGAACAGCAATCCGATGACTTTTAAAGTTGTGTATTGTGTATTGTTGAATCTTCCCTTTTGTTTTACATTAGATGTACTTGGCTTACTTGACCAATTACTATTCTCAATTTACAGGATTCAGCTAAGTCAGGAATTGGAAGCTTCCCCTATAAACCGCCTCCCTTGAATCCATCAACCACGTTTTCACCCACCATTCCCAACACAAGAGGCTACGAAGAAAGCAGGGGTCATCCACCGCAGTCCCACAAGACTGCTCAGTTGCCACAGTCTCTGGGACCACCTTCACAGAACCCTCACATCCACCATTCTACATATTCCTACCCCAGCAGCAGACATTCAGCCCAGACCCAAGTGGAACCACGTGGTACTACCTCACAAAGAGGACATGATTCTGCATTGAGTTATTTGAATAAACAGGCTCCACCATCACCTGCATCCTCATCATCACCACGGGAAGATAGGGAGCGTCCTGCACCCTCACCAGCAAACCACACCTCTGTGCCTTACAGTCACCCCCAATTCCAGCCTCACCCAGGGCTGGTCCATTCCAGCCCACCAGCCAGCAACCAGGCCCAGACCACAGTACCTCAGCACAACTCCCATAAACCCTGGAGGAACCAGGTAACACACACACAGTTTTGCATTATACAAAACCTCTCTGATGCACAAACAGATCTACCTGCTCAAGACTTAAAATTTCTGGCTGTTTAATATTAGTAAATAGTATGCTACACAACATGTGCTGTAAACTATAAATGTTATCAATAGTTAAAATTTTGTGTCCTATGATTTGATGTTATATTTATTTATCTTTAGGAATCACGTGACTTTTCATCAAGAGGGGATTCTCAGGTTGCCGCACGCCTTTCTCAGGCATCGAATAGGCTTGCTCGGAGCAACCAGAGTCCAGGGACCCCCCAGCGTGTGAGCCCTCCTCAGGCCCCTGCTCGAAAACCTGTCATTACCCCAAACCTAGAAACCCCTCGTCCACCTTGCTCTCTGGAACTATACAACAATGTTAGAAGCATCCCTACCACAAGCTCCGCACCTTCTACCGCCTCCTCCATTCCCAGTACCCTGAGCAGCTGGAGAGCAATGGATTCCTCAGTGTTAATCTCAAACCCAAACCATTTATCCATGATTGGTCAAAATGTAACACATCCAGGGTATCAGGGTGTCCACCCTGGTGGTGAAACCCATTCAAACCCACATAGAGGGGCACAATCTCAGATTCAGTCCACTCTACCCCACACAGGACAAGGTAGACCTAACTACACCCCAGTGTCCTCTTCTCCCTCCACCCTAAACTCAGGTCTTCAGAGATCAGGGGAGAGCGTCATCACCAGCAAGACTTCTCAACACTTCTTCAACACTCTCCCTCAAGTCAGTTCACCATTAAATTGCCCTCAACCTCCAGAACACATAAAGGTCAGCTCAGCCCTCAAGCAAATTTCTTGTAATTCATACAACTCCGCACCCATCCAAGCTTCGTCCTCAATTTCTCAGGCAACTACTACTGTTCCAGTAGTCCCAGTCTACTCAAGGTCCTGTTTGCAGCCTGCTGCCCCAAACACTCAGTCCATAGTTGATGCTTTGAATAAACTTGATGCAGAGCTACAAGGCCACATGCAAGCAGAAGAGAGGAGGAGAGACCAGGATGAAGAAAGAAAACGAAATGTAGAACGCCAAGAAATGGAGACAAAGCCACATGGTGAGTCTGCCATCAAGAGTCTGGAACGTTTGCTGTCAGGTAGTGCAGCTGAGCCTCCACCTCCTCGTTTGTCTCCAGCCAGTGTACTCTACTCTATCTCACCTCCTAGCCAGAATTCACCACCTTATCCCTGGTTGAGTCGAGGGGGAGTGCCCCCATGTCTTTCTGGAACTGCAGCAAACGTTATGGAACTGTCACAACCACCTCCCCTCACCCCACAGACAGAATATGCCCGTGAGAAGCAAAGGCAGAGAGAGAAATGGAAGAGTGGAGGACCGTCTCAGAAATCCACCTGGAATCCCACATACCCCTCAAAGTCAGGCCTCATCAGCCCCTCAAACAACCACAGCCACACCATGCAATTGAAACCTGACCCATCCAAAGATGTCACCATGTTGAAAACCTCTCATAATGCTGAGATAATAAATGCAATTCCCAACCCTCCACCCCTGCGAGAGCCACCCAAACTTTACCAGGCTTTCCCCAAGGATGTTCGCTCTTCATGCATAACTATCAGCACAACTACAAGTAGCCTTCAAAAACATATGCCCAGTACAGGACTTGGTAGTTTGGGTAGCAGTGCTAGAAGTTGCAGTGGTGACTCTGATGGTGCCCAATTTGAGGAAGAAACTTCTGAGCTCTTGCCCGATGGATTGGCTAACATTATAAAGATGCTGGATGAGTCCATCAAGAAAGAGGAGGAGTTGTATTCTGGCCAGAGCGTAGAACAGGCAGTACCGAAACCTCAGTTTTCTACAAATGTGGCACCTATGAAGAGTTATTTGTGTGCACCAGACCTTATGCCTGCCCTAAAGCAATCTCCAACTGAGAATTATCTGCCAGAAGACCATGCAAGCCCACCTGTGTTAAGTCGGCAAGGTTCACTGACATCTCCTTGTAGTCGTACTTCTTCACTTGAGGAAGAAGAGGGGGTTCTTAAGGTCATTCCCAAGCCTGCCAATTCCATTTGCATGCAGTCTCAAGAAAGCAATCTTGCCACAACAGGAACCAACTATCGCCATAGTGACTTGGCCAAGCTGTATGGCCTTCCAGAGGTAGAGAAAAGTGAGTGTGAGGATGATGATGAAGAAGCGGATCGGGATGAAGATGAAACTCCATCCTGTTCACCACCACCACAGCGGCCACACCTCCATCAGACAGGTGTGAACAGAATGTTTAAAAACCTTGCGTCTGCACTTGAGAGCCAGAAGTACACCTACCGAGGAGGACCTTTTGGTCGTCCTCCTCCCTCTGCTTTTATGGGAGTGAAGTACTCTTCATCTCTTTCTCTGGAGCCTGACATTTGTAGACAACAACAAAGCACTTCTCCCACATCAGGTTCATCTAATCACCCAGGTTTTAGCAGTCCATCGCAAACCCCTGCCATTAGTAACTCAGCACAGCCCCGTCCCCTCTCACCTACAGATTGGGCATCAGAGAGGATGAGAGGGAATAAGATAAGCCTGTCAGATCTTTTGGGCAATGATGATGAGGAAGATATTTCAGAGGAATGCAGGAGAGACGGATTCTGGAACTTTGAAAGACTTGTTGAAAAACGACCAATACTGACCACCATCTCAGAGTCTTCACTAGCGGAGCTTGGTCATAGCTATGAGGTGAACAAACACATACTCCCTCAAAGGCAGAGCTCAAAGGCACCGTCACAGGAGACATGCAAACCTGATAAAGAAAAGGACAGAGAACGAGAGAAGAAACAAAAACACAGTAGCAGTAGCAAAAAGCATGAGGACAGGAAAGAGAGAAAAAAAAAGCACAGAGAAAGACACGATGATGCATCTCTTTCCTCATCCTCATCTTCCAGCTCCAGTCGACGGCACAGGGATGGAAAATCACACAAGGAAAAAAAGAGCAGGCAGGTACTGGGTAACCTGGACCTTCAGAGTAAGGACTTTAGGGAAAAGGAACAAGACCGTGACGGAGACAAGAAGAGAAGGAAGGAGGAAGGTAGCCGACCCCAGAGTGAAGGAGTAGAGTGGGCACGGCATAAAGACAAGGGCACCAGCTCTGGAGATTCATCTGATCTCCCATCAGCTTCTTCAGCATTATGTTCTGATGACTTTAAGAGACTGAAAGCACTGACAGAGGGGCCACCCAAAGAACTGAAGATACGCCTCATAAAGGTGGAGAGTGGGGACAGGGAGACATTTATTGCTTCAGAGGTAGAGGAGAAGAGGATTCCAATGGAGGAAATCACCATAAAGAACACAGCTAGTGAAATCATCAGAGCCTGCAAGTAAGCAATATTTGCATGCAGGAAATCTTTAAAACCGGTTATTTCTTAGCTTGATGTGATTTGGACAGTGAAAGGCCATATCTAATATTTAATATATTGTTGTTTCAGGGGCTCGCTCAAGGGGAATTGTAAGGAATCGTACCTCCTACCTGCCCTCTGTTAAACCAGTTTTGACCACAGAACTGCCTATTCCTCGAGAGAAACTCAACCCCCCCACACCTAGCATCTATGTAAGTGCTGCAGTAGCATTGTCTGCATCTCCTGCCCCCTTGTGGGTTTTTTTGCATTACATGCACCATAACCTCTGTGCAAGTAATAAAGGTTTGTCTTAATGATTCCATGTTGTTGTTGTTTCTCTGCAGTTGGAAAGTAAAAGAGATGCATTCTCTCCGGTCCTGCTACAGTTCTGCACCGATTCTAAGAACCCCATTACTGTCATCCGGGGACTAGCTGGCTCCCTCAGATTAAGTACGTTGTATTGTATTATGGATGGATGGACAGATAATCAAGTTGTACATTTTGTAACTATAGTGTTTGCTGTTGTGGAAACCAAGGTAATTTTTCATTTCTTCCTCTTCATAGATCTTGGTCTGTTTTCCACAAAATCGTTGGTGGAGGCAAATGCGGAGCATGCAGTAGAGGTCCGGACCCAGGTCCAGCAGCCAGCTGATAAAAACTGGGATTCCAGCGGCACTGGCCAGACCTGGCCTTGCGAGAGCAGTAGGTCGCAAACAACAATTGCCAAGTATGCCCAGTACCAGGCCTCCAGCTTCCAAGAGAGCTTACAGGTATGAACACAAACATGCAACCAACACAACAAAAATTAGGACAGTGTTTGTTAGTTTCCAGAGATTTGTTTTGTTCCAGAGATTTTGCAAATACTTTGTAATTCTTGTTTGTACAATTCTGTCTGATATATATGAAAAAATATATTTCCATTTGAATCATATAAATCCATTTGAAGGGTGGATTTAATATTCAAATATATTTCCATTTGAATCATATAAATCACGCACTGAACATGCACATACCATTGTCAGCCTTTAAAGGAAGAGAAGGGCAGTGATGATGATGGTGGTGATGAAGATGAGAAATCAGCCTCTAACTCTGAGAATACAACCAGTATCTCCTCAGCTCCCAGCTCCAGGTAATTCTTTGCAAGGTAGCACAGCGCCTAATTCTTGATTTTGTCCAAATATCTGCTTTTTGTTTTACTTTTTAAATTTTTTGTAGAAGGATGTATAAAATACCTATTTAAGATGTTATTAAATTGGTTGAATTTATCTTTATAGTTTAGAGCAGAAACCTGTGGGGAAGATAATCAAATTTGGCACCAACATTGACCTGTCCGATCCCAAAAGGTAAGACTACTGTGCATAATTGCATACATGTGTAACCTTTTCTTGTCATCTCATTTGGATGATATAAAACCCTTAAATATTGAAAACTTCAAGACATGTTTGTGGATATAGAAATGGGATGCCATGTAAAGTGCAAGAATGTATACAAATCTGTTTTAACTAAATTGTGTTTTTTCTTTAGATGGAAGCCTCAGCTGCAGGAACTGCAGAAGTTGCCGGCGTTTATGCGTGTGTCCTCCAGTGGGAATATGCTGAGTCATGTTGGCCACACCATTTTGGGAATGAATACAGTTCAACTCTACATGAAAGTCCCTGGCTGCCGCACACCAGGTTTGACGCAATCACTAATAGCTTTCTTTGTTTGTGAGTTGTAGAAATCAAAGATAGATAGTCTGCTTTGGGAAGTAGTTTTTATTGATGTTAAATGTTTGTATCATCAGGACACCAGGAGAACAATAACTTCTGTTCCGTAAACATCAATATTGGTCCTGGAGACTGTGAGTGGTTTGCTGTTCATGACAACTACTGGGAGGCCATCAGTGATTTCTGTGAAAAGTAAGAAAGAGTTTACAAAAACTCTGTCAAATAACACTAATAGCCAAACAATGTTTAATTCTCATATATTTTTGTAAAAATAAGTACTTTATTAAGAAGTTTGTGAATTTTTCCCTCAGGCATGGAGTCGACTACCTGACTGGATCATGGTGGCCGGTTCTGGATGACTTGTACCGCGCTAACATCCCTGTTTACCGGTTCATCCAAAGGCCAGGAGATCTGGTATGGATCAACGCAGGCAGTGTACACTGGGTTCAGGCCGTGGGCTGGTGCAACAACATTGCTTGGAATGCGGGACCTGTCAACTGTGAGTAACCTACACATTAACTTCTGTCTCTTTATCAGAGATTTTACCTCGTCATTTCAATTCCATTGAATATGTATGATGTGTGTCAGGAATAGCCTACTTTAAGTAGAAAATAAAATCTAGTCACTTTAAACTACATTTAATCAGTCATAGCAATTACATAAACGGTTGCAATTAAATGTGTAAAACTAAAATCCTGTGAACAGAAATGTAAAAGCGCTGTTTTTCTGATTTTGTAGCTTATCAGTACCAGTTGGCTTTAGAGAGATTTGAGTGGAACGAAGTTAAGAAAGTCAAATCCATCGTTCCCATGATTCACGTATCCTGGAACATGGCACGGAACATCAAAGTCACTGACCCAGACACTTACAAGATGATCAAGTGAGTATGCAGCAGTAAGTTACATCACAATTCAGTAGCATAGACATTTAATCAATTTGCCTTTCCTCCTTTTCAGACATTGTCTCCTTCAGTCTATTAAGCACATTCAGATTCTGAGGGACCAGCTGGTGGCAGGAGGAAATAAGATTTCCTACCAGAGCAGAGTGAAGGATGAGCCGGCCTACTACTGTAACGAGTGTGATGTGAGTAGATTGTGCTTGGTCATTTGTAAATTATAGGCAGGTTCTACAAAGAAGAACCCACCAAAGACCTGCAGAATTCGGTTCCAAAATAAGAATATATTTAACATACAGCAGTGTCATCTCAAGTTGCACAAATAACAATGCAAGTTTTTCTTTATTTTGTTCTTGTGCAGGTGGAGGTGTTTAACCTGCTGTTTGTGACCAGTGAGAATGGCAGTCGAAAGATGTATGTGGTGCATTGTGAGGACTGTGCAAGACAATGCAACCCAAACTTCTCCAATGTAGTTGTGCTGGAGCAATACCGCATGGAGGAGCTCATGAGCGTGTATGACTCTTTCAGCCTGGTGAGTGCACCCACACGCTTTGTCACAGTGAACAAACAACAGCAAAGCTTCAAAAAGAGCTAACCTCTATCATTTGAATGTGTGCTTTCTCAGACCAGTTCCAGCTCCCGATGATGACATCTCATCCCTTTCCCTCACACAGCCATAACCAAAACGCCTGTTCGCAGGACAAGATCTTTTATTTTAGTCCAACTAAGACTTAAAACATTTACCGTTGAAAGAAAAAACATACTACTGTTAATATTTGTTGAACAGCCAACCGAGAACCAGTTTACTCCGCATTGTTTACAGAACCAATCAGCCAATAAGACAGTTTACTTCTGTCGGTCTTGTGTACCAACCTCTGAGTGGCTCTGCGGGGCATCAAGTGGAATGCAGTTTGGTGCTGTCATGGCTTACAGCGGCAGAGTAGGCAAGATCCTGTCCGTTTGGGTTTTGTTCTTAATTTTTATTTCTCTCTTTTTTGGGGGATTGAATACTGAAATGTGTAAATGCTCTTTGTATTTTTCGTGGGTGCTTTTTTTTTCTCAATTATTTATTATTTTTAAACCTAGAGCAGCCTAGATATATACCACATTGGCCTTGTGACTTGTATTTAGTGAAGAGATACAAATTAATAATACTAATAGAGCTATGGACATTTTTCTAAAGCATTAAGAATTAAAAGAAATGGTTGTTCAGAATGCTTCAAAACATACGGGTTTAAGACTTTTCAGTTTCAGTAAAAACTGTTGTTTATATCATCAGTACAAGCATTTTAGGATTGCATTTTTAATCATTTTTCATGCATTTTGTGAGTATAATTGTTCAGTTTCATATGCTTAGTTTTGTTCAGTGAATTGTTTCTCACCTCTATACAGATCTATTCTCTTTGATTTTTTTATTTTATTTAAAATATTCTTCTATTTATTGGATATAAAATGTTTTCCCTGCCTCAACTTTGTTATCAGAGATGTATTAAGGGTTTCTTCTGTTAGTCTAAATCCTCTGTAAGAATTCAAGGGTGCTGAATCTTTTTGAGTTTTGGTGCTTACCCTTTAAATATCTTTCCTGTCTATATATTAAATATCTCATAACTGACTCTTTATCCATGTAGATTTTAGAGCACAGAGGGTAGGGTTTGAAGAAGTTGTCTGTTATACACAAATGTTTTAAAAAGACCGTTTCCCCACGTATTTTAACAGGTGACTTGTATGTGATCACTTTTATATATTTGAACCCCTGCTCACTTGCCAGTTTAAATGTTTCTTTTTAACAAATAAAAGAAAGATTAAATGTTCATATGAATTCTCAGAATAGACCTGTGCTCTTGGAATCTCTTGTTTTGTTTTTTACCAAGATGGTGATTTGGACTGATGTCAGTAATTCTGAACCTAGGTTAGCAGCTACTCTGTCATGAATTTAGTTTGTTCATGAATTGGGGATAAAATAATTTTTTGATACTCTTACACATTTAATGGTGCTTCTGTCCTGTTGTAAATGCTGTTTAAGGACACCGTTGCCGTGCTGAAAAAAGCAGGGCATAATCTTTCTATAGACACAGTATACAGTAATTGGCTGCAGTGGGATGTCATAATGTAAGGTGACCAATCACATTGAACTGTAAATTGCGGCATTTTACTGGAATGAGTAACAGTGTGAAAGGGGATTTAATGCATTATTGTTTTTGATTTATATACTGTAATTTGTTACAGCTTTAGAAGCGATAGCGTGAAATAATGTATTATCAGGTAAATGGTTTTGATTATAGATGGTGCTGAGTTCTTGAGCTACTCTCAATTTTTTAAGAAATATTTTTCCTGTTGCAATATACACACTTTCCTATTTTTATTTTATGTTTGTGGTTATTTAAAATCTGCACTGTTTTGGAATTCACACACGAAGCAAACTGAGCCACACATGTCTTAAACACTTTGTGAATTCGTGTGTCATTGATATGATTACTCTGAATAATATTAAATGCTTTTTGATAAACTTTGATCTGTGCCATGTCTCTGGATTTATTCAGTCAAAGCAATAAGGTTTCAAAAGCCTTAAAGGGGTCTTATTATGCTTTTTCACTTTTTGCATTTTAGTCAGTGTGTATTGTGTATAAAACTATCTACAAAGTTACAAATCTCAAAGTCCACTCCAAAGGGAAAGCCCTTTTCAGGAACTAAAGCGAAGGGCTTGTTTGAACTACAAAGTTGTTTTCCTCTATTTGTGACATCACAAATTGTAAATCCTGCCTACTGAAACTCGACGTGTGGGAGAACACTTGGTTGAGTTCTGCACGTTTCAAAATCGAAACCTAGTGCGGGTGTTTTTATATCACCGTATTTCTGATGAAAACCAACTGTTTTCAGAAAATGTTTTGTCATTTTCATTTCATCTCGTCTGATAAAACAGCGTTTGTGAACAGATGTCTGTTTTGTGTATAGCGTTACCGGGGCTCTCTACCACTACAACAGCACCTCCCGCTGGCAGAGAATTAATGCCAGTCTGTGGGACTATGGTATAAATAAATTCTACTGTATAACAGTTTCAGTGTAATTCATGTTATAATGTTAGAATGAAAGAACAATTAAAATAATACGTATTACCATGCAGTTATTTTTTAAGCTGTTGTTGACATCCATCTAAAATGCGATTTAGCCACAAATAATAACAACATTACCACTTTAATATGTCTTGCAATATCCGTGCATGCAAAGGATCCGCACGATCCTCTTGTTCAATATTCTGGAGGTCTGCATTTATATGGCAATATTGACAAACTTGTTGTTTTGTAAGGGTGGGGCAGTACTGAACGCTGTCTAAGCTGTTCACCAATCACAACGCACTGGGACAGCTAACCAATCACAACACATTTCATTTTCAGGAGGCGGGCCTTCATCAAACCCGAACTAATCGAGTAGTTTGTGACAGGCCGGGAGGAAGGTATTTTAATAATGTGAAAAATATAGTTTTTGCAGATGTTTTCTAAACACTATCGCAGTCTTGTCATCAAACTGCCATTTCATCACTCCGTACCAAGCACACTGTTATCTACAGTAGAGTATTTATCTTTGTTTATTCTTCTCATGTTTTCGTGTTAGGTTCATCCCTATCAAAGTTATTTCCTGTTCTTCTCTGCTGACGCAGGTTCAGCGGAACCAGAGCTTGTTTACATTTGTGATCAGCTCTCAGTAAAATGCCCAATCCCTAAACTTTGAGATACTAGAGATTCTGTCACTTTACGCTTTTAAGTGTTCCATATTAACACACCCATGTGGGCTGGAAATAATGGCTCCTGGGTTGAAATGATGGTCAGATACATCAAGCAGCCTAAGGCATCAACCACCAAGCATTCATTCCAACTGACAACAAATTATTTTGAATTGAATTGTAATTCATGCTCCGTTATAGCAGAAATTTACTCCCAGTATGTTAGCTGACACTTTTATCCAAAGTGACTTAGCACAAAACTACCCAGGACCTCAAGTAAAGAGTTCAAAAAGGACATTAGAGGTTAATTCAGAGGTTAATGTAGCACAGGCTTGCGGATTTCCTACTTCCTGTAAGTACAGGAAGCTCCTTTCACCCTTCCTTTATCACATTACTCAATTTTGCTCCATTCGGAAAGCCTAACCCTTGTTTAATGTACAAAGCCCGAAGACAAGCATCACTGGTGAGAATGCAGAATAGCTTCCCACAAACCAGAAGCTGATGAATGCAAATCAATCAAAGACATGTTTAACCTTAAAAACACAAAACAAGCAGAGGTTACAACTATTTACCTCAAACATTGACACGTAATATTTGGGATTTAATTTGCACAACAGCATTTCTAGGCAGTCTTCAGAGTCAGACTGATTACATCCATAATTCTCAATCTCAATCAGGCTTCATTGTTTTTCTTCCCTTTATATATATATAAATAAATAAAGAAATTATTTTACTTTTCTCCTGGTTGTGTCCCGTTAAGTGCTCTTATGTATTGAATATTAGCACAGGTTTTATCTTTTCATTTGGACGGTCTTAAATTGCCCTCCTTTGAGTGAGGTCAGGGGTCACTGCCCAGGGGAACAGAGAGAGAATAAACTCTGACTCTATAAAGCAGTGGGAAATCTTATATCTGACAGACATTAATTGATTTGTGTATGTTTTCGACCCCAGATGAGCTCTTATCAGTTACACAACCCAACTTTACTCTATTCCTCCCATGTGCAGCCACTCCCACTGTATTTTCAGAAATTCTTTTCATCATAAAGGAGAGACCATGCTGCTTCACTCCAGCTTTCTTTCAGCTCTCAATCTGTCCTTGCCATCAGTTGTTTGTGATCACTTCTGTTCTTATCCCATGTGGCCTTCAAAACTAGAGTCTGATCAAAAGACCCTAAAACAGCCTCAGTCACATAACATTTTCAAATATGTTAACTTTGGTGTGTGTGTGCAGGGGCGTACTGGGGCCAAAAAGTGGCCCTGGGCGTTTTGGCGCAGAGCAGCCCACCAAACCCAGTCTGCTACACACCGCACCACACCATAAATTAGTGGCATATTCTTGACATTATAATTGGTCTTTTTTGGTGTATATGGCAAATAGTAAATAATTGTAAAGATTTTTTACGAGGGACAGTTTAATATCACTAAAATTAAATACCTATATTATCAGTCCATATGACAATTGACAGGGGGAAGTCATGGCCTAATGGTTAGAGTCGGACTCGTAATCCAAAGGTTGGAGTAATGATGCTGAAAATTCAGCTTTGATCACAGAAATAAATTACATTTTAAAACATCCTAAATAGAAAACCATGATTTTTAATGTAATATGTCATAATATTAGGCTATTGCTTCTGTATTTTTGATCAAATAAATTAAATCAAATAAATAAATAAATAAAAAGCATGAATTATTTCAATATTTTTACCACCAGTGTATATAAAATAGACTAATGCATGTGAATTAATAAGCAAATTATATTTTTATTAGGCCTATAATATAAATCACTTTCCAATGCACAGCACTCGAAAGCAAAAATCTTCAGATTTACAATGTTCTAGAGCAGTGTTACTCATTGCGCGGCTCGCGAGCCTCCTGCGGCTCGCCAAGCTTTAATTTGTGGCTCGCATGGCAGTAATTAATACGGTAATATGATCATGCAGTCAATACAGATATTTCATAAAACCATTAAAAACAAGCAGGGCTATAACATAAAAAAACTATGTGCCTGCTCTACAACTAATTTATACTTAAAAATACCCAAAACCGCAGCATTAAAAGATGGAAATATAGACTAGAAAAGATGTTTAAACTTGCTCTGCTCTTACGTCCGTGTCACTGACTCACTGCAGAGTTGCCATGGCAAACTGCAGTTTTGGCGGTCTTTCCAGATATACAAAAAACTTAAGATCATTAAAAATATATATTATATATATATATATATATATATATATATATATATATATATATATATATATATATATATTATGCAAACCATCTATCCATCACATGCTTGTGAATATGGAATATACTTGGACATTTATTAAAAAATAAAAATAAGCTAAATTGGAGCAATTAAATTAGACGACACTAACCTGGCAATTCATATGCCTACTATGCACATTATAACAACGCTAGCTTAGCTACTGTTATTTCCAGCATTTCATGCTAATCAGCTTGTGTTAAATACAGACTGAAAATGGATCGATTTCTTATTAAACAAAGTCACGCACCAAGTGGACAGCAACAAAGCAATGTGACAGTGTCAAACGAGGGAACTAAAGAATCGGAGCATGCAACAACAGCAAATCGACAGGAAGATGATGGAGACGGGGTTTGTGGAGAGTCAACTCCTGCTAAAAAGAGAAAGGTACGAGCCCTACAAGATGAGCATAGAAAATTTCAAGAAAAGTGGACAGATTAATTTTTATTTTGAGCTCCATGGATCAAACCCTTTGTGTTTACTATGCAAACAAACCCGCTCTGGTTTCAAGCGAAGTAATTTGGAGCGGCATTTCCAAACGACGCACACAAAATTCAACGAAAGTTATCCACCTGGAAGTGAACTAAGGAAAAGAAAAATAGAGCAGCTTTCTTCCTCTCTTTCTGAACAACAAAGGCTCATACACAGGACAACTTCTACTGCTGAACGTTTAACTGAGGCATCTTTTGAGATCGCTTGGATTTTGGCTCGGGGCAAAAAATCCTTTTCAGACTCAGAAATTGTGAAAGATTGCTTTTTGGCTTCAGCAGAAATATTGTTTGCTGAGTTTGACAACAAGGACGCAATTATTAAGCAAATTAAAGGATTACAATTATCCGATTCCACCATAATGAGGCGGATTGAAAACATCGGCAAGGACATCAGTGACCAGCTCTGCGCAGATGTATCAGCAGCACCGTGTTTCAGCATTGCGGTGGATGAAAGCACCGATCTGACAGATGTTGCTCAGTTGTGTGTTTGGGTAAGGTTCCCTAAAGAAAAGTCTTTCCAAGAAGAAATGCTGTGCTTACTTCCACTTGTTGGCCAAACGAGAGGTGAGGACATTCTGAATGCATTTCTGGCATTTTTTGATGAAAAAAAACTCAGTTGGTCAGGTCTAGCAAGTGTGTGCACGGATGGCGCCTAGCATGCGAGGAAAGGAGTAGGGGCTTGTTGGGCTCATGAAAAAGGGAAGAAATACCAAACTTTATCAGTTTCCACTGCATCATCCATCAGGAGTCACTGGTATCAAAACTGAGAAATAAAACATTCCAAAACGTGATGCAAACAGTT
The DNA here is from genome assembly GCA_027564155.1 of Gymnocypris eckloni scoliostomus. NCBI lineage: Eukaryota > Metazoa > Chordata > Actinopteri > Cypriniformes > Cyprinidae > Gymnocypris > Gymnocypris eckloni. The sequence continues at coordinate 31,259,801 of CM050413.1, read as the reverse complement.
GTTCGTGTGGTAAACTTCATCATCTCCAGAGCACTGAACCACAGACAGTTCCAACAATTTATTGAGGACTATGACACAGAGTATAGTGATTTACTGATGCACAGTGAAGTGAGATGGTTGTCCCGTGGAGAAGTGCTTGAACGGTTTCTGAGCCTCCTCCCTGAGATTTGCACTTTCCTGGACAGCAAAGGAAAACGGGAGCCAGAGCTGGAAGACCCATGCTGGATCACACAGCTGGCTTTTCTTACTGACATCACCTGTCACCTGAACACTCTTAACTTGAAGCTTCAAGGAAGAGATAAGCTTCCAAACAACATGCTGAATGCAATCAGAGCATTTCAGAACAAAATAACTGCCCTGTACATACCTGACAGAGAATTCATTCACTTCCCCAAACTCAGAGCTGTCACCACAAATGACCCATCTCTGCTGGAGCACTTCAGCCACAGAGAATTTGTGAATGTTTTGGAAGAGCTGAGGGGGGAATTTGAATCCAGATTCAAGGATGTGAATGAGCACAAGGAGATTTTCAACTTCATTGAAAACCCCTTCCACATAGATGTGTCATCTCTCACTCCAACTATCACTCTGCTCTGCCCTACTCAGCGTGCTGCTGTAGAAAGTGAAATGGTAGAACTGCAGACAAAAGACATTCTCAAAGTTGAACTCAGAGCAGGTGTTGGTCACTTCTGGAGTTTGGTGTCTGAAGAAGATTTTCCCACTTTGAAGCCACTTGTGCAAAAAGTGATGTCCTTCTTTATGAGCACATATACTTGCGAGTCAACATTCTCAACCATGAACACTATAAAGAGGAAACAGAGAAACCGCCTCACCAATGAACATCTTGAATGCCTCACAAGGATTGCAACAACAAGCTACAAATACAACATGAAAAAAGTCAAAGAAATGCATGCATACTTCCGCTCATCCCAGCATTAAGTTAATCCTGCTTTTTTCATTAAGGGAAATCATCTTGTCTCAGTTACAAATCTGACTGGTAAATGATAAAGAATGATTTTTCCCCCCTTTTGGATTTTTTGCATTGCATATTATGTGTTCAGGGATGACAGATTGATAAGCAGACATGCTATATTTATGACTAGATGTAACTTTTGATACTTTGTGGTAAAAGTGGCTCTCCTATTGACTTTGTCCTATCAGTGCGGCTCTCATTAAAAAAATAGTGAGTACGCCTGTTCTAGAGTAAGTATAGATTTTTTTTTTTTAATTCTTAGAAACGTGAAATAGCAGAAGAAAGCAGATTTACATGAACTCTTATCTCACTTAATTTGCCAGGATACCAGCTGTTCAGAGCAGATCGCATCACGGAGATAACAGGGAAAATGAGAGGTGGTGGACTGTTTCTACATAAATGAAGGTTGGTGTTCAGACGTAACTACTCTGAAGAAGATGTGGTCTCCTAATTTAGAGGCGCTCTTCCTAAACTGTAAACCTTTCTACTCACCCCAAGAGTTTTCCTCTTTCATTCTGGTGAATGTGTATGTGCCTCCAGACGTGTGCGTTAGTGCCGGGATGCAACAGCTGGCCGAATAAATATCTGAAACGGAGCAAAGGTACCCGGACTCTCTTTTAATCATTCTTGGAGATTTTAATAAAGCAAATCTACCGTGAACTGCCAAAATACAGACAGCACGCTACATGTCCCACCAGGGACAGTAATATATTGGATCACTGTTATACAATATTTAAAGAGGCATATCAATGTCCCACGAGCAGCTCTGGGGCTCTCTGATCACTGTTTGGTTAATCTTAAACCAACCTACAGGCAGAAACTCAAATCAACTAAACCTGTTATAAGAACTGTTAAAAGATGGACTAATGAAGCAGAGCAAGATTTAAAAGCTTGTTTTGACCTATAGTGTTTTTGAAGCTGCTGCCACCGATCTGGACGAGCTCACAGAGACTAACTTCATATATCAGTTTCTGTGAGGATATGTGCATCCCCACCAGGACATTATAATCCTTCAATAATGATAAACCGTGGTTTACTGGGAAACTCAAACAGCTTTGTCAGGCCAAAGAGGAAACCGCTTCGTCAGGCCAAAGCTTACAGAAGTGGGGAAAAATCTTGTATAACCAGGCGAGGAACAGACTAACAAAGGAGATCAGAGTGGCTAAAAACAACTACTCTGAGAAGTTTAAAAATAACTTTCAGCAAACAATACGCCATCAGTATGGACTGGTTTGAGGAACATCACCAAGTACAAGACACCTCCCCCACAGTCTGTGGAGAATTAACAACTGGCTGATGATCTCCATGAGTTTTACTGCCGATTTGAAAAGGCCAGACTTTGCACACCCAGCACCTGCTCTGATCTGCACTTCACACATTCACCTACTCCCTGCAACCCCCATCCCTCCCTCCCCACCACTTAACCCGTGCTTAAGGTCTGTGTAGAGGATGTGAATCGTGTCATCAGAAAACAGAAATCTAGGAAAGCTTCAAGACCAGACGGTATTTCACCTGCCTGTCTAAAAGTATGTGCTGACCAACTGGCCCCCATATTTACACAGATCTTCAACAGATCTCTGGAGCTGTGCAAAGTCTCCTGCTGCTTAAAATGCTCCACCATCATTCCCGTCCCCAAAAAGCCCAAAATCACTGCCATAATTACTACAGTTCTCATGTCTGTGGTCATGAAGTCACTTGAGAGACTGGTCCTGGCCTACCTGAAGGACATCACTAGACCCTTGCTGGATCCTCTTCAGTCTGCCTACAGAGCAAACAGGTCTGTGGATGACGCTGTCAATATGGGACTGCATTACATCCTACAACACCTCGACAAACCTGGGAATTTACGCAAGAATCTTATTTGTGGACTTCAGCTCGGCCTTCAATATCATCATTCCTAACTTCTCTCAGAAAAACTGGCACAGCTCTCTGTGCCCACCTCCATCTGTCAGCAGATCACCTGCTTCCTGACAGACAGGCAGCAGCTAGTGTGGCTGGGCAAACTCACATCCAGAACTCTCACCATCAGCACTGGCGCCCCTCAGGGTTGCATTCTCTCCCCACTGATCTTCTCCCTCTACACAAATGACTGCACTTCAAAAGACCCCTCTGTCAAGCTCCTGAAGTTTGCGGACAACACTACAGTCATCAAGGATGGAGACGAGTCTGCTTACAGACAGGAGGTGGAGCAGCTGGCTGTCTGGTGCAGTCTTAACAACCTGGAGCTAAACACTCAAAACTGTGGAGATGATAGTGGACTTCAGGAGGAACCCCCCTGCTCTCCCCAACTCACCATCATGGACAGCACTGTGACTGCAGTGGAGTCATTCAGATTCCTGGGCAGCACCATCTCTCAGGACCTGAAGTGGGACAATCAAATTGACTATTGCGAAAAAGGCCCAGCAGAGGCTGTATTTCCACCGCCAGCTAAGGAAGTTCAACCTGCCACAGGAGCTGCTGAAACCGTTCTACGCTGCCATCATCGAAACTGTCCTGTGTTAATCTATAACTGTTCGGGTGGGTTCAGCTACCAAAACAGACAACAGAAGACCACAACGGACAGTCATGACTGCTGAGAGGATTATCAGTGCCCCTCTGCCCAGCCTCCAAGAACTTTACACCTCCAGAGTGAGGAAAAGGGCTAAGAAAGTCACTCTGGACCCCTCACACCCAGCTCACTCTCTCTTTGAGCTGTTGCCCTCTCGCCGGCGCTACAGAGAACCCAAAACAGCCAGACACAAGAACAGTTTTTACCCCCAGGCCATATCCCACCTGAGGCCATATCCCACCTGAACAACACATAACACACCTCAGTACTGTACATCTGTAAATAACTCATCAAACCTTCATCTGTACATAGACCACATGCACAGTTCTATGGTCATTTTTCTTTTCTGTATATTTTAATTGTATTACTATTGTTATTTATAAATATTGTCTATTCTCTTCATTATTAGTGTTTTTATTACCTTAATTATATATTGTCTGCTCTATGTTTGTACTTTCTGTACTGGAAGCTCCTAACACCAAGACAAATTATTTATGTGTGCAAACACACTTGGCAATAAAGCTCTTTCTGATTCTGATGTCTGCTGAAAACTGCATTATGTAGCCTAAATTGCTACAATTCGAATAACGGCATTAAAATCGGAGAAATTTAACAGGCTAGTAGTAGTTTGCATTCCTGAAAATTAATGTTTGCCATTTAACTAAACGGTTGCCAAATATTGCTGAATTGTCTCGTCATGTTTAGCCGCTTATCTTACCTGTGGTGGATAAGGAGATACCCCCTGACAATGTAGAGCGCTTTGAGTGCTTAACAAAAGCTTTAAAGCGCTACATCAAAAGTCTTGCTTTCATCTCTGGCTGTTCACAGTATTCTTAAATGTAGCCCATATATACACATATATATAAGATATCTATTTTTTTTTTAATGTGATATGCATGATAAACAGCAAAAATCACATTGTCGTATCGACTGAATATGCAACTTATACATCAGTGTAATTCACAACTGCTCTATATTAAAGGGTTACTCCACCCCAAAATGTATTTTTTGTCATTATTCACTTAGACCGCATGTCGTTCCAACTCTATAAAAGCTTTGTTCGTCTTCAGAACACAATTTAAGATAGTTTAGATAAAAACCGGGAGGCTTGTGACTGTCCCATTGACTGCCAAGTAAATACCACTGTCGAGGTGCAGAAAAGTATGAAAAGCATCGCCAGGGAAGTCCATTTGCCATCAGTGGTTTAATCTGAATTTTATGAAAGTGACAATAATACTTTATATACTTTAAAGTGTTTAAGTTGTAACATTTTCTTTGATTGTAACAAACATGAAGTGACAATAGTTACAGTGCGAGTTAAAACCGTAATGCTTATTAATAGATTTAAGACCGGAAGTCCTACGTTCTTTTGATTTCTAACATTTCTAACTATTTTCTGATACGGTCCTACGGTCCTAAAAGCTATGTGAATAGCCTCACTGAAATAAATAAATAGCACAGAAAATTAAGACTTTGGATTGCTGTTATCTCTGCAATGCCTCCTAAAAGACCAGTGATTGTTACATAACAATTGCATTATGGGTGGAGGATGATGGATAACATGCATTTATATACAGACCACGTAGAGACGGCATTATCAACCAAACCAACGCATGATTACAGGAAAACAAACACTCTCCACCATGTGGTCAGAGCAATTTCTGGTATGAGAAAAGAAGAATGGAGGTTTGGAAGATGTGGTGTAAATATGAGGGGGTTTCATGTCTTCTCTATCCATCAGGAGTAATTAAAGTCCTCACTTCGGCTTTTTAAATAAACATTCCTTCCCCCACACAAAGAGTGAAGAAAGAGTGAGAAGAGAAGGGTAAGGGAAAAGGGGAGGGGGCATGAGGGAGGCACAGAGAAAGGCACTGCTATAACAGCCAGGCAGGAGACATTCATATCTCAGTCTGCCTCACAGAGAGAGAGAGTGGACAGTACACAGCAAATCTGAACTAAAACCAACTACAGAACACAAGAAATGAGATCAACCATCAGACTAGTACGCAAGGAAAAATATTTTTAGAAATTCTAGAAGTTTTGAACAAGGAATTCCAAACAAACTTCCATTCCAAAAAAACAAGGAGTGCATATTGTGTTCGTCAATTCAACAAAAAGACAAGGACTACTGGAGTCACACCACTGGGTGAGTGGAGGGCTTGATAAGGTGCATGTGAGACTGACCTATCAGAGTCTACAGCAACGGAATGTTTGGAATTTACATTGATACATGTATCCACTTGATTATTCTTTTTACATTCATTCACATAACCGTTAGCGCAGCAATAACGGCAAGTGCTCTTCTGCGTAATCTAGTGTTGAGTGATGCACATCTGTAATATCTAACATGTAACATCTGATAAGAGACTGTTTACCTGTGAAACAAAATAATGTTTGATCAATTTAAATACCACATCAGGCAAAAGCATACATTGGTGAAAAAAACGTCAAACCAATTTACATGTGAAGTACTGAAGCCACATCAGACCTTTAATGCACATGGAAAAGTAAACCTATTCCACCTTGAGCCTACAAAATATTTAAGGTTCTGTGTTTTGGATGAGTTTACGGTATAAATTGAGATAATTTCAGCTTTATACATCATAAAAATATTAGCATTTAGTTAATAGTACCAAAGTTTTGACTCAAAAGTTGTCTCAATTTTGTGATTCCCAGAAAAGTGGGTGGGTGGCGCAATCTGGTGTTATGCAGGTTTGGCATGGTGTGCTCGTGTTCACGTTTCCTGTGAAGGGTGATCTGGTGTTTGTTATACGTCGAGTCACCTGCTGTATAGCAAACAGAATACAAAGGCAGGAAGACAACACAACGGTCAGCAAGCACACAAACGTGTGCATGGCTCCCTCATCATGCATCACTGATGGCATATTCAGTATTTAGTGTTTAAGGGTCAGAGTGCGTGCGTGCGTGTGTGTGTGTGTGTGTGAGAGTCGTAGACCATCCTGTATCCATTTTTAGATGATCTGCGTATGGCAATGAGGCCACAGATGTATGGAGTGTAAACTATTTGTGTAGTTTGACCTCAGTCTATTGTTCTGAAGTGCTATCTGGATGTTCAGCCCAACCGTCTATGTATTGAGGGGGGGTGTAGGGCATCTCTTTTCAGTGCTCCACACTTTACTGCAGCCGACAAGCTAAAAATCTAGCTTGAATCACAGGATGAGTAGAGAAAAAATTAAAACAAAATGAAGAAATTCATAAATATTAGAAGATCATAAATTATAAGATTCTGTTAGATTTTCATTTCTGTACTGTAAAAGTAGTATGCATTCATCATGGTAGCATTTGTTGTACCGCCATTAATTTATGTTAAAGGAATTTATTTTGTAACAAGCATTGAGTCCTGACAGGATGGCTCTCATTACTGTTTTACATTAAACTTTGTGCAAATTTATGATAAATGTATATTACAAAATAATTAAAAAATAAAATATTTATTTTGTTATTTGGGTGAAATGTGACCTATGTTCTTGGTGAGGTTTACCCATAAAAGATTATAAAAAAAGATATAATTGGAGGTAAAAGATGTAATCCCAAGAGGTGAGGGTTACTGCAATGTCAAGACCTCTCACTCTTCATCACTTTATCGTATCGCCTGTGCTGTTCCAAACACACTCAAATACCAATTAGTTTCCGCCACAAAGCGCCAGTTAGCTTTCAGATAACAATCGGTCTCTGATAAAATACCTAATTAAAGATCACAAACCTAGCTTCCTGGCGATAAGTGATTTACCCTTGCTCTGAACTTTTTTGAAGCAGTAAACTGTCCGAAGCAAATATCAAAGTTGACTATGACCGCATCCACCACTGACAATATTTAATGTAACACACATTCCAGAGTTTTGAACAACTGCTGACAGGGATTGAGAGAGAAATATCCCAAGACAGTTTAGTGCAGCCACTGCTGTCAGCAAACACAGAGACTACATTAAGATTTTTCAGGATGATTCCAGCCGAGTTTGATCTCAGATTTTAAGAGGGTTGAGGTTAAGACAGGGACTGAAAGCCCATCTATGGCCACTTTCAAATTCAATTCAAATTCACAGTTAAATCCAGGCTCGTACGATTTAATATTTAAAAGCATAACAAAAAAATGGCTGTTTTTGAACCGCTGTCAACAATTTCCTGAGCTGCAACAATGTAGTTCAAGCCCACAACGGAAAATACAAAACCCATCAAGCACTTTCCTTTGTAATTTCCTTCATTTTCTATTATCATCAGATCAGGATGAGCATGAACGACACACTGGAGAAGGGGGCTCATCACCAGGCCCTCGACCTCTCTGAAGAGCTCCCAACCAACAGCTATCATCACCACCATCATCACAATCACACCAGTCTCCAGCACACAAACTCCTTGGCCTCCACTGTGCCAGCCGGGACCCCAGTAGGTGGGTCTGGAGTGGTTGTGCCGCCGCCTTACTCTGCTGCGGGGGCTGGGGGAGGTGAAGGTCCGCTGGAGCTCCGGGGCTCTCTGGACTGCTGGGCGTGTTCAGTGCTGGTGACAGCGCAGAACCTTGTGATCGCGGCCATCAACGCCTGTCTGGCTGGGTTGGTTTTCGGCCTCATCCTAACTCCTGCTATTGTCATGGTGGTGTTCGGCTTCATCTGTCATTCAACGGTAAGAACTGAAATTAAAATAAAAAGTTTTCCAGGTTTTTCATTCTTAATGTGTAGAGGATTTTTAAGTAAGGTCCACGGGAAAAAAATAAAAGCCGTTTAATTCCATGGTCAGAAGGTAGGAGACATTCATAAAATCATAAAAAAGTGGATTAAAGATTTATTTTTTATTTATTAAGATTAATATTTATTTAAAATATATCTGAAAAACACTGATAAAGTACATTAGTACCTTAAAATTGACTCCAAAGTTTCTCTAAAGATCAAATATAATATGAGCCAGATTTACTAACAGCTTGCACCAGCGCAAACAGTCTTGGCATTAAAATAGTACTGTCAGGATTTACTTAAGACATGCAGTTAAACATTAGCGCTGAAAAGGTGTGGACAATTTTTTTCCACATGACCTTATTGAATATGCATTTGTAGGAGTTTCCCTTTCACGTGCAACATTTATGGGTGGAGATTATTCAAATGAGTCACGCAACGCGATTTACTAACGTTTGCGCTCATCAAAATTATTTAACACCAAAAAAAGCATGTCAGCAGGTGGCAATTTGCACTTGGTAGATTGCACTGGTAATTATGGAAATTATCTGGCTGGGTCTTTGTTCTTTATTGTGCGCATTGTTAATAAATCACATGCAGAATTTTCAACTCCCATCAGCACTTTTATGTAATTGCACTCTAACGCTAATTTGCCCTATTTAGTAAATCTGGCCCTATATGTAATATCATGGGTGAAAAAGGTGACAAAGACACCTTTTACGTGACAAAGGTCACATTTAGATCTTGGAACAATAAAATCCACTGAAAAAAATGTCATTTATGCTTAAATCCATTAGGCCCATTGAAAATTGTGTCCCCGATACAAAGTGTTGCCGCTAAAGGAATTTCCTTTATAATCTGCGAAAAAGACCCAGAATAAAAGCTAATCATGATTCAGAGATATTCTTCAAGGGATTTATGGGAGTTTCTCTTTGATTCACCAAGTAATCTCTTAATCTCTGGCATTTCTCAGCAGTCTGAGTGCAGGAGTATTAGCAGGGGCACGTCAGGAGTTGAGAGGATGACATCAGATGAGGAGTGTTTTCAGGACAGAAGTGGATTACTGAAGTTTAAAAACGTTTTCTCACAAAGTTGTATAGCGACCGTCCTCGACATTCTTGCACTTTGACCCACAGAAGTACAGATCTACTGCTGATCGATATAGATCTACTGCTGACCCTGCAAGTATATATCTACTGATCACCATATCAGCTCTGTTCATTTTCAACAAACGACTCACGTTCTACTACAGAATTAACAGACAAGTTTCTGTAAGATACAGACCTTTCATCTCACTATTACAGGCTCTTCGTCTCTTGCTAGGAGAAAACCGCTTAAATTATCTTCACGTAGCGCCCGTGGGTCAGTAAGTTCAATGTGTGTAAATAAAGGCTGAATTCTTCTGACCTCTCCAATTACCAGACCTTTAGGATCCAAGATCAATGGCCACCCTGACCAATTAGTCCCCATGTGACACTAGATCACCTATGAAAGAGATAAATCCTTAAAGATTAGCATTAAAGCAACAGACCACCATGGTATTCCATAGAGTAGTTTGTCATTTCATATAAGCAGTCAACTACTCTGTTTCGGTCAAGATACATAATAGGATAATATATAAACAAAGCATTAACTCCATTTAATTAATAAAAAGGACCAAATCTAAAAGACTGAAGTGATGAGTGTACATTTCTTCTGTTGGATCCTTTCTAAATATATGGTTAAACATCAAGGCCACATAGGTGCATCAGTCCCCTGAAACTACTCTGTTCAGCTCTAATCTTATCTGCACACACAACAGTTCTACAGACAGCTGGAATCCCTCATACTTTAGAGACATACCAATGAGAACTGGCTGATTTCTAGCTTTGAGAAGATTTACATATTATTGCATCACATCACCCTTTGAGGTTTTCTAAAAAAATTTACAGCACGAAATTTAAATGTGCCATAAAGAAAAGGTAAACATGGTCAAAAAAACGGACGAATTTAAATGTTCTGACAATTTACTCACCCCTCAGGCCATCCAAGAAGTAGATGAGAATGTTTCTTCATTGGAACAGATTTGGATAAATTAAGCACTACATCACTTGCTCACCAATGGATCCTTATGGAGTCGTCAGAATGAGAGTCCAAACAGCTGATGAAAACATCACAATAAATACTACATTTCTAACCATTATGAAATTCATAAAATAAAACAGTTTGCATACAGATGCAGCCGTCTAATGATAGCATAAATGTAAATGTAAATGTAATAAATGTCTGACTATAACTCTCCTAGAATGATTTTTTAGTTGTGATTTTTACAAGCATCTGTGAAGAAACCTGTCAAAGTGAGAAAGTGCAGCTCAAAATGCAGACAGGCTTTATCAGTTGTTTCCCTCCTACTCTGTTTACTCAGTCGCCTGTTCCATCTAGCTCACAGGGGTTTAGATGAAGAATGTGGGGGTTGTATGCCTTAATCCTTTCCATCCTGTGCAATACCACTTAACCAAAATAATTAAAAGGATGTATCATGTATATTTGACATCTCTGTGCATATAAAATTATTGTAGCTTTAGGCAGGCTGATGCAGAATCTATATTTTGGTACTGATCAGGCACAGAAATGCTCAAAGGGAGAAAAAAAGCCTTTACAAGTTTATCATATATACTTCAAACAATGTCAACTGTACTTCTAATATTAAATGTTTGCACATTTTAGCGATACTTTCCCAAGGACATTTTTACAAAGCAAATGTGATATATATTGAGGGTTTTAGTGAATCATACCAACAGTGGTCCTCTGATAATTTGCGTATTTTTTAAATAAATAAAAATAATAATTAGAAAGAAAAAACACTACCTTGGAAGTAACAAATTATCAACTCACAAAAAAAAAAAAACAAGCATATGCTGTTGGTAGACATTCTTGTCCAGTGTGTCTGTTCTTTGTCTGTCCACACCTCGATGGCGAAGAGATGGTGTTCCTCCTGGGACACTATTTCTCTTTGACCATCCTCGGCAATGCCAACATGCATTCCACCACTCATCCTTGAACCCACACCAGTCAAATGTCTCTCTTTTCAGGTGCGCCCACAGGGTGTATCTCCATACTGTTCGGATCTACTGACTGACGGTGGCTGTGTGGCTCTGCTGGTCGTGGGTTTCTTGCTAGTGACTCCACTCCTGGTTCTGGCCTTGGCTGCATACTGCCGGCTTGCCCGTCACCTTCAGCTGGGTCTGTGTTTTATTCCATACAGCCGTGCAGTCTACAAGAACCTTCCAGCTACCCAGCACCGTGGCATGACGGCGGGCTGCTGTGGACAGCGATCTGGGAAAGGAGAAGGGAAGGGGAAGGTGTGGGTGTAAAGGGAAAGGGCTACACTTCTGTTGTACTAGAGATATAAAATGTTGTGAAAGAACACACTACACATTATAGACCAAAACATCCCCTCATTAAATATTTTAATCTATATGACAGACAAAGAGAGGCAAGGAATTCCTATTTACATTTTTTATTATAGCCAAATACACCATGCTCATCAATTTCTGCTGCCTATATATTTCATGCAACTGTTATAGCACAATCAATTTTAATTAGTCAATTTCAGTACTTTATAATCAAATTTAAATATCCAAAAGTGATGATTATGTACTCTTTGTATAATACTATTTGTCTTATAAATAGTCACCACATTTTTCTTAAGACATTGTCAAAAATATTTCTATATTTTTTTGTATAACATGTACAGTGTTGTGTATTTCCCTTTTCTTTAAATGTTAGACCTATATACAAATCATTAAATACTGTAATTCCACAGAACTGATGGGCTGCTCTCCTAATTTTGCACAAGATTTATTCAAACAAAATAAACTTTACTCATAAGACCCGATTCAGAGGTTAGTTGTTTCTCATGGGGATATGTACACCACCACAGCTAGTCGGAGCTGTTAACAAAAAGAGGACAGACAAGCAGGTAAAACTTTAAATGGGTCATTATTAGGGGGAATTGGATTATCAGGGATTATCCCTGATATCAGTATAAATTATCATTATTAGGCATTATCAGGGAGAAGTCGTGGCCTAATGGTTAGAGTCGGACTCGTAATCGAAAGGTTACAAGTTCGAATCTCTGGCCGGCAGGAATTGTAGAGGGGGGAGTGAATGTACAGCGCTCTCTCCACCCTCAATACCATGACGAGGTGCCCTTGAGCAAGAAAAAACCCCAATTGCTCCACGGGCGCCGCAGCATAAATGGCTGCCCACTGCTCCGGGTGTGTGTGTGTGTGTGTGTGTGTGTGTGTGTGTGTGTGTGTGTGTGTGTGTACCTTGGATGGGTTAAATCCAGAGCACAAATTCCAAGTATGAGTCACCATAATTGGTCGTATGTCACATCACTTTTGTCACTATTATGCAGCAATACACTTTTTAAAATTATGTAGCCTATTATATAGGGCCACAAATTCATACATAAAAATATAAACCTATCAGATTTATGTTTAACTTATCTAAGAGGTTGCATTAACTTATTTCTGCTAATCCCCACATTTTTTATTACATCCATTGTTTTGAGAGATAAAATTCAAGACAGAAAACCATTTCAACTATAGCGCGTCTATTTTTAAACCGATTTTAATGATCGAATAATAAATAGGCTATTATTTATATATATTCGTATTATTCCAAGCATATGACATTTTATTTACAGCAGACAATCATGTGACTTGTCACGTGAGCAGCGCGTGTTCCCAGGTTCATAGGATCACAGAACTCGTGTCTCCACTGTTAATAAATCCATTCTGAATCCATGAGTTTTATCACTGAAGAACCAGATGAGAAACAATTACCGTCCGAATAGGGCTAAAGACAAAAAGCCAGGGTGTCAATAGATAGGCTGCTATAAAAGTTATGTCAGTGTCGACATTAAGGACAGACACAACCAAGCTACTTAACTACAATTTATGGAAAGCAAGTAATCATTCCAGATTTCAAAGATAATACGGTATACAATTTAAAACATTTTCAGAATTATATACTTATATAGATTATATACTATATACTACAGAAAAAAACAGCTTGCGATTAGAAGACAAAAAAGCATATAGCCCCCTCTAGTGTTAGAAACACTGATCTATATAATAATGCAAGCTGTTTAGAAAGTCCTAAACAAGAATTTGTAGAAACCGAAACCGAAACTTCTACTACTACTATTAATAATAATAATTATTATTATTATTATAGTGGCAAAATTGCATACTAATAATTCTAATGTGCTTTTAGCTTAAATTAATCTTCACAATGACATATAAAAGATTAACACGTTACTTATATTACCTATGCTTTGAGAAAAAATATAAAAACACCTATAACCGAAAACAATAGAATACTCTTAAAGGGACTTTGCTATAACAATGGGCCTCATTTACGAAAAGAAAGTACGACAGAAAAGTGGGCGTACATTCGTTTCAACGTGAAACTTGGAGTTTATAAATATGGACGTGAATGGTGGCTACGCTCGAATCTCACGTCTGATCTCAGCTTGTGTACGAGAGTTATATTGGCCAGAACTTTCGCGCAACATATAAATATAGTGGAGAATTGTTAACATAATTTTGTTCATTTAGGTTATTTTCCTCAACGACAACCGAAGCTCATTAGTCGATCACTGACCAGCAGTGTTGTGCAAGTTACTTCCAAACTGCAATACATTATAGATTACTTGTTATTGTTATTTTAAAGTAATTAATTACCTTACAATATTACGGTCTCAGAATTGTAATGCGTTGCATGACTCCTGTATTACTTTTGAGTTACTTTCACCAAAATAACTACAGAAGTAGAACTTAACATTCTAAAATGACAAAATTTATGCTACTAGAGCCTTGCACTGGCCTCAAATTTAGGCCCTAGCCCGGCCTGTGTTTGACAGTTTATCGTTTCTCCCAAAACGACTCATTCTTCAGCTATTCAAATAGTTCAGTTTAGTATTTAATGGCAAAGTGTTTATATTTTGTTTTGTTTTCTAAGTTAATTTAGAAAAATGTTTAGAGCATTTTTTGTTCATTGAATTAGTTTTTTTCTTAAATTAACAACAAAGCAGCCAGCGGCTGCCTGAGCTGATCATAGCTTATGGTTGATCAATTTAGCCTTCTCAAATCATCATGACTTGCCAAAAATAAAATCTATAGATATACTAAAACAGTTCAAGCATATAACAATGTTTAAACATTAAACCTAGATACATGTACGCAGCATCCAATTGTTTGTTGAGAGTGGAAGCTAAAGCGCAGGACATGGAGGCACTAGCGTAATCAATTGCTATTTTTTCGATGGAAATAACTTACGCCTTCATTTTTGCTCATAAAAGGTAAGATTAATACCTCATTCGGAACTGTAAAGGGTCTACTTTTATTTGTGTGCACTCACAATATCAACAAAACGTGCTTGAAAAGGATGACCGCTTCACAAAAATTAACCGAAAGACAGCGAATATCCTACATGCCTCAGACATAAATATATCTATAGAAAGCTTTAAATTACTACCTGACGAAATAAATAAAAACAAAAACTCTTTAATTATAGTCTTAATCCATGAAGATGCCCTTCTCTCTAAAGGCGCGTCTAATGAGGAGATGGCAAATCAGGATCATCATTGCGACACTGACAGAGAAAACACTAGTTTATTAGTAAATAGTTCAAATATCTCTTTACTATTTCCCTGGACACATTCATGGTAATTACTCAGCTGCGCCGAGTAGCATCTGCCTGCAAAACCGGAGGCTGCATTTTCAGAAACGCAGTCCTAGGACCGCATTTCTAGGACCCTAGGTTTTTAGTGACAACGCCACCTACCGAATTAGAGGACCAGCGAAGATGGAAGACAAACAGAATGTATAAAATGTGAATCAATTTGTATTTGTTTAAAATTAAAAACAATTGTGATGTATTTCATTGGAAAGTTAACTTAGCCGAAGTGATCGTGATTTGCTAAATAGTCTTAAATGCATAGCCATCATATATTAGCCTCTAATGCTGTAAAATGAATTAGCCGAACATAATTTGCATACAAGCCTTGCCGGTTAAATGTTTCATTCGCGCGGTGGTCTGACGTGCGCTTTTTGTACACACCTCTAGTGTAAAGTAATCAAACGTATAAAAAGAATGCTGTGTACATATTCCTTAAAGTTAAAAACGTGATTTAATCAAGAGCAATGAGAAATGTTCTCTCTTTTGTGAAGATTAAAATGAATGACAGATAGCGGGAATATTAGACTGTGGTCACTTTAAGAGCTGCCCGGATCCATTACAGTTACAAGTTGTTATTTTTTCCTCGACAGTTTGCTTTCATTTATGACCTAAATTACAGTGTTTAGAATGTACTGAAGCATTTCTGCATTTTATTTCCTGTAAGGGTGGTTTATCAGAAATAAAAATTATTTTGTCAGTTTAAATCATCTGGTACACAAACTGAACAATTAAAATGGAGTAAACCATTGTTACAATAGGTGTTTCATTTTTAATAGCCATAAAAAAAAATCACTATATCGTGATATATATTGTTACCGTGATATAAAATTTGTCATATCGTGATATAAGATTTTGGTCATATTTAATAGCCATAAAAAAATTGTTTTGCTTGCAAAATGAAGTAACTACAGCACCTACCATCAGGGGCAAACTAGACTAACCAGCCAAACTTTTACCCCATTGCTTTTGCGCACACACATACACTCAGACAAAAGGTTTAATAATCTCTTGCATGCTGATTGAAACAAAAAATGAGCAAATTTGTAGCCAGCTTCACTACACATTTTATAAAAGGTTAAACTACAACATTCCATCCCAAAAATATTCATACATACTTAGGGCCCTATGAAATCAGTCTTATTTTTTTCTAAATTCTGCTTTCTTCCGTTTTAATTTTTCTGGATTCCGTATTTTTTTGTATTTAAATTTTTCGAGACACCTTTTTAAATAGTCAAACTAAATTGTATTAATAAGAAAACATGTCTAATTCATTAAAATCGTGAAACTTATACAATTTAACATTAATTTATTACAAGTTTAACAAAAATTATTGTTGATAATAAAATGTTAACAAAAAAATTCACCTTGTTTTATTGTTACAAAATTCTGTGTTTTAGAATATCTAATTATTTGAACGCATACAAAAAAATATTATTTATTATTACAGTAGCCTTACGAAATATTTTTTTTTTTTCCTCAGAAATTCTGTTATGAATTAAAATTTTACTGTAAAAAAAAACTTAATTTTCTAGTTCTAGAAAAATAAGTTTTTATATTTTAGTTTTATAAATCTTATTTTTCTAGTTATTTTCAGCTCATTTATTCGTCATAGCTTCGCAATAACCACGTACAACCATCACACACTATTGAGTGGGGGGAACTATGACGTCTCTCTGTAGGCGGGTCGGCTGTTAGCATGAAACTGGTTCCCTCTACAAAAAGACAATAGGATTTTTCCATAGGCTTTTGGGTTATCGCAAAACATAGGCTCTGTGTTCAACCATAGCTCATGAAACTTACAGGTTTTGTCCATCAAGATAATATTCACAAAATAATTTAACTTTGACGAATTTTGAGGCCTAAATAAAAGCGTCATAAATGAAAATCTAAACTTAGGCTATAAACGAACTACTGCACCACGGCCACTCGCCTTCAACATCACCAGCACCACCACGGTCCCGACAACTTTCTCAAACTTATTTTTAACGTTCAGTGAAAAGGATTTACACTGTATATGAATTTTAATCCACGCTACATGAACCGTTTCATATAAACTGGAATACAAAACTAGAGCCAAACAAAAACTGAAATGAGACACTGGTTATAAATAGTATAGTGAATAAATTAAATAATCATAACAGAAGGATTAGGATTACCATTATGATTACGTATTTCTGTACATTTCGAAATAAGGTGCATTAAAAGTCAATATTTGGGCGGCGTATAAAGATTGCAGTCACTCAAATTATGAAAAGGTATTACCGTAAACAATGTATTTTGAGACAAACGATGAAATAAACGATAGAACATTATATGAAATGATAGACTTTTTATTTCGTCCATCCGATATATATCGTCATATCGCACAGCCCAAATCGCCGCATATTAAATCTTTTAAATAACAGCAGGGTGAGCAAGTTTTTGGATATGGTAAGATTAAACTTATTTTAGTGAACTAAGCACCACATTTCAGCTCATTTTTACACAATATGTTATTTTATCCTTGCTTCTAGGAAATCCTCTATATATATGCTTTCTAACAGCTTCATGAGACAGTAAACATTTAATTTTAACGTGGCTTTAAGCACTATGCAAAATTAAAGTTTCACTTTCACCACGTAAAGCCGGTAAATGTGGTGTTTACATGTAATAATTGTAATATGAGTTTACCTTTTGGTAGAAGCCTTGTCGCATTTTACATTTCTCACAGTCTCACGTCTTGCTGATTCCGAGCCGATCCTTTTATTGCCAGTGTCGCAGGCAGAGACGTCACAGCCACGTGCACACTCACAGTAGATATCACAGTCACGTACAAGCATGTCGTTTTCGCGTGAGAATGATTCTAATTTTAATGGCATTCAGTGTAAATGGCGACTGATAATGTATTTATGTCGTGCCAGATGAGGCTTGCACAGCCTGAGTGAGTGTGTGAGAGAGACAGCACACACAAAGTAACTCTCAGAAATGTATAGATGCATACTGCGGTAGAAAAATTTATAAAAGATTTACAAAATATGATTTAGGTAAGCAACATTAGACGGCCATGATGTTTCCCCGAATAACAATATCAGCACGATTGCAATGTGACACTGATTTTATACAGTAGTATTTCAATAAACAAGAGGTTGAAATTAAGTGACTTTAGATTTTAGACAAAATATTGACAGAAAAAATACAGTTTTATTTTAAAAATACAGAGTCCGACCAATCAACGCGGAAAACTGAAGACAGTCTCACACCGAGAGCACTTGCTAACTGGAGCTGCCTCAGTGATCACGCATCAGTTGTCTCTCAAATGTAAAGCAGCAGACGTTGCAATAAATCACAATCCACTACACTGAAGTTGCAAAACACCTCAATATAACCTATGATGTCCGCGATGCGGAAAATGTGGGTGGAATCGCGGAATGCAGTCATATAATGGAATTTACCGTATAACGCGGAATGTCATGGAATTTGTCGAAGTTTGGATGAAGTAATCAAAAGTAGGTCCGTACACTTAAATCAACTCGCGCTATGGACTAGTATCTATAAATATTAAGCCGCAAAAACACTATTTAAATATGAATCCTGCATGTTCTGCATCTCTGTTAATGAATGACACTTGCGGTTTCATTTACTGCACACATACATACTGAAGCGCGTGTGATGCACGCGGTGTTTTCAGCATCTGCCGTCTCACTAAATGAGGACATAAATACATGAACAACATCCCCAGAACTGCTCGGAGAGTCACTTCATGAGCATTTGACCATTTCATTTGAGTAAAACGATCGTCATATCATATATAATAGGCTACAGAAACTTAAAAGGTCCTCATGGCAACCTGTCAAAATATAAGTTCGGTTTAGCCGAATATATTACTGTGGTGCAGTAGAATATACGTAATACAACTACAACAATTATTACAACTTTTGTTGAGAATAATCACACAATACGCTATTTCTTCCATGTTTAAATTTTAATAGTAAACTCATTTGTTTGCCAAAAATAAAGTCTAACTCTCATTTGATTAAAAGATAAATTAAATTAATGTTTTATGCCTTCATTTGCACTGTACTGTAAATTAAAACCAACGGAAATGTTGTTGTTATTAACAGTTTTCAGAATTAAAGACATGTTTAAAAGCAGTTAAAGAACGTTTTTTTTTGTCAGAGCTCTTGTTATTATTAATTTTGGCATTCATTTTTACACCAGACACGATCTGCAATAATCGGTATCCGCCCTGAAAAACACATATCGGTCGACCCCTTTATATATATATATATATATATACACACTTAACTGCAGACACAAATACAAACATTTTAACGTCCTTTATTCTCCTATAAAGAATCAAGATTGTCTCTTATTATCCTTTTCTGACCGTACGTTAGATGCAGGTGGAGCCTTCTGATTGAAGCCAACAATTTATTCCACTAATTTAATCTCTTCAGTATCGAATAAAATTTTATTTAGAGTTTTTTCTGACAACTGTTGTTACAGCACAACATATCTCTGGTAGTTGTGGCTGCTGTGACCATAGACTGACAGGTCACGCAGCTGTGACTCGGACACAATAATGGCGGCGACAAAACACTGTAACGTCACGTGGAACCAATGGATTGGATATCAAACTTCGCAACACAAACACTGATTTGGATACAACACTAGATCATCATCTACAACCGCCCGAATTACTCCAGTCACTGGGCTCGAGTGAACAAAGTAGGGGAAGGCTGCAGACCTGGAGCAAGTCAGATCTAAGGCCCAGACAGTTTTACGGCCCAGGCAGTTTTACGCCCCAGGCAGTTTTACGCCCCAGGCAGTTTTACGACCCTGTTGTTCCTGATGCATCCAGTAGGGGGAGGCTGCACAGTATATGAGCCATCAGAACTGAATCAAACCAAAATCAAATCTAGAAGCAAGACGAAAACAAGGTATGTTAAATACTCGTTTAAGTTATTGTTATTGGTGTTATTGGTGTACAACGTTATTGGTGTTCAGCAACCGTGCAACAAGTATAATTTATAAGCGATTAGCCAAAGATCGCAATCAATTCATTTCAATATGTCAAGAGACATCTTTATAATTTATATGCAAAGATAATATTGATGGTCAGGTTGATGGTTTGTCTGGCTCAATTTGACCTAATCACATGTAAGCTTGCCTCATATTCTATGTAGGCCTACTCCCTCTGTCTTACTGATTAAATGTTTTTTTTTGTTTTTTTTTTAGCTTGCACGAGATGGCCTTTTCTGGGAAGATATTCTTCTAACCGTTTACTCTTTTCACACTCCACATGGATTTTGAAGCAACATTAGAGTACATGTTGGATATGTATGAACAAAGGACAGATTTATAATAGACATGTATGTATGTAAGAAAATGAGAATTTAACTGCACACTCAAATATTTTTATTACAGCAAACAACTAAAAACTATTTCTTAATTTTATATTAACTATGTGGTAGAGTCTGGAGCAGTTAATTGTATATTATGAAAACAAATTATTCACAATCAATAAATGACCACCAACAATCACAAACATGATAAATCCCACTTTGGTCCAATATGGTTTGAATGTAAAAATTTGATTTGATTTAAGTTGTTTCTTATAAATGAGATTATCTAATTATCTGATATCTAATTAAAGTTTATTTGAACTTAATATGGTTATCATGTTTGTGATTTTTGGTGCTCAATTATTTATGGTGCATCTTGTTTTATTAATATAAAGTTAAGAGATTATTGTAATTGTTTGCTGGCTAATTATTATGTTAATTGTGATGTTGTTCATATCACCTGTGATTAATTGTTAATTATATTTGTGGTGCTCTCCATTTTCTAGTAAGCTGTATCTTGAAAAAGGCTGCTTGCCTGCGAAATGTTGTAAATAATAAACATACTTAAGTGAGTGAGCATTTATACTCTTTCATCATGCTATCTTTAACTTTCACCTCACAAAGGTTTGTGGTTTCTCTAGCATTTTATGTACTTAAGGAAATGTAAATGTTCCAAAATGTTGTAAAAGTTCAACATGACAATACCACATTTCTAATCTTGATAAACTATATTCAGAAAACTGAAATGTAATTTAAATATTTAAACTTATTAGTGCAGCCTGTTCATATTTATATTGCAGGGATAATATAAAGGAAACATGATTAAACATGACATCCTGACTTTATTTACAATTAACCATTTTCTTTACAACTGTCCAACTTCTTTTTTTTGTGAGAGGGAACATTTTGACAGGATAGAACAACATGTAAAGAATATTAGTCTAGGGTCATCGCTGTGTGTCATTAATAAATAGTGTTGATAAAAAATAGTTCACAAAAGTTGTGTTTTTCTTCTCAGATGGCTTGGAATTTTACCCCTTGGAAAGGGGTGAATTCTGTTTGACTTCATAAAGTTCTGTAGCTGTATTACAACCAGTAGTGTATACAACAGATATCTTATCAATGACCCATATCATTACACTGCATGTCTGATGGGATAAATGTGGTTATTATCTGAATGTAACTTTATCACACAATCTATATGAAAACCTATGGTAACTAGGTTACAGTTGATCACATCATTACATTGTCCATCTGATCCAACTTTGTGTATTAATTTTTCTATTCACAATAACATTAAATTCAATTGAAATTCAGTTGTCTTTTGTGAGTTATGCATGAATACCAACAGTGAAAATCATCTCTATAACGCATGTCATCATTACACGATCTATCTGTTATTTTAATGTAGCATTTACGCTACATGTAGCGTGACTTCATTGCAATGCACATTTAGTCAAAGAAAGGTTGTTCCTCAGTTTGAAAAATGGAATGAACAGCCTGCATTCTCATCATGATCGATTTACAAGAGCTACATTGGACAAAAAGCGGAACGAATCCACGCTACTCGTTTGGGCTACAGACCGTTAATCTGTCCGGACCAGAGCAGCCGGCTGCTCTCGATCACGCGACACCGTTATACACAGTGATGGGAGATACAGTGAAGAAAGTAGTCTCAATAAAATACCTGTCAAATCTTGTTAGAAGCAATCAAATTCAGCACAGAATTTAGGAAAAACATTGTTCAATAAACACAAATCTCCACCATTCACCATGGATTTAACATAACTACAGGAACAACTTGTGGTAGAAATAGTCTTAATGTTATCAAGTGTTTTTAAATGCTTCACACAACTTTTCCCAACACTTCAAATCTTTAAGTATTACCTAATTTGAAAGTTATGTTTAATATGATGACATTATTTGTTCATCCTTCATAGGTTGCCTCATTTATAAAAACTAAAAGTTTCATAATGTAGGAAAGCAAACACTTATTTAAAAATAAAAAGGACATCAAATTACCACTATATGGCTGCAGAGACGTATAGGCTCATTAGCCATTTCCACTAATATATATATATATATATATATATATATATATATATATATATTAATTTATTTATGAAATTATATTTAGACATTATGAATGTCAGTAATAAAAGTAAATGTTATCTGCATCTCAACTACCCAGACAGCACAAATACATATATAATATGTCTGCTAAAGATCTGGGAAACATCTG
This sequence comes from Gymnocypris eckloni scoliostomus, assembly GCA_027564155.1. NCBI lineage: Eukaryota > Metazoa > Chordata > Actinopteri > Cypriniformes > Cyprinidae > Gymnocypris > Gymnocypris eckloni. The sequence continues at coordinate 31,237,297 of CM050413.1, read as the reverse complement.
CTGTGTAATCTGATAAATGTCTCAGAAGCAGTTTTACATGCATTCTAATAAATGTCTATTTGACATCTGACAGGAAACATTGCAAAGACATGATGCAGATGAGCAAACGCCCTAAAAAATACATCTTGCATATGTAAATGCAGACCTCAAATAGACATCTCTGAAATGTACGTGAGCGATTAAAGTGAGTGCTTTACTGTCAGGTGCTGGTGCCACCTTCTGTAGAACTTAATGGCATTGGTGTCCTCAAATGTTATTCTGGAGCCCTACAATGGTTCTCAAAGTCAAAAAAGTTATATCAATGTTAGAAGAATGTTGTGCATGCTATATTTTCGCTGCAAAACAATATGAAATTCCACAAATATCACCACAAATTTTTAGAAAAGCGCAGCAAAATCAGTCATTTTAGGCCGCAAAAAAACAGAAAAAAGTCCCGCAAAATCCTGAAAGGACTGGTTAACATAGCTTAGGTAAGATAAGGCTTAAAGGGTTAAGAACCCCCCCCCCCTTACTTGAGCACCGGGGTCGTTCATAAAGTTCTTAGAATTGAATAGACACCTTAGAATTGAAAAAGGAGGGAGGGGGTCAAAACACAACAACAACTCAACAGTCCTACAAATCACACTCACTACAGACACTAAAGAACAATGAGCGGAGATAAAGACAGAAGAATTGGGGACACACTGCATTTAAAAAATATGACCATATATGACCAAAGAAAGAACCTTAAGAAACAATATTTACAGCTATCATGAACAAATGAAGCAAGTTTTTTTAAATTATACTTCCAAACATTGATTAAGCATTTCCTTATTTCAGGGCAGATAGTCTGTCATTACGAAAACCAAGGACAAACATTTAAGATTTTCCAAAGCCCACCATATATTTCACTATCTTCATCACTTTCACAATTGCTACAAGCTGATAACAAATGCCATTTGTTGTTTAACACTCATAGGGAAACTTATTTTTCTAGTTATAGAAAATTCTAGTTTTTATATTTTAGAAAACTTATTTTTCTAGTTATTCTCAGCTCATTTGTTTGTCATAGCTTCAAAATAACCTTGTACAGCCGTCACACACTATTGGATATCAAACTTCACAACACAAACACTGATGGATACAACACTAGATCTTCATCTACTACCGCCCGAATTACTCCAGTCCCCGGGCTTGAGTGAACCAGTTAATCTGACAGGAAGTGCCCGTTGTCGGCGCTACGAACGTAAACAAAGACGGAGCGGGCTGCTTTTTACGGATACTTGGCTCATTTGCACCATTCCAAATAGTGTGATTGACCAAGAGGGGCGCAATATCTACAGGGCTGATAATGACGCAACTTTAGCTTACTAACATCCGCACATATTCTTTTCTTAACAGTTTTAGGGGGTGCACCGTTCCCGGAAGTACTGCAATACCGGGTCGATGCGTGGAGTGGACGGAGCAAGCCCCTATTCCATCTCCCTGCTCCAAAAATCAATTTAATATATGGTGCCCGGGTAGGGCACGTATCAGATATTAAACTGATAAGAACAGATACTACACTTGATCTTAGCCAAAAGGCCGAGAAGCGATACCCACAAATGGTCAACAGCAGGAACCAAATTCTTTGAGACAGTAAATATGACGACGGCGAGTATTTTATTATCGTTTCTTTTTAACCTAAAAGCTTCTTGTACATAATGTTATCATGACTACACACTCATATCACCACTTGATAATATCATTTAGTTTAAAAAAATCAGTACTTTCTTTTACAAAGGCTGACAGGAGGAGCGTGTATTACAATGAGGTACTTGTTCGCCAATCAGAAACATGGATGCAATTCCAGGACTATAATAAAATGAAGCTGTTGTCATCACAAAAAGCTTTAAACAGAGATGTAAATTAAGTCACTTGGGACATGACAGCATAGATAAAAATCACGGGATTTACTAAATTAAAGTGAAATATTGCCTTCAAACACGGAAAGGGTCTGCCCCGTCTTCCAAACATCTCAACGATGACGCGGGTAAAAAACAAAGTAAGAAAGATACTTACAGGGGAACTAACTTTATACAAAACAACGCTATAACTAAATAAGTAAATGCATCGTGCTTTTTTATTATGATAAACCACCTATAAGAACATGCAGTGCCTCCTTCCTAAACGTTTTTAACACTTTAATAAACTTTGCAAACATTTAATCTTAAATGTACAACATGCACGCACAGCCACTTTTGTATCTTCCAGTCTTGGACACTATCTGTCCAAGTTTACGACGCACAACTAGCGAAAATGTTAGTTTTCGAAAACGCACAAAAGCCTAATTATTAGGCTACTCATCTTCATGCTACGTATATTACTGAATTTGTTAAGTCAGTTAACGCAACAGTTAAAACAACACCTCATGTTATAAACTCGTTATGTATATATTAAAACGTTTTGTGAGTTCAAACAACTTCATGTTAATTGGATGGCGTTACCTGAATTTGAACTAACGTTAGAAACATCGAAAAATATTCGAGTGAGAACAAACCGTCGACATCTTCGACACAACTTATGAAATAGCATTTAACCTTGGGTTAATGTTACACAAAACCTGTTTTAAATGACTTACCTTGCTTCGAACCCGAGCAGTTTTAACACTTGTCACGCTCATCGACACAAATCCTCACGCAAACTCGAAACAAACTCACGTGCGCCCCTTAAAGTGTCAGTTCACCCCAAAATGAAAACGATCCTGTTATTTACTCACCCTCAAGCAATCCTTAGTGTATATGACTTTCTTCTTTCAGATGAATCCAATCGCAGTTATATTTAAAATGGTCCTCCTGGCTCTTCTAAGCTCCATCATTGCAGTCAACCGGTGTTTCTGTTACACAGTCCAAAACACGCAAACTAAAGTTAATTTAAGTGAATAAAGGGCTTCTGTAGCGAATCCATGCGTTTTTTGTAAGAAAAATATCCATATTTCAAACGTAATAAACACACCTCTCTCACTTGATCTAACCAAAGAGTATAGAAGACCAAGAGGCGAAATTCTGATGCTTTTTGGGTAACAGCCAGTAGAAGCGCTTCGGTAGCGCCGCCGCCATTTTGGACTGAAAATTCCAATTCAACAAAGTTACAGATATACAGAAATAGACAGAATAACAACGAAAGAGAAGTCAAAGTAGAATACAAAACGCACATGTTAGGCAATCCACCGCGAAAACTATCAACGTGACAATAAACATCTTTCATTTGCACTGTTTTCTCAAAAGACAATGACAGGTAATTTATTCACAAAAGTATAAAAATATTGTGTGTTTTGAAGTGGGACCTAGCGCTGCCTTATGCACCTGCTAACTCTAACATAAATCATTTTAGGAACTGCAGGTCCTATCCACAGAAACCATAATAATGATTTATATGGATATGCCACTAAGGTAGAATGAGCTTATGCAACTTTACACATTTATTACTTACAATATTATTATTTACTATGAACGTTAATCCACTAGGTCTGAACTGTATATTGTTTTACACAGAGAGCAAATTTGTAATCCCCTGGAACACACTACAAACATGATGATCTATATATAGATCATGATGCATTGCTGTGTTTGTCATAATTCAATGATTAAACAATTTTGGAGAAAATGACTGTGTTTTAATTTTTTTACATAAAAAAAGATGTGTTTGTTTACAGTCTTCCTTTAACGGGCATTAATATAAGACAATACTTCAAAAACAGTTTACATATTCACAGCTTTTATATTCTGGTTATCAGTGTTGTGGAAAGTTACTTTTAAAATGCATTACAATATTGCGTTACTCCCTAAAAAAGTAACTAATTACGTTACTTTTTATGGAAAGTAATGCCTTACATTACTTGTGCGTTACTTTCGCGTTACTTTTTAAATATGAGCAGAGCTTAATTGTTTGTTTTTAATACAAGAAGTTCTATTTATAGCAAATGTAAAAAATTATGCTTCGTATTTTTATACAGCAGATTCAACAAGGATATTTACATCACACTCTCTTTTCTCCTATGTAGTCTTGTTTTGGTGTATAAATCTTTTTAGTTTGTAAGAAGAATTCAATAGTGATTCATACTCTAAATTCATGAAAACTTATATTAATCACATCCTTCATGACTACATTTTCCTGGATTTTGGGTGTGAATCATTATTAAAATTATATTTTTTTAAACAAAATGTCACTGTCTCACATAATATCAATCTAGTTATCAAGGCCACAATCTAATCTTTATTCCACTTGATTTTGTGCCTCTATTTAAAGCCTGATTAGGAATATATGGTTATGAAACTTTATGACTTATAATTTTGAGCATCAAAATAGATCATTCATTTGTTTAAATGATCATCATTATGTATCATACAGTGCAGCATGGTCAAAGAACAGATGAGAGCGAATAACATCAGTGTAGGTTACAAAAAATTTCTTAAGTCTCTGATATGGTGGTGAACATTATTTCATTAATTGCCAGAGAATGACCGTTTTAAAACATAAAAGGTAACAAGAGTCTAACAATAAATAATTGAAATGGTTGTTGGTTCACATGTCTATATCTGCACTACTATTGGAAATCAGTGTAGACATAATCATCCAGGTGTTCTGGGATTCTTGATTTCACCTTAAGCCTTTACTTATGATCGTCTTCATTTATTTTTGTTTGTACAAATGTTTAAATATTACATTGGAAACATGAAAAAAACAATGACAATTTCAACAAAATGTTTTTCTTCAGCAATGTATATGATAGTTTATAACCAAACAGTATAAAGAATGTTGAACAGAGTAAGTTGAGACATGAATCATCACACCCTATACAAAAATATGTCCACAAATACATTAATTTAGGTTTATTTCATATGTAGCAGGCAGTAATGTTTTCAACAAATAATAAAACACAGTTTTGCGAACAACAAATGAACAGCACAACGAACTGATATCAATTAATACCACTAGCTGAGGTTTGCAGTGATTTATCTTAACATTACACAAAGAATGCCTGCAATCATTCAGTCAGGGACGACTGCACAAAACACAATGAAATGCAACGCTGTAAATATATTTACCTTTTAAATATTCAATTAAACCTGCTGTGATACAAGGAGCATTAACTGAAATTCTCAGTTCCACGAGCATGTCCGGGAAACTCATTAATGTTCATGTATGCTCTGCCCACTGAAACCAAAAATCTAGTAACACCGGAAAGTTTCTTGTGAATGCACATACAACAGATAACCTTTTTTTCAAAAAGATGCATTGATTCGCTACAGGAGACCTTTATTCACACCCCAGACAGAGCCATGATGCGTGTTTTAATATGATGGATGGATGCAGTTTATTGGACTTGTTTTGGACTGATGAAGAGAAACACCCATCCATTGCCATGATAGAGCTTGGGAGAGCCAGGATCATTTTTAATATAACTCCGATGGCATTCGTCTGAAAGAAGAATGTCATATACACCTAGGATGACTCGATGAGTAAAACATGGACTAATTTTTTTTTTTGGGTGAACTAACCCTTTAATGACGTTACAGATTTACATACAGCTTACACGACAAACAAGGCCAAATATTAAAAATATTAAAAATGATTTTTTTTAATCAACCTTTAAAGTTTCAAATAGTAGTATTTTAGTTTTCACAACAGTTGAATAGTTACACTTCATTATTAAATCCTTTTTTTAATATTGTAAATGTATAAACATGTTTTAATGTTCTAACGTTACCCAATTATATTAAAAGAAAATGATACTTCTTTATGACTACCCTTAATGTAAATATTTTATTTATTTTATGTCAAATGTCCCTTCAGTAACCTCAACAGTTGTCTTTAACCCAAACCACTGTGTTTTAGGCATTAAAAACCATTGCTATAAACTTACAGTACTTCTGTTATATATTCCATGCAACTTTTCTGAAAAGACGTTATTTGTCTTAATTGTCATTTCAAGCTCTTTTTTAAATAGTTTAAAAACATTTTATAAGGGTAAAATAACATCTATAAAAAAAAAATTCAACAAACAGTAAAGTCATTTATACGTTTTTTAGTGAATTGTACTGAATGAAGAAGATCCAAAAAGAAACGACGATGCAGAAGTATCATTACCATTGTAAATAAAGTCATATATTTGCCATTTATAACACAAGATAAGACGAGCTATAAAACGGCCTTGTTGTTCTGTCAGGATTCATTATATGGCTTTACTGTAACTGTACTGTACTCTCCTCACACACTTTACAATCAACCAGCCACAATACACATATACACCAGTGGTGTAGTCAACGTGATACGGCGTGTACCCACTCAAGGATTTTGGTATAGTCACTTCATGGCCTATTTTTAAAACTCAGAATCAAATTCTGACCAGTTCTGTCAGAAAGCTGCTAGAACTTGAACTCGAAGCTCCCAGAAGCTGACGAGGCAGAACAATTCCTTCAAAGGTTCAACTCTTCACAGGTAATGTTGAACACATTTAGTTATAACCAATTTGTTTTAATGAACGCATCCTTATTTTATGTGTTAATAATAACTTTCCTTACAGTCCTTCCTCTCAAATATTTTGGTCACAGATCATTTTAACATACTGTCTCATCATGTGTATATTTATCTTAATTTCAGCTGAAAAGGAAGGCCTACCATGGGATTTGAATTTGGCCATCATGTGTGTACACAGAGAAGACCAAAAGCTGCAAAGGCAAACACTTCCAATGGTACCTCTGTGTTGGTCTGAGCCTTTGAGCACCCTGACTGAAATTTACTGCAGTTACATTTTGCACAGCATGTAATATTTATTAAATTTGCTTTACATATCCCACAGCCCCATCAGGAAGAACCCCCAGAAAAGGCTCATGTTGAATTAGTAATAATTCATACAATTTACCAAGTCAGCAAATTCATATGACATTGTACGAGCGTACTCATACAAAATTCTACGACTTTTAAATTCTACGACTGCTGATATTGGCCATTGCCTCAACTCTCATGCAGATTGTGCTCATAGTAAGTAGTCAGAGTGTTTATATCATAAAGTTTATTTTAAGTCTATTCTAGTCTTTATTAACCTTTACAAATTGGCGCAGCGTCTTCCTTTTTCAACAGTTCGTGATATCTGTTCACACCTCACAGTCTGCCTTTCTTTCCATGTTGATCTGTCTAAGAAGCAAGAGTATGGAAATGCTAGTTTAACTTGTCACTTGACAAATCATATCTGCAATTAATTTGGCCAAATCAGATCACTTAAAGCTGTTCACACCAAGAACAAAAATATATTGGTAAATATTTTAGCATCTACACCAACAGACAGTAATGTTCTGTTTATTATAAGCATGCGTTGTCTGCCATTTAAATGCTCAAACTCTTTAAAATTTGGTGGATTCTGAAATTGTTCTGAAAGAGATTTTGAGAAATTGTAGCTGCGATATAGACTTATCCTTGGTGTGAAGATGCCTTTAAATTGCTTAAAACAATACCGACAGCATGTAATCATATTTCAAATAATTCATATTAATATAGCTTGCTATTGAAGAATGCAGCCTTTAATGCTGTTTTTCTCTTATTCTGTTAAACTTACACACAAAATGATGCCTTTCTCTGCCTATGTATCTTCATCTTATTCCTTTACTCCCTCACTCACTTACACATTATTTTATACTCTGTTGTAAGGTAGAAACTGAGAGTTTGCATGATGGCCTTTTCTCAGACTCTGAATCTGATGTGTAAAGATGAATTTAGGAGCCCGCTAGAGTTGCCAGGGAACTTGAGCTTGAAGTTTATTATTATAACTGCTTAATTTATGTTTAAACAACAATAATAATTAAACATGGGGTCAATAGATATTTTCTTGTTTTACAGCTGAAGACCAAAAACGCAAAGAAAGTCAGTCACTGCAAGCCGGTCAAACCAGTCTTGATGAATGAGCAATGAACATCAACTGTGCCATCATCTCTGTGATTTGGGCAGGAAATGACTGAATATGGTCAGTTCTGACACCTGCACATGTATTCACCAACACTATTTCTAAGTTATTGTTTTGTCTGTTTGTTTGAAGGAGGATGAAGCCAGTTGATAAAGATATCAATTCAATGGCCACCAAGTGCTGCACTGCTGCCTGAACCCTGCTTTGAAAACTGCATTCATGAACAGATCTACTGCGACATCTCAGATGTTATGGCCCATAAAAGTAAACTTCACTACTGAACAATTGCAAGATAGTAGTGGAGGGATTATTTTAGCACATACCTTCAACAACCTCCAACAAGAATCTATGGTAAGTCCAGTGCAACGATTATAAATAAAAATACGGTATAATGTTTATTAATTTACCACACCCTAAATACATATACAATAGTTTTATCCACTCTTCCTCACTGACACTAAATGTAATAAAATCAGAATAATACTTGCGTTTTGGTAATTGCCTGGTTATTTTTGGTTACTTGTCTGACGTTAATGAAGCGTTAATGTTGAGCCTTGGATAATAACATAATATTGCCACACAAATGACATTTGGGGAAATCATTGCAGTGCAGTTTGTGTGCAAGCACAGAACAGAAGATGCTCTAAAATAAAACAAAAATGTCAAGTTGATACTCTGTACTCCAGTGTATAAATTCAATATAGATTATTGCTAAAGTTACTTGCCAAGAGGAGTATTTTGACATACTTTTTGTATGTATTTGCTAGGGTGTGCAATACTGAAAGTTTTAGTATCGATCCGATACAGAGTAAATACAGGGCCAGTATCGCCGATACCGATTCCGATACTTGTCATTTAAAAAACATATAAATGACCAACAGCGATACAAAAATTAACAATACTAATGTTGATATGACTAATATTATATTTACCTTACGTTGGATATTGTTTGCCTTTCTAAAAGGACTTTGCAGTAGTGTTGTCAAAAATATCGATATTTCGATTAATATCGATACTGAAATATCTGAACGGTACCAATACTAATTTCCCGAAGTATCGATACACCGATCCTAGCCGAGCTGTCACTTTCACTTCTCTCCAAAGGCGCGTTGACAAACACCACACGTGACCGCAGTGCCTGTCTCGTGTCTCGTCTCATTCGCTCTGGTTAAATAACAAAAGTGAAGTGAATATAAAGATAGCGAGTGCGGCGCCTCCGCAACCGGCTTTGGTTGATAAAGAACACAGCAGGAGTGCTATCTGGAAATATTTTGGATATGAAGCAAATGAACATGGAAAGCCGAAGGACACAAGCAAGCCAATATGCAAGAGTTGCAACAGAGCAGTGCTAACAAAAGGCGCTAACACCTCTAATATAGACGGTTTCAACGGCAACAACATAAACAAACGGTACTGCGCATGCGCGTGTTTGTGGCCCAAACTTAACTTCCGGTAGAGTTCCAAATATAATCAATAACAACAGCTAAGTCCCTCTGGAGTAGATTTTTTTTTTTTAGAACAAGCAAAATATGTTTGCTTCGTAAATCATACGGACTGAGATGCAGCAATAACTACTTGGATGGACTTATTAAAAATGCAAATTCACTCTCTGCCAGCAGGAGACGCTTAAAAGCGGGAGAAATAACGTTAACGTTAGAGGTTTGCGCCCGGTAACGGCTGTAAACTGAGTTTACAAACGCTGCTTTATCAGACATATAACATGCAAGATGAAATGAAAATGACATCAAACATTTTCTAAAGACAGTGTTCCTTCAGAAATACAGTGATATAAAAACACCTGCGCCTCATTTTGATTTCTAAACGTGCATTACGTGCTCATGTTTTTCAACAAAGCCTTTTGGAAAAAATTTGATATTCTGGTGGGTCGCCACAAATAAATAAATGTATGTATGTGAAACACATCCCACAGCACAACAACCTGAGCCCAACTTCAGTCTACTCGTCACTTTAACTGTGTTTGTAGCCGGTGTTCTGACGATTTGTGCTACCTGCTCAGATTGTGCTACCTCCCATTAAAAAAGATAGGTAGCACAAATCGATAGCGAAAAATGCTACCTATCAGATTGTGCTACCAGCCTCTTTTTCGTGTGGTTTGAGGCTTTTTTAATTTCCATACCTACACCTACCCTAAACCTACCCGTCCACACCTACCCTTACCCTAAACTTACCCTTAAAACAATACACATATATTATTGGTAGCACAATCTGATAGGTAGCATGTTTTGTCGGTACACCGGCGCTACTAACCAGCCCGTTATACAAACACAGACTGGAAGTTAACTTCGGTCCGGGCGCGTGCGCACGATCAAACCGTCCATAGCAAAGCACCTGAAAGACAGACACCCGGATCTATATAAAGAATTTCGAGAGGTTGGTAACTGTTCTTATTTTAACATTACTGAAACATTAACCAAGATGGCCTAGTATTGTTGCTGATATGAGTGTTGTCTCGTTTTTTCACCGTAATTCTTAAAGTTAATATAATCTGACTGAGGAATCTCTAACTGTGAATCTTTAAATACTTTAACTGTGGTCAAATGTAAATTAACTTGTTCATTAAAAAAATTATTACATAAATTCTGCAATTTGTCTTCATGTCGATCCAGTGAGCATTGTTTTTGCGTGTGATGCACGCACGTTTGCGTGTGTGGATCGGTGGTGATATGTGAATCCGGCATTAAAATCTGTTCATCAAATAATGTTATGTATTAACCAGCATTTATGAACGATGAGCAATGCATTTGCTACAGTATATTTTAATCTTTGATAACAGTAGGTAATAAAAATACAACGGATCATATTCGCTCTGGTCCAATGAAAAAAAATATTAACAGATAGAACTTTGTATTTTAATTAGTACATGTATTAGTATATGTTAGTTTAAATTAACTTTTAACTAAGATTAATAAATGTTTTGGAAGTATTTTTCATTGTTTATTCATGTTAACTAATGTTAACAAATATCTATTACCATTAACTTAAGTTCTAAGATTAGTTAGATAGTTCAGTTCATTTTAAAAGTGTGGTCTAAAAAGAAAAAAATGTTTATTAAAGTTTGGCATAATCTTGTAGCACCAGAAAGAATATGAGACTCGACCTGCAACAAAAACAACACACTCACAACCTACACTAGACACTACACCTTGAACAAGTGCACTACCTCAAGACATTTTTGTTCATGTAAAATATACCTCATTGTCATGTTCTAGACTTGTTATATTTATCTTTAAATAAAAATATAAAAATTATCCCCTTAATGCTGTGGCAGTTTTTTTCTCCGTGGTATCGAAAATGGTATCGAATATCGATATTTTTCAAGGTATCGTATCGAAGTTAGAAATTCCAGTATCGTGACAACACTACTTTGCAGGCAGAGGAGCCCAGAACACGAAAGCAATGCACATTTTCTTGTTAAGTATTTTCCTCCATATAGAAAAGAGTTATACAAATATTTAATGTGGCTTAATAAATTAAGAATGTAATATTAAAAGACAAAACTCAGTATATCAATGTTGCAAACTAGATATACAAGTTAGCAGATGTGCCCAGAATATGAAAGCAACGCTCAAAGTTCACATTATGCATTTTCCTCCAGAAACCCATTATAAAGAAAACATTTACTTAAGTGGCTTATTGAATGAAACCCGTTATATGAAAAATAACTATTAAACCCTAACTCGTTTATTATTAAAAGGATTTTATGTACATAATGTATTTTCTGTTTGTATTATACATACTTTAATATTGTTTGTAATTATTTCAATAAAAAACTGTGATATGAAAAGGACGAATTTGTTATAGTTTATAAAATATATAGGCCTTCTATGACCAAATAAAGACTAAATTCAGTTTACTGAATATGTGACAAACAGCTGAGCCCAGAATATATGCTAACATGCTAAACAACATGTAAGCATTTTACTCCCATAGAAAACTGTTATAATGAAAACATTTAAAGTCTTAACGCATTAAGAAATAATATTAAAAGGCCAATCTCAGTAAACACTGATACTGCATAAATAGGACAAATTCGGTATACAGATATATACAATATGTACTATGTGAAGGATTTCCTCCCCTTTCCATTTGTTTTGTAGCTCGGAGTTCCGTTTCATCTCTCACTGTATACGCTCACGCATGGAGCCGCTGAGTCACGTGATGGCATGACAACAAACCAGCGGAGCAGCGGAGGAGGAGCAATGTTTGCATCTGGTCCCTTTATGACCACCTTTCTCTTTAGTCTATCCCACTTGGACCCCCACAGAAATAAAACACCACCCTCTCTAGGTCCATCAGGAATTTCCTAGGTGGGTTAAAAAAACAGAACAAACAAGTGACATTGAAGGAAAAATAACAGATTTAAAGCAGTGGTAGTCCCTAAAACCCAGTCTTTTCCTAACTTTCCCTAGCAAGTCAGTCCAGTTTTCCTGTCCACCTCTGTCTCTTTAAAATTCACATCAGTCCACTTCTGTCCACTCCTCCACGACCGAAGACCTGGGCCTTGGACTTGCTTCTGTTGAGTTTAGCACCCGAGGCCCCGGCCGTAGTCAGTCAAGTCCATTGCTCTTGTATAGTTAAAATGTCCGAAGGGTAACATCATCCATGTAAAAACACAAGTAGCTGTCAGTCCGCCAGTTCCAGGAAGCGTCCAGTCCTTTGATCGATTTGTCCTTCTCAAGATCTGTGCCAGTGGCTCGATGGAAGCCACGTACAGAAGAGGAGATAAAGGACATCCTGATTAACGCCACTGCAGATATTTACCATTGGATAAATGCCCATTTACTAGAATTTAGCTGACAAGGCCCTTGTACAGCAGTCCCACCCAGGCTATAAACCTCTTTGGAAAGCCCATTTTTGGAGTACCTGAAAAAGGTACTGGTGTGAGACTCGGTCAAATGCTTTTCAAAATCAAAATTTAGGACTACTAGTCAAATATTTAGATCTCTCTCTAGTCAGCACTAGGCTGTCTGTTATCTTTCTTCCTGACACAGCATGGATCACGTCCTCTAAAACAGTCGACATGCGTGTTGCTAAAACTTTTCTAAAAGCTTATTCAAAATTTAAAAGTGTAATTTGTCCCCTTTTTGTACAGTAAAGACACTATCCCTATCCTAAAATGTCTGGCAGTCTGTCAAGTGTCTCAAGGTTGTTGATAAAACTCTAGGGGTGTCCATCTGCTCCTGGGGCCTTCCCCTGTTTAAAACCTTTAATAAGAGTTTATGCATTTCTAAAATTGTAAAATCTTGGGATAAAAGCGAATTTTGACTATTAACTTCCTTGGCTAAAAGTTTATAATTTTCTTCATAAAATCATTCTTCCTCTTTTAAAATCTCTTCTGTTGTACTTGCTTCTCCCTCCTACCTTAACCTTAGTTATTGCCCCTCCCATGTTATTATCTTTTTTATGTATCTTGTACACTTTCACCTTGCTCTATTTCTCTATCTTTGCTTCTTAAGATGACGCCTTTACTTTGGATGCTGGATAGAACTGACATTTCTTTTTTACCTCTGTTAGCTTCCACACCAGTAGGTAGTGAAAGGGTGCAAGATAGCATTAAGTAATCTGAAAAGAAGAGTGGGGTCAATGTAGAATCGGTTGGCAGGCAGTCTCTTGTAAAAAGATTGTCGATTCGAGAGGCTTTGGCACCATCACCACTGAACCAGGTGAAGCTCTCCTCTCTTTGATGCATTTTTTTTAAAACAGTCGACTAACCAAAAATCTCTGACTAAAACTGATGTCTTATCAAGCTTAAAATATTTCCCTACCGTCTTCCTGTTTGCTTTAGATAAATCAATTTGTTTGCTGTCATAATGTTGTGACTGTTGTACATGATGAAGATCATTTTGGAAAAATTTTCTCTATTGGCTGCACTACCACAACCACAAAAACAACAACTGATGGCTGTACATCTTGCAATGTACAGGAGATCTTTTTTTATCCAACTGGTATGTGTGTGTTGCAGGTGGTGTGTGAACAATGGAACATTTGGAACAATGCAGAGGAGCACGAAAAGTTTTAACCACCTGTTCCAGACTGCACTTACTGGGGGACATTATTATAAAAATGGACAGCATATTATTGTCATGAATTTCTATGTGTCGCTGAATTAAAATAAAGAACAGACAAAATCAGAAAATAGAAGTTGTTCAAATTGTTTAACTGTTTGATTGTTTAATTTTGAGTCATGTTCACATTGACATTTTTACACTTAGAAAAACAAACATCAGCATATTCTCAATTATCTGAACTAACTTTGTTTAAAGTTAAAAGTGCAAAGGAAACAGTTCTGAACAAGTTGTTTGACCTGCTTGACATAAAAGTTAACACAGGAGATGCATTTAGTGTTCATAATGAACAATAGCACCCAATTATTATTAGTTATACTGTTATTGATGAAGCAACAGTTATAGGAATAGTTATAGATTAATAATACAAGTGCTGCCAGGTCAAGTATTCAAGGTCAGTAAATCAATAAGCATACATTTGCCTTAACAGCAACAATAACACAATTATAAAAGTCAAGTATTATGTACAGTAATGTGCACAGTGGTATAGACACTTGAGGATGTCTGCTTAGACTCAGAGGCCTGAGATTGAGAGCCCAAGAGAATGTCCACTTACTTTTAAAAGTCTGCATAGTTCTCAAACGTCTGTCCTGTAAGGTCTTTGGACATGGATGATTTTAAACTTTCATAGTAGCTCTTTTTCTCTGTACTTTTTGGGGCCTTGCGTGGGTTTGCCACTCATTGCACAGATGTACACTTTAACTGTGGCTGGATGTCCCGTGCCACTGCGCTCTGCTTTTTTCCTCTTGTAGAGCACTGATCTTGCTGATGACGGTGGTGGAAACCAAGAATCCCAGAACACCTGGATGATTATATCTACACTGATTTCCAATAGTAGTGCAGATATAGACATGTGAACCAACAACCATTTCAATTATTTATTGTTAGACTCTTGTTACCTTTTATGTTTTAAAATGGTCATCCTCTGGCAATGAATTAAATAACGTTCACCACCATATCAGAGGCTTAAGAAAAATGTTGTAACCTACACTGATGTTATTCGCTCTCATCTGTTCTTTAACAATGCTGCACTGTATGATACATAAGGATGATTATTTAAACAAATGCATGATCTATTTTGATGCACAAAATTATAAGTCATAAAGTTTCATAAACACATATTACTAATCAGGCTTTAAATAGAGGTTAAATAGAGATTTTAAAAAAATTAAGTGGAATAAAGATTGGATTGTGGCCTTGATAACTAGATTATGTTATAATGTGTGTTGGTGTGGTAGCTTGATATTACGTGAGGCAGTGACATTCAAAAACCAGGAAAATGTAGTCATGAAGGATGTGATTAATATAAGTTTTTCTGAATTTTGAGTATGAATCACTATTAAATTCCCAGGGAACACACATACTGACAAAAAAAAACATTATAACCTGAATTTACTGTAAGTCGCTTTGGATAAAAGCGTCTGCTAAATGCATAAATGTAAATGTAAATTGAATTCCTGTTACAAACTAAAAAGATTTATACACCAAAATAAGACTACATAGGAGAAATGAGAGTGTGATGTAAATATCCTTGTTGAATCTGCTGTATGAAAATATGATGCATAATAAAGCTATTCTAAGATCATATATTAGAGAGATAAAACAATAACAACAACACATTTCTAAACCTGATTCTGGCATTTGACTCATGACGTTACCATTCAAACGTTTTGGGATTACTGTTATTTTTGTATTATTTAATTATAATTTTTTAAAGAAATGTATGCTTTTGTTTGACAGGGATGCATAACAATTATAAAAATTACACTTAAGTACATGTATAATGTTACAAAAGATTTATATTTCAAATAAAGACTGTTTTTCTGAACTTTCAATTAATCAGGGAATCCGGTCCCTGTAATGGTTTCCACACTTCATTAAGCACCATTTTCAACTGGTAATAATCAGAAATGTTGCTTGAGCAGCAAATCAGCGTATTATAATGAATTCTGTTGACACTTAAGAGGAAAAATCTAAATCTGACATCACCGAGAAAAACCTTAGAACAGTAATCAGAATCAGATAGAATTTTGTGTTTCCATACACAAGGAGTTTGTCTTGGTGACAAACTACCAGTGCAAAGAAAAAAATAATACAGACAGTACAGACATACACATACAGGTACATCTCAAAAAATCTTAATGTAGTGAAAAAGTATTTTTTTTTTCTTGTAGCTTATTTCAAAAAGTGAAACTTTCATCTATTTTAGATTCGTTACATGTAAAGTAAAACAATGCAAAAGGTTTTTTTGTTTTCATTTTGATGATTAGATGTTACAGCTAATGAAAGTCAAAAATTAGTATCTCAAAATATTAGAATATTTACATTTGAGTTTCAATAAATGACCGTCCATACTCAACTCAACTCAACTCAACTCAACTCAACATTATCAAAAGCTAAAGAAAACAAATTAGTTTTAAGCAGACTCTTAAAAACACCTACAGTTGGAGAAGATCTAATAGACAGAGGAAGGGCATTCCTGAGCCTAGGAGCTGCCACAGAGAAAGTTTGATGAGAGTTTGATCAACACAGGAGTAATATGCTTTCTCCCCTTTGTACCTGGTAAAGTCTATCAGCTGAGTTCTGAACAAGCTGCAAATGAGAGAGAGAGTGCTGATTCAAACCAAGACACAGCATACAAGTGATAATGAATCCCAAATTTTTCAAAAATAAAACCCAATGGCAACAAATACAGAGAAAATTAAATTGGTCCCATAATAGAGCCCTGAGGAGCCCCACAGACAAGAGGAGCAGTAGAAGAAGAATAATCGCCTAAACTGACTGAAAAAGTCCTATCCTCCAAATAAGAAGAGAACCATTTCAGGGCTAAGCCCTGAAAACTAACATGATTCTTGAGACGAGCAACAAGTATATCATGATCAACTGTATCAAATGCAAGATCTAACAAAAGTAGATCGACACGACTCCCCGACTCAACGCCTCTGAAGATGTCATTGGAGACTCTCAAAATAGACTGCTCTGCTCTGGGAGCTGTACTATGGCCAGCTCTAAAACCAGACTGGAACCTATCGAAGATATTATTCCTCTTCAAAAAATCATTTAACTGCCCCAACACAATTTTTTCCAATACCTTAGATATAAAAGATAGCTTCGAAATGGGGCGAAAATTACTCATGTTAAAGGGGTCTAAACCGTTTTTCTTAAGGAGGGGCTGAATAACAGTATGCTTAAAACTAGCCGGAACAACACCAGATGACAGACTATTATTCAAAATAGACAAAATACTTGGACCAATAAGTGTCAAAAACCTTCTTAAACAAAGAAGAAGGAATGACATCACCTGGAGACCTGGTAGGCTTCGTTCGTCACTAATCGAGCAACGTCCTACGTCATAAAGGCTTCCGGTTATGAGAGTTATGGTGCGTTCAGGTCATGTTGGATACATCATATTTACGAGTTGAATGCACATGAACGTCACCGCAAAGCCGTTATTAGTGGTAGTGTTGGGCAGTAACTAGTTACTGTAACTTAGTTACTGTAACAATATTACTTTTTGCAGTATCTAGTAGTGTAACTAATTACTAATAAGATTTCAGTAATAATATTACAGTTACCATTCATAAAACAGCTTAGTTACTCAGTTACTTTTGATGCCTCGACCCCGCTGATTTAAAATCCATCAATCAAATAATTCTTAGATTTATTTTAATAATTTTCACAACTCACACATTCATGTGATGTCCAGAGTGCAGTAGACAAGCTTTGAATATGGAAAAGCTTACATTCAGCAGATATAAATATTGCATTATATTGATTTTGTCAAGAAAAAATATGATCTGAACAATATCTGTTGTGCAAGTTGTGGCTTTACTTTACTCTGGCATTACATCCCACTCACATCCCCCCGATCAGCATGTACATTATATTACTAGAATTAAAAATCCTTTTGGAAAATTCCTCAGTTTCTTACAAACTTATATGATTACATAAAGTACACAATGAAATATAATCGTATATGGGTAATGAAGAAAATACAATTAGCTTCAAGCTACACATGACAATTAATGAGATTAATACAACACTTCTACTTGAATGTCACTATCAATCTCTATTGAGTGTTTGTAATAACTTCTGATCGCGATCCAGTGTGGATTTTGGTCAAATGATGAGGCAGAAATATGTTGTTAGTAACATTCTACAATAATTTTATGTGGAAGATACACAGTTACAACTTCTGTGGGGAGTGAAGAAAAGTAATGTAACTAGTAGTGTAACTAATTACTGTTGCCAGAAAGTAATAAGTAAAGTAACAATATTAATTTTGAAAGGAGTAACTAGTAATGAGTAATATATTACATTCTTTGAGTAACTAACCCAACACTGCTAGTTGGAAACTCGAAATTTTCTGTAAGCCCCGAGCTTCCGAGTTGGGGGCGTGTCAGTGGAAAAAACGTGTCGGATTTGCAGCCAAAGACTAAAGATATGCAGCATCAGTAATGTTGTTGAAATTAATAAAATATTTGTGTTTTTGTAATGCACAATACAACTATATAAGTTACACATACAAAATACGATATTATTTTATAATTATAATAGAATATATAATTGTTCAGTTTACATCACCTTCATAAATTAAATTAAAACTGAAAAATGTACAATGATGCACATTCTTCATTCATCATTTTATAGATGTAGAGTTTTTAAAAATCATTACATTTTATGTAGAAAATTTAAAACGCCATCTTGTTCCGACCAATGTGACTTGAACATACCCGACGTCGTAATAACGACTTGTCAACTCGTAAGTATGAACGTCCCAGGAGGACTTGAACGCAGTGAGAGAGGTGTGTTTATTACCTTTGAAATATGGATATTTTTCTCACAAAAACGCATGGATTCGCTACAGGAGGACTTTATTCACTTTAATACACTTTATTTTGCGTGTTTTGGATGAACTGCCACTTTAAGGGGCGCACGTGAGTTTGTCTCGAGATCGCGTGAGGATTTGTGTCGATGAGCGTGACAAGTGTTAAAACTGCTCCGGGTCGAAGCAAGGTAAGTCATTTAAAACAAGTTTTGTGTAACATTAACCCAAAGTCAAATGCTATTTCATAAGTTGTGTCGAAGATGTCGACGATTTGTTCTCAATCGGATATTTTTCGATGTTGCTAACGTTAGTTCAAATTCAGGTAACGCCATCCAATTAACATGACGTTGTTTGAACTCACAAAATGTTTTAATATAACGTTATACATAACGAGTTTATAACATTGAGGTGTTGTTTTAACTGTTGCGTTAACTGACAACGTGTGGGTTGGTGGATGACATTACGTTACCTGCAAATTCAGTAATACACGTAGCATGAAGATGAGTAAGGTTAGCCTAATAATTAGGCTTTTGTGCGTTTTCGAAAACTAACATTTTCGCTAGTTGTGCGTCGTAAACTTGGACAGCTAACGTAGTTTATTTCTAAACGTATTGACTGGAAGATACAAAAGTGGCTGTGCGTGCATGTTGTACATTTAAGATTAAATATTTGCAAAGTTTATTAAAGTGTTAAAAACGTTTAGGAAGGAGACACTGCATGTTCTTATAGGTGGTTTATCATAATAAAAAAGCACGATGCGTGGACTCATTTAGTCAGCGTTGTGTTGTATAAAGTTAGTTGCCCTGTAAGTATCTTTCTTTCTTTGTTTTATACATGTTTTTTACCCGCGTCATCGTTGAGATGTTTGGAAGGCGGTTCTTTTTTGGTCCACTGGGGGGCAGACCCTTACCGTGTTTGAAGGCAATATTTCACTTTAACTTAGTAAATCCCGTGAATTTTACTTACGCTGTCATGTCCTAAGAGACTTTATTTTCGTCTCTGTTTGATGGTTTTTATGATGACAACAGCTTCATTTTATTATAGTCCTGGAATTGCATCCATGTTTCTGATTGGCGAACAAGTACCTCATTGTAATACACGCTCCTCCTGTCAGCCTTTGTAAAAGAAAGTACTGATTTTTAAAAACTAAATGATATTATCAAGTGGTGATATGAGTGTGTAGTCATGATAACATTATGTACAAGAAGCTTTTAGGTTAAAAAGAAATGATAATAAAATACTCGCCGTCGTCATATTTACTGTCTCAAAGAATTTGGTTCCTGCTGTTGACCATTTGTGGGTATCGCTTCTCGGCCTTTTGGCTAAGATCAAGTGTAGTATCTGTTCTTATCAGTTTAATATCTGATACGTGCCCTACCCGGGCACCATATATTAAATTGATTTTTGGAGCAGGGAGATGGAATAGGGGCTTGCTCCGTCCACTCCACGCATCGACCCGGTATTGCAGTACTTCCGGGAACGGTGCACCCCCTAAAACTGTTAAGAAAAGAATATGTGCGGATGTTAGTAAGCTAAAGTTGCGTCATTATCAGCCCTGTAGATATTGCGCCCCTCTTGATCAATCACACTATTTGGAATGGTGCAAATGAGCCAAGTATCCGTAAAAAGCAGCCCGCTCCGTCTTTGTTTACGTTCGTAGCGCCGACAACGGGCACTTCCTGTCAGATTAACTGGTTCACTCAAGCCCGGGGACTGGAGTAATTCGGGCGGTAGTAGATGAAGATCTAGTGTTGTATCCACATCAGTGTTTGTGTTGTGAAGTTTGATATCCAATAGTGTGTGACGGCTGTACAAGGTTATTTCGAAGCTATGACAAACAAATGAGCTGAGAATAACTAGAAAAATATGTTTTCTAAAATATAAAACTAGAATTTTCTATAACTAGAAAAATAAGTTTCCCTATGAGTGTTAAACAACAAATGGCATTTGTTATCAGCTTGTAGCAATTGTGAAAGTGATGAAGATAGTGAAATATATGGTGGGCTTTGGAAAATCTTAAATGTTTGTCCTTGGTTTTCGTAATGACAGACTATCTGCCCTGAAATAAGGAAATGCTTAATCAATGTTTGGAAGTATAATTTTAAAAAACTTGCTTCATTTGTTCATGATAGCTGTAAATATAGTTTTTTAAGCTTCTTTCTTTGGTCATATATGGTCATATTTTTTAAATGCAGTGTGTCCCCAATTCTTCTGTCTTTATCTCCGCTCATTGTTCTTTAGTGTCTGTAGTGAGTGTGATTTGTAGGACTGTTGAGTTGTTGTTTTTTGACCCCCTCCCTCCTTTTTCAATTCTAAGGTGTGAACGACCCCGGTGCTCAAGTAAGGGGGGGTTCTTAACCCTTTAAGCCTTATCTTACCTGAGCTGTTAACCAGTCCCTCCAGGATTTTGCGGGACTTTTTATTTTATTTTTGTGGCCTAAAATGACTGATTTTGCTGCGGCTTTTCTCAAAATTTGTGGTGATATTTGTGGAATTTCGTATTGTTTTGCAGCGAAAATATAACACACACAAACAACATTCATTTGACATTTGTCAAAAAAAGGAATTTAGGAAAGAATTTAACGGATTTCATAGGGCCCGAAGTATGATTATCTTTGGGATGGTTTGTAGTAGTTTAACCTTTTATAAAATGTGAAGTAGTTAATTATGGCTATTAAAAATGAAACACCTTTTGTAACAACGGTTTACTCTATTTTAATTGTTTAGTTTGGTTACCAGATGGTTTAAATAAACTGACAATTTAGTAGATGAAGATCTAGTGTTGTATCCACATCAGTGTTTGTGTTGTGAAGTTTGATATCCAATAGTGTGTGACGGCTGTACAAGGTTATTTCGAAGCTATGACAAACAAATGAGCTGAGAATAACTAGAAAAATATGTTTTCTAAAATATAAAAACTAGAATTTTCTATAACTAGAAAATAAGTTTCCCTATGAGTGTTAAACAACAAATGGCATTTGTTATCAGCTTGTAGCAATTGTGAAAGTGATGAAGATAGTGAAATATATGGTGGGCTTTGGAAAATCTTAAATGTTTGTCCTTGGTAGGGCTGTGCGATATGGACAAAAAATATATATCACGATTTTTTTTTTTTTTTCGATTTCGATTTTAATCACGATTTTGACACAAACAGACATGCTTTATCTCACATCTTACTTGTTTTTGCACATCTTACTTGTTTTGCACTTTTCTTTATTCTATTACACATTTTACTCTTTATTTTTTTATTTTTTTACCTATATATATATATATATATACTCTTGTGTGGTGTTACTTTTATATAATTTTTATTCTTTGCACTGTCCACTGAGCGGACCTGATTTGATCTACATTTCACTTTTGATTATACCCTGTATAATTTATCATGTGACAAATAAAGAAACCTTGACCTTTACAGTTATAAATGCATTCTGTGTGAATTTGAAACCTTTCCCAAAAAGTTGTAACATGTCTCTAGAACAGACAAATGGCAAAATACATATATATATTATCAAATCCAACAAAACAAGATGCAACCAGAGCATGTGAGCGAAGCGGTTCAATATTGCGCTCTGTGTGTGTGCGCTCCGCTCAGTCGTTCACGGCCAAAGCAAACGCTCCACTAATGATCCGCTCGCGCTCACCGGTAAACCGAATCCGCTCAGATCACGCTCTCACATTAAATGTCTCCAGTAAGATTAGGCCTATTTATTTTTTCCTGTTCATAGTAACATTATTGAATAAATGTCTCAATTAAAGCAGTAGTCCGATAAGAAATGGTTATGTTTCAAAGTGAAATTGTTCATTTAAATTAGGGATGTTAATTAACCTTTAACCAACCAATAATAGTTTTGACCCATTAATACAATCAGTTAAACGGTTTAAATTCACTTATTTATTTATTTTTAGTAATTTATCAAAATGTTTTAAAAGGTTTGCTGCATGGTTAAAATAAGCTACACGTATAAAAAAACACGTTTTTTTAGAGAGAGCGAGAGAGAGAAAAAACAAAGTCGCCTATAAGTCGCATTTTATTATTTCATTCAGAAATAGCCCAACACGAATAACAAACATTATAATAAACACTGTAAACATATCTAGGCAATTTTAGTTCCCCTCACTCCATAACAAATCCTTACAATTAACAGTAGGCTAGAAAATAACAAGAATTAAAAATAAGAAGCTATAACGACAAACCAAAACTAATTATTTTAGGCTAAAACAAAACTGAAACCAATGTTGGGTCTCTCCTTCAACACAAAATCAAATGTTCCCGTATTCGCGGTATTTAAATGTCAAAATATTATTTACCTTTTATTTATTTACCCTTACAATATCCACATACAACAAAATGTTTTGCATAACTTCACGGCGGTACGGTGATAACGCTAAACAGCACAGATTTTACTACATATTTAAACTGAGCAGTGTGTTTTTTCCATATGTTTGACCGGTTGTTTTTTATAATGATAATGAACAGGCTGTATTGTCAAGGTAGAATGCTTAAATGTGAGCGCATGCGGTGCTGGAGCAATCACTGGATTTATTCCTCTTCCAACAGTGGAAGCAACTCCTCTTGGTCATGAAGATAATCGGAATTGTAAAAGGTCTGCTTTTATTTGTGTACATTCAATAAAAAAAATTATCTTTGCTTTTTTGTAAAATAAGAAAAAAAATAGAATGCATCTTTCTGCCGTCTGCTTTAATTTCGCGCAGCACAATAATGAACAAACTCTGCATACTCTAGAAAACACTGGGTTAAAAACAACCCAATTTGGGCTGGGTAAAAGAGTACATTTGGGGTTAATTTTACCCAGTAAATTTGATTGTTTATTGAACCCATCATTAATGGATGATTTAACTCAGCTAATGGCTTTATTCGTTTCTATTATAATATTCGCTTTTTTTAATTTTTTTTTACTTTATGCATGAAATAATATTTACAGATTAACTTAAATCCTCTAAACTTCTGTAAAATACTCCAGACGTGATAACTTCCTTTATTTCTCATTTGCTTGTTTTTATAAGCTATAAGCCTACACATTGCCTATTTAATCTCGTTTAACAAACATTAGAAGTAAAGATTAAACCGATGTAATTCACGAGTAAATCGACCACTCTGTAACTGTGTTTCCACCGTAACAGCGCTGGCTCTCACGCCGAGCTGGAGTCGTGTTCGACGGGAACTGATCACGGATAAGACCGCCGCTCTGCGCTTCACTCATGGACGAAATGTACTGCGATTGCCTTCATAATCTGCTCAACAACAAACAGTCAACAGCTCTGAGGACATGTTTTAACATCCAAAGTATTTGTGTTCTGTATCTTTATAAATATAATCGTTTATTTTATGCAAAGCATCAGACTCTTCATCAAGCAATAAGACCGACGCGAGACGTTCGTTTAGTGATTCACACCGCGAATGTTGCTCTGCATAGATGTAAACAATATACTGACAGAAACAATTTTATAAATAAAATAATGTACACAAACTACCCAAACACTGAACAAATAACCTAAATAAATGATCCAAAAGGCTCAACCCAGCATCTAGGTGAATTAAGTTGTTCTCTGCTTGTAGAAGTGCTGCAGGTGTGTGATGTGATATGATATGATCAGGTGAATCCTCATGTTCTGTTGTTTGCTGCTTTTTGCACATGTGAAATTAATCCCCGAAAAACAGATGCTAGTATTTTTAACGGGTCACAGACACTTATTCTTTTTAATTAAATTCAGTTCTATAATATTTGTCGGTTAAAGGTTAGGAAAAATAACCGAAATGAACATCCCTAATTTAAATGTATAACATTTAAAATCTTAATTTAAAAACGTGTCTTGTTTTGAAGCCACTTGGAACATTTGCGTAAAAAATAAAAAAACTGAAAAAGTATAGCCTATGTTTCCATTTAAAACAACGCTTCATATTCAAAACACGCACACAAGATGAAAAGCAGATATAGAATTTCACAAAATACTTATCAGGCCCATGAAAGCACACACAAGATGAAATGCACTTGACAAATAATTATTTCGTGGCGTAAATAAAATAACCACTTTCTAAAATTAAAAATAGACCAAAACTGCGGGGAAATGCGGTCCATTAAAACGTGTCAATCTTCACAGGATTTTAGAATTTGCTTTTAGAAACATTAGCTTAGACAAACATTGCTTAGCCTATTCCACAGATTCTGGAATTAACAAATTACCAAAGGGGCATTTTGGGCTGAGCGAGCAGCGCTGAGTGTATTGAGCGAGCGGAGCAGGATCTTCAGAAAGATGCTCTCCTGCATGCAACATGCATTTTTTTGGCCACCAAGTCCTTATCCTGTTCTGAACTCATCTTCCCTGTTTCTTTAGCATACTATCTGTCTGTATGCCCGGTCTGTTCTGTTCTGCTGCATTCGGATTGGTTCGGATAGCATACTGCGGGAGGTTGGGGCAGGGGCGCATAAAAAAATCGAGCTATAAAGCGATTTAGAAATCGCGCAATCTCAAATCGCGATTTTATTTCGATTTTGATTAATCGCACAGCCCTAGTCCTTGGTTTTCGTAATGACAGACTATCTGCCCTGAAATAAGGAAATGCTTAATCAATGTTTGGAAGTATAATTTTAAAAAACTTGCTTCATTTGTTCATGATAGCTGTAAATATAGTTTTTTAAGCTTCTTTCTTTGGTCATATATGGTCATATTTTTTAAATGCAGTGTGTCCCCAATTCTTCTGTCTTTATCTCCGCTCATTGTTCTTTAGTGTCTGTAGTGAGTGTGATTTGTAGGACTGTTGAGTTGTTGTTTTTGACCCCTCCTCCTTTTCAATTCTAAGGTGTGAACGACCCCGGTGCTCAAGTAAGGGGGTTCTTAACCCTTTAAGCCTTATCTTACCTGAGCTGTTAACCAGTCCCTCCAGGATTTTGCGGGACTTTTTATTTTATTTTGTGGCCTAAAATGACTGATTTTGCTCGGCTTTTCTCAAAATTTGTGGTGATATTTGTGGAATTTCGTATTGTTTTGCAGCGAAAATATAACACACACAAACAACATTCATTTGACATTTGTCAAAAAAAGGAATTTAGGAAAGAATTTAACGGATTTCATAGGGCCCGTATGATTATCTTTGGGATGGTTTGTAGTAGTTTAACCTTTTATAAAATGTGAAGTAGTTAATTATGGCTATTAAAAATGAAACACCTTTTGTAACAACTGTTTACTCTATTTTAATTGTTTAGTTTGGTTACCAGATGGTTTAAATAAACTGACACATTTTTTTTCTTCTGATAAACCACCCTTACAGTAAAAAAAAAAATGCAGAAATGCTTCAGTACGTTCTAAAAGCCGTAATTTAGGTCATAAATGAAAGCAAAGAAAAACCTACTTGTAACTGTAATGGATCCGGGCAGCTCTTAAAGTGACCACAGTCTAATATTCCAGCTGTCTGTCATTCATTTTAATCTTAACAACTAAAGAGAGAATTTCTCACTGCTCTTGATTAAATCACTTTTGTAACTTTAAGGAATATGTTCACAGCAGTCTTTTTATACGTTTGATTACTTTACACAATGTTACGTTTCTTATTCAATTGTTCTACTGTAGTTTTAGTCCTTTTGCCTTTAAGTTTCTTATTCTTATTTAATTGCTGACAATTTTCTTGTCTTCAGTAAACTTGATGTTTTTAGTTGTTGTTTGCTAGTAGTAGGCTAGTTGTTTGTGAAATTGTCACGGTGTCAATAATTATGATTCTTCTATGGTATCAAACATTTTGAAATCATAAAGACCTTATTTGAAGCAAAAATAACTATCTTGTGAGATACATCATTATTAACTTGAAATAAAATTACTCTTATATTGTGATATAAGATTTGTCATTTCGCCCACCCTGCTTACGGATAACCACAGGAGCATTTGAAAGCCGCGTCTATCAGCAGATCCCTAATATATCTGCTCATAGACCGATCCTCTGATAGATGCTGTACAAGTCTTGTGATTTCACGGATTTAACTTAACTTAAAATATAATCTGCATGCATAAACCATAGTAAAATTCACGTTTTCCATGTTTTAATACAAATGTAGGCCTATTTAAACAAATCAGAATCAGTGTTGTCATGACATTAATTTTATGAATTTTTTGGACTGTATTTGAGGGAACCACGTCAGTTCCGTGCACTTATTTTGTTATTCTATTTATAGAATCCTGTATAATATTCCTGTTAAATCTGAAAATATGATGTTTGTGATGGTGTCAATGAGCAGAAAAAATTAGAGCTCGGAGCAACTCTTGTCTGATTGTGGACCGTCAGAAGCAAGTGATACTAACTGCGGAGTCAAATGAATTCCAGCTACACCTCTCTGGACGTCTAATGGGGTGGGAAGGATAGAGTTCTGGGTAGCGTTAGGGCGGGTTGATATTCTACCTCCACCCATTTGGCACAAATTTCATTCGCTCCTCGCTGGCTGGTGGAGCTCCACCAAGCTCCACCCATTTGCTCTGAGCAGCATCAGAAGGCAGCGTGTCATCAGCCCAACTGTTGTCAATGATCAGTGATCATGATTATGATAACTTGAGGAGCAATGGTTCAAACAGATCTAGAGTTTAGAGTAGATGGAGAGTTTAGATCGTGATGAACCATATGGAGTGAAGTAAGGTCTCGTCGTCACTGAAAATATGGTTCCTCAAGTGCTCCCCTTCAGGGTCGGTGTAGAATTCATACTTACCTGGCAGGGGAGATACCATGATCAAGAAGGTGGTTCACCCAGGGCGAGGCTCAGCCATTGCACTCCGGTTGTGCTGACCCCTGCGAATTCCCCAAATGTGGGAATCTCGACTGCATAATTTCTGGTAGTGGGGACTGCGTTCGCGCTCTCCCTGATTTTCTGGTTAAAAGTAGAATTGTAATATATAAGGAATTACAGAGTTAATTGTTTGTGTGAACAAGTTGTGGATCAGTATGTTTGATTGTGATAAAACAGTGGATTGTTGAAATTGACATAAGGTAATGGTGAAAACCAAAAATTCAAAGGAGTATGGACTGAAAAATAAATATGCCTGTAGGTTAGATTCAACTTTATTGTCACTGTGCAGAGTACAAGTACAGAGCCAATGAAATGCATTTAGCATCTAACGAGAAGTGCAAATAACAATGTAAATAAGTAAAAATGTGTATATACATTACGCTTTATGACATATAGTGCAAGTTATGAGGTAGAAGGGGACTAGGGGCTGTAGACATAGAAGGTATAACAGAAAGTACATTATTCAGTGAGTATAAACAGAAGGTGCATTATACAGTGAGGTATGTAAATAGCATGTTTATATGGTGTTTACATCTCGGTCTGCCGAAGTGTGTAAGTATTTCTGAGTGTGTATGTGCAGGCCCCATGCTTCACAGTAGGTATGGTGTGGATGCAACTCAGCATTCTTTCTCCTCCAAACACGACAAGTTGAGCTTTTACCAAAAGTTCTATTTTGGTTTCATCTGACCTAATGACATTCTCCCAATCCTCTTCTGGATCATCCAAATGCTCTCTAGCAAATTTCAGGACGGGCCTGGACATGTACTGGCTTAAGCAGGGGGACACGTCTGGCACTGCAGGATTTGAGTCCCTGGCGGCGCAGTGTGTTACTGATGGTAGCCTTTGTTACTTTGGTCCCAGCTCTCTGCAGGTCATTCACTAGGTCCCCGGTTCTGGGATTTTGCCATTTTGACCCCAGATCGGATCGGGAGATTATCAGTGGTCTTGTATGTCTTCCATTTTCTAATAATTGCTCCCACAGTTGATTTCTTCACACCAAGCTGCTTACCTATTGCAGATTCAGTCTTCCCAGCCTGGTGCAGGTCTACAATTTTGTTTCTGGTGTCCTTTGACAGCTCTTTGGTCTTAGCCATAGTGGAGTTTGAGTGTGACTATTTGAGGTTGTGGACAGGTGTCTTTTATACTGATAACGAGTTCAAACAGATGCCATTAATACAGGTAACACATGGAGGACAGAGGAGCCTCTTAAAGAAGAAGTTACAGGTATGTGAGAGCCAGCAATCTTGCTTGTTTGTAGGTGACCAAATACTTATTTTCCACCATAATTTTAAATTCTTAAAAAATCCTACAATGTGATTTTCTGGATTTTCTCGTGTTTTGTCTCTCATAGTTGAGGTATACCTATGATGCAAATTACAGGCCTCTCTCTTTTTAAGTGGGAGAACTTGCACAATTGGTGGCTGACTAAATACTTTTTGCCCCACTGTATATATATATATATGTTACAACCGTCTCAACATTTAGCCCCCATAACATGTTACATATGTGCCAAGATAGCATCAAACAAAAGGTACATTTATTAACAAATGTATAATGAAACTACAGTAACAGAGGGGACAATTTCAGGAGTGGACAAGGCCAAAATAACAAACATAAATAACTGGTTTTAATGTACCCTCTAAATTCCCTAACCAAAATAAAACACATAAAAGAAAAACATACAACACAACTTCCCTAACTCCCTTAACTCAAAACAAGGAACAAACAATACACACACATATATATATAGTGTAAATGAGTACACCCCTTTGAAAAGTAAAATTTTAAACAATATCTCAATGAACACAAAACATTTTCCAAAATGTTGACAAGACTAAGTTTTATATAACATCTGTTTAACTTATAACATGAAAGTAAGGTTAATAATATATAACTCAGTTTTACTCAAATTAGGTTTGAAAAAATACACACTGAAAGGCTCTGGAGCAACAAGCAAATACTAATTTAACAAATTCAACCACAGGGTCTAATTATTCATTACACAGCAGACAGTTGACTATAAAGGGTGTTGAAAACCTTCCCATTTCTGAGTCAACAATGGTACCACATGAAATGTCACAAGACCTGAGAAGAAAATAATATCTTTACACAAGAGGCTGAAGATCAGCAAGCTTTCAGTCAGAATACTAGCAAAAACAAACATTTAAAAAGGAACTGCAACCATTTCACAGAGGCGTCCAGGTGGTCCGAGTTCTCGACAGGGCTTCCATGAGAAGGTTGAAAACACAATTCACTGTCTAAGTGAAAGCCAAACTGGGTGACTATTTCCCATGACACAACTGGAAAATGGTTAATTGTCACCCCAAATCGTAACCCAGGACAAATTTCAGAGTTTGCAGCTGTCATGATGAAGACTACTCTAATGGTGGGCCGAGAAAATCATGTTTAAGACTTGTGTTTCTGGTTTATATCAAATGAAGAATGAATGCTTATTCGCACTGTTGAAATGCCGTTGGTGGAGTTTATTGGTGTGATGCACTGCAGCTGGTCATATGTGAAATGCCCGCGGTGTTGTCCTTTTAACAGTGACCGTGTCCTCAACATTTGCTTTTGATCAGGCATCACCAGGCTCAGTAGACAAAACAGTGAAACTTCTCATCACTGCTCATGTACACAGTGAAAAGACAGACAACAGCCCTTTAATTTGTTTACAGACTGGCTTCTGACAAAATCTCATTTACTGCTCATCAGTTGTGGACCTTCTCACAATGAAACAAAAAGCAGATCACGGTATGGCCAGACAATGCTACAGCACTTCACAACAAAGGACTGGAACATGTTTAAAAGGCGGAACCATACACCTCAGAATACACTGTGTGACTGGGTACATCAAATACTGCATTGATGATGTGACAGTCACCAAGACCATCACCACGTGCAAATGCCGGAAGCCATGGATGACAGCAGAGGTTCGTGGGCTGCTAACCAGAGATGAAGCTGTGATCAGGAGATAGCCCTCAACACCAAACCAATATTGCATCTGCCGTTGCGCCACTGTAAGAAATCAATTCTACAGCTAACGGGCCTGTTTCAGACCACTGACTATTCCCAGCGCCTCCGTGCCACTCGCCTCACCAGATGCACTCAACCACTTTTATTGTTTGAAATAGAACAACACATCTGCACAAAACTGCCCACTCCGCGGCACTCTGTCTGTCTCTCCAGTTGGATTTAGATTCAGATGCGTGGCTGAAGGATGTGACGCCCAGAATAATCTCGCTGGTCTGAAACTGTCTGAACAGCTGACAAAATGTCCTCAGGTGTCTTAAATGATCGCTGGCATATCCTCACAATTGTGATGAAGATAGTGAAAATATGTTTGGAAAATCTTATGTCCTTGGTTTGCAAATGACTAAAATAAATGATCAATGTTTGAAATATAAAAACTTAATAGTCATGATAGCTGTAAATATAGCAAGCTTCTTTCGATCCGCCCCCAGTCCCCCAATTCGTCTCTCCTCATTTGGATGTCAATTTTTGTCCACCCTCCACCTGGCTCTTACCCACCTCAGATAAACGTTGAACACTGGTGCTCAGTAATTCCACACTTTCACCCATCATTTTGTCAGCTGCTGATCAAATGACAGCTCATCAAGTCTCTCAAAATTTGGTGATATTTGAATTCGTGCCTCAGCAAAATTACGGACAACGCATCAAAAAGGACTGGGCAGAATTTCTTCATGCTGACTTGGCTGCCAATTTATAAATTATTCAGCTATTAAAATGAAACACCTGGTTGTCTCATCAGCTATGAAGCGCACTCTTGGATTCTCTTTGGAAGTTAAATAAACTGTAAAGACAATTCTTTCTTCTCCACCCTCCACTGACCTCGACACCTCGACTGTAAAGCGTATGTCACTTGACCACACAAGACTCACAGTCTAGAACTGAGGCAAAGCGCTAATCATTCATTTTCTGTGGCTGAAAAAGCAATCTCCAAATCCTCACCAAATCACTTTTCTACATTTACCATTGGGTGGAGCTTTTATCACGACTTTGTGCCAGTTCAGCGGGAGCTGCAAAATCTGTTTTGCTCTTCCCTTTCCACCCTGGACATTTTATTTGATCTGCTCAGTAAACTTGATTTTTTAGGGTTGTTTGCTAGTAGTAGAGGTGAAATACTGTTAAAGCCAGGCTATCGAACACTCCTGAACATCTTCAAAACTGATCAAAAAGACTTACTTTTACATCTCAGGAAAAAACTGTTATATCTCTGTATTCAGGTTTGCACAGCCACCTGTAGCAACACCACCACACATCACTGACAATTTCACATGTGTGTCATGGCTGACTATATTCTGATTATGTATGACCATCCTCTGATGATGCTGTACAAGTCTTGTGATTTCAGCAATAATCTGCAATATACATTGTTTTTTGAAATTATTTGTGTCAGTTGTTTTCATTTTGTAATTTTTTGGACTGTAGTTCCGTGTTTTTATTTATGTATAGTAAAATATATGTGTGAGTTGTGACTAGGTAACTCTTGTCTGATTGTATACAAGTTCTAATTGTTCACATCTCTGGATTTGTGGGAAGGATAGAGTTCTGTGAGGTATCTTGAATATGTCCACACACTGGTGGCTCCTCGCTGGACAATAAACTCAACTTGCTCTTGAGACATCAGAAAAACTGTCAGTTTGTCTCAAATTAGGTTGTGATGCAAAATGAGTACACCCTGAATGTCAGCTCACTGAAAATATGTTCCCTCAAATTTTCAGGGTCTAATTCATACTTCCCTGGAGATACCTATCAAAAATTCACCAGAGGCTCAGCCATTCACTGGTTGTGTGCCATTCAAATGAATGACTCTGGGTGAGACTGTTCACACTCTGACTGGTTACAGAATTGATAAGAAGGCTACTGAAAGAAGATCAGTATGTTTACACAATTGTAGGTAATGGTAAAATTCAGAGTATGGACTGCAACTGTAGGTTTTCAACAGAGACAAAGTGGTCGCTGAAGAACATTTAGCCGCTGCTGATGAGAGCTGAGCCGGCATACAAAGTTCTAACATTTCAGTGAGTATAAACAGAAGGTGCATTATACAGTGAGGTATGTAAAGGTCATATGGTGTTACATCATGCAGTATTTCTGGTGTGCAGCATGCAATGTGGCAACTCAGCATTCTTTCTCCTCCCTGAGCTTTAAGTTCTATTTTGGTTTCATCCCAATAATCCTGCCTAATGCTCTTCAAAAGCCCAGCGGGCTAGATGCAGGGCCCATGTGTTGCTGACAAAGATGAACTACTATACTTTGAATAGACCAGATGATCATTGTCTTTTGAACTGTAATGCTCCACAGTTGATTTCTTCACAAAGAAAATGCAGTCTTGCCTGGTGCAGTGAAACATGGTGGTGTGCAGTGGTCTTAGGTGGGCTGGAGTTTGCTGCTGGTGTCGGGGTTGTGGACAGGTGTCTTTTATACATGAAGTTCAAACAGATGCTCTATACTAAGACAGGTAACACTCCTCACTCCGCGGCCACTTGTTTGTGGTGACTATGATCTTCCACCATCATGTTAAATCTGGATGTTTTCTCGTATCTCAACTCAAGTTGTGGGCCAAGTGATGCAAAACACTCTCTCACTCTAAATTCTGAGGTCACTCTTAGAATGGAAAAAGATATCTGGCAAAATGTCGCCAACTTGTTCATTCCATGCCCATTTATGTCATTTTCATGGAATAACATAAATTGTTGTGGTAGGTAAATGGTACATTTTATTAACAATATATAATGAAACTACATTTAAAAAAATAATTTCAAGGTACAAGATGTTATACAAACTTATAACTAATGGTTTTATTGTTTGTCAAAATGTTCTTTATCTTTTGAGTTAAAGAGGTGAGATTGAACAATGTTTCTGGTTATCAGTGTGTTCTGATGTCGTATATGTTTGTTTTGATGTGGAAGATGTATTTTATGTGTTCACTGAAATTTGATAAATATGTATTTATGTTTTTATTTGGGCATTGTGAAAGTTTGTTCTATGTTCACATACATTTGTAAATTTATGTGCTATCTTGGGAGTAAGCACACATTTAATTTATGTTGAAATGGTGCTCCGACGCATAAAAAATGTGAAAAATGTCTAAAACGTGGTGCAATGCAGTTATAAAAGCATCACCCTAATCACAAAGAACATATCGGAAATGTTTTGATGTTAAATGATGTGTTTATTATTGCAGCCTGTTTTGTTCTGATGTTGTAGAGATTTTCTATGATGGTACATATCTGTTCTCACGACTGAATGTTATGTGTGTTCTGACTACTTTACCACCCAGCACTTATAACTGGTCCGGTCGAGCTGAGAGCCCGTCGAGCCCTAAACGTAAGCCCAAACGTAAATGGTGGTGATGTGTTTATTGAACAATGTTTCTCCTGGTTTCCACATCGCTTGTTCTGATATGTGGCTTTTAAAATTCTGTGCGTGAATGCTTCTCACAAATCTGACTGAGATGTTATTGATTCTGATGAATTTGACTTAATCTCCCAGCACTGTGTATATGTGCGTGATCGAGAGCAGCCCGCAGCTCCGGTCGAGCAGATGCAGTATAGCCAAGCGGCAGTTTGTTTCGTTCGTTTGTCGATGTAGCTCTGTAAATCGGTGTGAAGAAACGCAAAGCTGTTTATTCCATTTTGGAACTGAGAAACAACCTTTCTTTGACTGAATGCGCATTGCTGATGTCACAGGGATCGCGCAAAATCTCGGCAATTTGAAAATAGCGGTCATTGCGATAAATTCAGCGATCGTAGAATCCTGGAGGGGCCTCACTGAAAAGAGCAGCGCGCATCTACTCTCTATCTCTCTGTCTGACTGCAGCAGCACGCATCTTCAAACGTACACACGTACAGGAATATCTGGACCACGGCCAATCAGAGGAAGGTCCGCCCTTCACTATCTCTGATTGGTTTAGACCACGATATGAGACTAACGTGTCTGTTGAACAGCAGACAGAGACTTTCTGAGTCGCGGAGACTTGAGAAATTAAGTGCGACCAAATTTCGCCCTGAATGGCATTTGTTATCAGCTTGTAGCAATTGTGATGAAGATAGTGAAATATATGGTGGGCTTTGGAAGATCTTTTAAATGCTTGTCCTTGGTTTTCGTAATGACAGACTATCTGCCCTGAAATAAGGAAATGCTTATTCAATGTTTGAAAGTATAAACGTTTCAATGTTTGAAAGTTTGCTTCATTTGTTCATGATAGCTGTAAATATTGTTTCTTAAGGTTCTTTCTTTGATCATATATGGTCATATTTTTAAATGCAGTGTGTCCCCAATTCTTCTGTCTTTATCTCCGCTCATTGTTCTTTAGTGTCTGTTGTGAGTGTGATTTGTAGGACTGTTGAGTTGTTGTTGTGTTTTGACCCTCCCTCCTCATACTGACTCCACCCCTCATCGCACCCTTTACCTTCCCATTTTATCACAGCTTTGTAAGTTTGTTGAACCTTTTCAAATCTAAGGTGTGAACGACCGGTGCTCAAGTAAGGGGGGTTTCTTAACCCTTTAAGTCTTATCTTACCTCAGCTATGTTAACAATTGCATTCTGCACCAGAACTATTAGAGTTAAAAAAGAACTAAATAAAAGCTTACCATCATCAAATTTGCTGCGTCAAAGAATTTGGTTCCTACTGTTGACCATTTGTGGGTATCGCTTCTCGGCCTTTTGGCTAAGATCAAGTGTAGTATCTGTTCTTATCAGTTTAATATCTGATACGTGCCCTACCCGGGCACCATATATTAAATTGATTTTTGGAGCAGGGAGATGGAATAGGGGCTTGCTCCGTCCACTCCACGCATCGACCCGGTATTGCAGTACTTCCGGGAACGGTGCACCCCCTAAAACTGTTAAGAAAAGAATATGTGCGGATGTTAGTAAGCTAAAGTTGCGTCATTATCAGCCCTGTAGATATTGCGCCCCTCTTGATCAATCACACTATTTGGAATGGTGCAAATGAGCCAAGTATCCGTAAAAAGCAGCCCGCTCCGTCTTTGTTTACGTTCGTAGCGCCGACAACGGGCACTTCCTGTCAGATTAACTGGTTCACTCAAGCCCGGGGACTGGAGTAATTCGGGCGGTAGTAGATGAAGATCTAGTGTTGTATCCACATCAGTGTTTGTGTTGTGAAGTTTGATATCCAATAGTGTGTGACGGCTGTACAAGGTTATTTCGAAGCTATGACAAACAAATGAGCTGAGAATAACTAGAAAAATATGTTTTCTAAAATATAAAAACTAGAATTTTCTATAACTAGAAAAATAAGTTTCCCTATGAGTGTTAAACAACAAATGGCATTTGTTATCAGCTTGTAGCAATTGTGAAAGTGATGAAGATAGTGAAATATATGGTGGGCTTTGGAAAATCTTAAATGTTTGTCCTTGGTTTTCGTAATGACAGACTATCTGCCCTGAAATAAGGAAATGCTTAATCAATGTTTGAAGTATAATTTTAAAAACTTGCTTCATTTGTTCATGATAGCTGTAAATATAGTTTTTAAGCTTCTTTCTTTGGTCATATATGGTCATATTTTTAAATGCAGTGTGTCCCCAATTCTTCTGTCTTTATCTCCGCTCATTGTTCTTTAGTGTCTGTAGTGAGTGTGATTTGTAGGACTGTTGAGTTGTTGTTTTTTGACCCCCTCCCTCCTTTTTCAATTCTAAGGTGTGAACGACCCCGGTGCTCAAGTAAGGGGGGGTTCTTAACCCTTTAAGCCTTATCTTACCTGAGCTGTTAACCAGTCCCTCCAGGATTTTGGGACTTTTTATTTTATTTTTGTGGCCTAAAATGACTGATTTTGCTGCGGCTTTTCTCAAAATTTGTGGTGATATTTGTGGAATTTCGTATTGTTTTGCAGCGAAAATATAACACACACAAACAACATTCATTTGACATTTGTCAAAAAAAGGAATTTAGGAAAGAATTTAACGGATTTCATAGGGCCCGAAGTATGATTATCTTTGGGATGGTTTGTAGTAGTTTAACCTTTTATAAAATGTGAAGTAGTTAATTATGGCTATTAAAAATGAAACACCTTTTGTAACAACGGTTTACTCTATTTTAATTGTTTAGTTTGGTTACCAGATGGTTTAAATAAACTGACAATTTTTTTCTTCTGATAAACCACCCTTACAGTAAAAAAAAAAATGCAGAAATGCTTCAGTACGTTCTAAAAACCGTAATTTAGGTCATAAATGAAAGCAAAGAAAAACCTACTTGTAACTGTAATGGATCCGGGCAGCTCTTAAAGTGACCACAGTCTAATATTCCAGCTGTCTGTCATTCATTTTAATCTTAACAACTAAAGAGAGAATTTCTCACTGCTCTTGATTAAATCACTTTTGTAACTTTAAGGAATATGTTCACAGCAGTCTTTTTATACGTTTGATTACTTTACACAATGTTACGTTTCTTATTCAATTGTTCTACTGTAGTTTTAGTCCTTTTGCCTTTAATAAGTTTCTTATTCTTATTTAATTGCTGACAATTTTCTTGTCTTCAGTAAACTTGATGTTTTTTAGTTGTTGTTTGCTAGTAGTAGGCTAGTTGTTTGTGAAATTGTCACCGGTGTCAATAATTATGATTCTTCTATGGTATCAAACATTTTGAAATCATAAAGACCTTATTTGAAGCAAAAATAACTATCTTGTGAGATACATCATTATTAACTTGAAATAAAATTACTCTTATATTGTGATATAAGATTTGTCATTTCGCCCACCCCTGCTTACACGGATAACCACAGGAGCATTTGAAAGCCGCGTCTATCAGCAGATCCCTAATATATCTGCTCATAGACCGATCCTCTGATAGATGCTGTACAAGTCTTGTGATTTCACGGATTTAACTTAACTTAAAATATAATCTGCATGCATAAACCATAGTAAAATTCACGTTTTCCATGTTTTAATACAAATGTAGGCCTATTTAAACAAATCAGAATCAGTGTTGTCATGACATTAATTTTATGAATTTTTTGGACTGTATTTGAGGGAACCACGTCAGTTCCGTGCACTTATTTTGTTATTCTATTTATAGAATCCTGTATAATATTCCTGTTAAATCTGAAAATATGATGTTTGTGATGGTGTCAATGAGCAGAAAAAATTAGAGCTCGGAGCAACTCTTGTCTGATTGTGGACCGTCAGAAGCAAGTGATACTAACTGCGGAGTCAAATGAATTCCAGCTACACCTCTCTGGACGTCTAATGGGGTGGGAAGGATAGAGTTCTGGGTAGCGTTAGGGTGCGGGTTGATATTCTACCTCCACCCATTTGGCACAAATTTCATTCGCTCCTCGCTGGACTTCTAGCGAGGGGGAGCTCCACCAAGCTCCACCCATTTGCTCTGCAGTGAGCAGCGTGTCATCAGAAGGCCCAACTGTCTAAATGTAGTTGTCAATGATCAGTGATCATGATTATGATAACTTGAGGAGCAATGGTTCAAACAGATCTAGAGTCTAGAGTAGATGGAGAGTTTAGATCGTGATGAACCATATGGAGTGAAGTAAGGTCTCGTCGTCACTGAAAATATGGTTCCTCAAGTGCTCCCCTTCAGGGTCGGTGTAGAATTCATACTTACCTGGCAGGGGAGATACCATGATCAAGAAGGTGGTTCACCCAG